>CM018047.1:38855108-39252608 GCA_008638375.1 Nyssa sinensis | reverse complement strand
ACTACAAATCACTTTGATTAAAAAATCAAGTTATAGTCATTAACAATCAAGGAAACTCTAATAAATTATGAAAAAACAAATTAGGAAAAAAATAAAAATAAAAAATAAATTAAATTAAATTAAATTAAAATTAAAAAAAGTAAAAAATAAAATAAAATGTAGAGTAATGAAAATAAAAAATAAAAAATAAAAAATAAAAATTTTACGCTAAAACACAAATGACCTTGAAAATTTTAAATTTTTTTTTTTTTTTGAAAAAAAAAACAAAATTAAAACCCTTCACAGTGGATGGAGAAAAGTGGCGACATCAAAGGAAGACGTCAAGCTATGAATTCTCCACAAAGATGCTAAGGGACTTCAGCATGTGTGGAACTAGATAGCATGTGTGGAACAAATGAAGAAGGCAGCCAATTCTGCAATGCTTTTGATGAAGCAAGTGAAATAATTAACATTATACCATTATGTCAATGTATTCTGGAAGATCAAGAAAATTCTGAACATAAGATCAGAAGCAAAATTGAGGGATAACGTCAAACAGATTGAAAAATTCATATATAAACTTATTAGAAGCTGCTTCATTGCCTAATTTTTTTTAAAAAAAAAAATTTCAAAAATGGAATAAAATAAATAAATAAATAAATAATTCTATGCTAAAAGAAAAAAAAAATCACCTTGATTTTTTTTCTTTTTTGTTTGAAAGAATTTCAAGAACGAACTAAAGATCACAAAAAGCACAAAAATCAACTAGAATCACTCCCCGGCAACGGCGCCAAAATTTGGTGTGCTGTCGCAGGCAATCAAAAATAAATAAAACCTAAACTCCTAAACAAATATATATATATATATATATATGTAGTAGTGGAGCAAGGATCGTTCTCACGGAGAGTGTCTAGCTTAGTTTTATGCTATGTAAACAAAGATGGGGGATTTGAGTATAATGAAAACAATTAAAAAAAACAACAACTAAGGAACAATTTAAATTAAATTATCAAATTCAATCAAAAGAGCAAGCATTGGTCTAAGTCAACATCCACCATTGGAATTTTACAACTGATCATTGATGCAAATATATATATCAATTCACACTTTGAATATTCACCGTTGGAACTATTTTTTATCTCTCCTTAATCGTAGTTAATTAGAAAACAAGCGATCTAATTAACCCTAACTACTAAGCGACCCAAGACAAGTGCTAAAGATTTAATCTAGTAGCAGCCTTGAAAATTAGAGTGATCGATGAAGCTAAACAACACAAGCACAAGCGGTTGCATTTAATTTAGTTGAACGTTCTTCCTAAGATCTAATAATTTCTGACGCAGCAAATCATTAAATCTTAGTTGCTCCGCAAATTAGAGGGATCAAACAATTACGGATTTGATATCTAATCTAGCAATAGATTGCAAACGGATAATACACTAGTAGGCCTCCTAGTAATTAAACGAGACAATCATGAAAATAAGCACAGAAAAACATCCGATACTCAAAGCATAAATTAAACAATAAAAATAAATTAGATCTCACAGTTTTATTGATTCCAAGGTTTTCATTTCTTTCGACTAATTATAAAAGTTTAGCCACGCACGGCCATGAAAACTTGAATAAGAGAATTGGAGAAGAAGGGAGAGAGAGAGAGAGAGAGAGAGAGAGAGGTGTGCGTCTGTGACGGCTGCCCTCAAAAACCCCCTAAAAATAAAATAAAACCCTAATATAACTAAGAAAGTGGTGTTTCAGCTAGAATTTTCACGTACCAAGGAACTTTCCAAAAATAAATCACATGGACCCGCACATTAGAATTTCGCGCAGCCAAAAACGTCAGCAATGAAGATGTAGTAACTTCAAGCCCAATTTCGTCCTTGATGCAGCCATAATATCACACAACTCAAAACATGACAGTCGTAGATCTGTTTCTTGGATTTCCACAGCATCTTGAATCATCTCAATCGGAGCTCGGATGAGAGAGTTATGCCTAGATTACGAAGTGATGTCGAAACTATTCGAAAATTGCCCAATTAGCATTTTTTGCACTTAACGCCTCCATTTGCATTCTAAATCAAAATATAATAATAATGAGTACATTTAGGCACCAAATAAATATAAAAGACTAAATATTAAGAGAGAAAAAATATGACATTTTGCATTCTCATCATCTATCAATTAAGATTCATATTGCATATGAATTTGTTTTTTAAAAAAAAATTACTTCTCAAATAGTGAAAATTTCCTATTTTCTAATCTCATTGGAAAATAGTGAAATTTCATTGTTTCATCAAAACATAGAAATTTGACTCAAAGACGAAAATCTTAAACAAGAGAAAATTCACTTATATGCTGAATCTAAAAGAATTAAAGAAAAATTGAGAACTGAAATGATTCATTGGCCCAACCTTGAAAAGAAAATCTCTATTAAGAGCATCTTTAGTGGTGACTCAAACCCTAACTCAAATTTAAATTTGAATCAAAATTTACAAAAATCTTTTCTAGAAGTTACTGAAACCCAAACTCAAATAAGGTTTTACTCAAATCTAGACCCAAATCAGTGCACTATTGTTCATAAACCCAAATTTAAGTAACTATTGGAGAGCATGCATGAGACTAAAATTCAACTTTTACTCAATTTCTGCCTTAAATTTGGTTAAAAATTTGAGGCACCGCTGGAGATATTCTAACTTTTTCCAAATATGGAGACCACGACACTACAAATAAGATAGAGGATTTTTTGGTAAGTAAATAAGATAGACCTCATTTATTCATAACCAATTGTTTATGCATTCAGAGTGGTACGAATGATTGGAAGAAAGATTAGTCACGTTGTCACCATCCTCATATAGTCCAAACAGAAAAGAACACACGAATTGCTGCTTACATCCTAAATGCTTTGCTACTTAACCACACAAACCACTGATTACAACATTCTCTTTCTTATAGTTGGCTTATCTATAACTTAAATTTTTCATTAGCATATTATTACTCTATTGCTTGTGTTTCTTTCTCGAGTTTTGCTTTCTCTATAAGGATTAACATGAAAGTGTGATTGAGAACATTTCGTCGACGACATTTCCCAACCACCTCTCACAAGAAATGAAACTCCAAACCAACAATTGGGTTAAAACACTTCAATTTTACTAACCATATTGGCTGAATAGCTTGGTCAATCTTCGTCAGATAGTACCTGAAAATACCACATGGACGTACAAAAATTCATCTTGCAATTCATTAGAAAACCAATGAACCACCACTACCAATCACCACAACAACCATAACAAGTTGATGGTGTTGGCCCGATATGGCTCAATATTGTGATTCTCTAATAGCAAAACCAATATGGTGATGGTAACTTCCTGAATTTGCGTATGAATTCTGACTCAACAACTTCGTATCCATCAAATCAATGGCTCTCGAGATCAATTCTTCAGCAAAAAGGAAGAGGAGTTAAAGACAATGTTCAAGTCTCCAACAATTCAATGATTGTCGTGATGATATCACTTGAATCAACCCATTTGAACAACAATAGCAATGAGATTAGAAACATTGAAAGAAATCAATTACAGAACAATGAAGAAGGAAAGTTGGCTAAAAGCAAGGTCAGTGGTGGTGGTGGTGATGGAGAGTGGTATACCCATAATCAGTTACCCTAGTGGATGAAGACACGTGAAACCTCAGTTCAAAGATGTGAAGTCTCGATTCGAAGATATGAACCTAGGAGCTCACAGCTCAGAATCATTCTAGACATTCCGAGTTTAGTGTTTATGCCTAGTTGTCCCGGGGACAGAGATAAAGTCCAATAAGGAAACTAATTATTGCAAGATTGATACGAATCCCTATCTTTTCAAGGGAAGATCTTATCAGGAAGGAAATCCATCACCTACAAACAGGGGAAACCCTTGCTCAAACAGGTATGCTCATTATTCCTCACATTCATTACTAGTTCAGGTATGCTCATTATTCCTCACATTCATTACCAGTTCTTTCTTTAGGCTACTGACTTTGTCATCAGGGACTTCTTTACCAGACCTTTTCTAGTGACCCTCTAATTATTTTTCGCAGTTACTTTGGTAGAAGATCTCAACCATTAATCACCTAGCAAGAAGTCAACACCATCAGTTTGGTGTTATTTGTGGGAAAGCAAAAAAAAAAAAAAAACTTTTCTTTCTAAAACCAAAAGCATCAATGGCTTGTATATTACGCCCACGACAGTAGAACCAACCAATGCCGGTTCCGACATAGGCTCCTAACCAAGGGTGTGCTAGTGGCTACCAGCCATGTTTGAGTGTGACTGGTCAAAGGATTAATTCTATGGCTTAACAAATTAAGGTGTTAAATCAAACTGTGAAAAATCTAGTTCGAAGTCAGTAGGCTATTATTGCATAAATGTAGCCTCAGCCACCCCAGAACTAGTAGCCATAGGCTATCTAAAACCAGTAACCTCAAGCAATCCAAAACTGGTAGCCTCAAGCAGTCTAGAACCAACAGCCTCAGACAGCCCAAGATCAGCAGCCTGAACAACGCCATAACCAACAACCTTTCTAGTCTACAACCAGCAAGTACCATTTGCTCAAGGTAGTGATCCACACCAAGGTTAAGGTTATCAACCTCAATAGGTGAATGATCCCCAAAAATACAACCTAGTGAATAATAACCCAGAGTAGAACAATGATGGAGTGATTGCCCAAAAATCTAGAAGTCACCACCAATCTCGTTAGAGTAGAAAAGAGGAGGCAGAGTCTAGAAACCCGGCTAGGTCTGAAGTAACTCAAAATATAGCAGAACAACTTTATAACATATTCCGTATATGTAGAACTCCATTCACGTCGACAATCATAAAAGAGGTACCTCTAAGGAAGTATGTCTTTCCCAAGTTTGAACTTTACAATGGAAGTACCGATCCCATGGACCATCTCTCTCACTTCCAACGCACCATGGCTCTCCAAGGAGGTACAGATCCTTTGATGTGTAGATCGTTTATTATAAGCCTTAAGGGTGCTGCTTTGGAGTGATTCCATTTCTTACCTCCGAACTTAATCTCAAGCTTTATAGATCTGAGTAGTAAGCTCCTAAACCATTTTATCACTATTAGAAGACTCGAAAGAAGTTTTGAGTTCTTGATAACAATCAAACAGAATAAGGGAAAATCCCTGAGGGACTTCATAGAAAGATTCAGCAAAGATCTCACTTCGGTAGAAAGGTGCGAGGAAAGATTTTTAGGAGCAACTCTGACTTTTGGACTCTTCCTAAGAAGGTTAAAAAACTCTCTAAACAAGAGTGCTCTAACCACAATGTCTAAACTCCCTTTTAAAGCTCAAAAGTACATCACCTTAGAAGACGTGAGGTCATCCTCTAGGGAAACCAAGGAATTGTCCAAGAATAAGGAGCAGTTGCCGCCAAAGTTAGCTAAAAAGGGGAAAAAGAGAACTTCGAGCTTGAAAATGCATGAGTGGAAAGATCATGCAAGAACTTTCAACAAAATTAGCCCGTAAATCACATAGGCTTATTGGGAGCTGCCAGGTGAATAGTGTTTGGGATTGAGAATCTTGAAGAATTTGAGATAAATGAACTAAAGTAGAAAACATTAAACATTCTTGCTTATGTATTGATGAGATTTAATGATGTTTTCTACTAGAATGGTTACATGTATCTGAGCTATAAAGATTGATTACTATGTGATTATTATCCTTGTTATCAACACTTGCTTGGTGACTGCTTGTATGTCACTACACTGACACATGCATACACGTGTCGCCATATGTTTTTTCCTATGTTTAGAGGTTCTTACTGAGGTAGTTGTATTGACCCCTACCAGATGCAAGTACGGGTAAGGAGCCCATTCCATGAAGATTTAAGTACTTGATGGTCTTTCGGGATATGGTTGGAGAACTTGTGTCTAGAAGACCACTTTACTCATTTTCAATTTTTTTAGTTCCTCCATATGTGATGGGAAGACTCCTTTGATGTATAAGATGATGAATTCCCCTTTTGTTATGGTTGGATGTACGTAACTCCTAGTGTCACGACCTGAAACCCACCCTATGCGGATTACCAGATCGCGACCGCCGCCCTTAGGCCCGAGGGCCTCGGGCAAGGCTCTCATGAGTAGCGGTATCGGATGGACGTGCTACATATGGTTGCGGAAGCGTGAAAAACTTTTTTCTTTTTTTTCTTTTCTTTCTTATTTTAAAAATTTGCACATCCGTCCAGTACTGCCGCTCTTCACATTTCGGTATACATGTGATGCTGCACTTTTTGACTCGCAATAAATGAGGGCTCCGTGACCTGTAGAACACTCAGAAAGACGATCAGAGGTCCACCGGATTGGCTCCGGCGGTAGCCGCTCCGATGCTTAAGTAAGTAAAAGGAATTGAAAGACTGTATTGAAAGCCAAAGAATGAGCATAAAAATAAAGCGTACCTTTAGGGTTTAATTTATAGACCGTGGCCTTCCTAAGTTGATTAGGATTCAATGCCATGAATATAGGGATTTGATCATCGGAGATTGCAGTTACCTTGTGGAGTATTGCATAGAGATAACCATAGATGGTAGTTCCCTTGTTAAAGATTGTTTCCTTGTTGAAGACTGTTTCTTCATTCCCTGCTCGGCATCCGCTAAGGCGGTGACGAGTTCTGGAGTGTTGGTCTGGACCCTATGATCAGTTCTGGATATATATGTTCTGAGGGCGTATGTTCGGTCACTTCCGACCTTATGTGATGATCTGGATGCTTGAGCTTTTAGTCATTGGCTGGGTGAGAATCGTGTTGGCCGAGCATGAGCCGGACTATGGTCATACGTGTCCAAGTGTTGATTGGCCTGTTCTTTTATGGTATATCAGTTACTCCCCCCACAAGTCCTAGTTTGATGCTAGCAAGCAACTAGGGCTAAGCCTTTTTTGGAGAGTCATGTGTCCTGTCTGTTCGTTTTCCAAGGCAACTGTTGGGGCGCCATTTATTGCTCAGCCGGGGATTAGGTCTTTTCAAGGTCATCATTGTACTGGGCCGATAGTTGGGTTTCTCGAAATCACCATTGTTCCGAACCGTCATGGCGTTTGGGTTTGGTGGGTCCTTTCTGGTACTGTGCTTTATAAATACGGGATGAGATTTTGAAATGACTTTTCCCCGTCATTTTCACTATGCCAGAAGATTTCATTCTCCATTGTTGGTTTGTGCGACCTTGAAGAATACCGATTTCCTGAGTTAGAACAGGTTCGACTGATTTTTCCTCTTCTCTTGCTTCTTTCTTCTTAAGTCCGGGAATAATGTCTATCCTTCTGAGTCCCCAATTGTAAATGAGGGAGTGGGGAATCCTTCTGAGATGGCTGTACCATCTCCTGTGGAAGATGTAGATAACCCTACTCCCGAAGTTATTGGGGAGAGGCCTGTTGAACCACCCCCTAGTCCTGGGGTTAGGATAGTTGATGCTTTTGAAGAGCCCCGAAACAGGGCTGGGAAGACCTCTGGTAGGTCTTCCTATAGAGAAGAGGGTGAGAGTGCTGTTACTTAGAGCCTTCTAGACTAGTGGAAGGTGAAATACAATTTTCCCCCAAATGTGACTTGCAAAGTGCCAGGCCCTATGGATCGTCCCCAAAATGTTGAAGCTGGGGAGATTTGTGTTTACCTTGCCTAGTTCGAAATGGGCTTGAGACTCCCATTTCCGGATTTAGTCAGGCAATCCTTTTGTTGGTTCAGGCTCTGCCCTGCCGACCTGAATCTCAATAGCTGGCGGCAGCTTCTGGGGTTTGTGGTGTTGGGACACCAGAACAAGGTAGAGGTGTCCCTGGACTTGATCCGTAGCAATATGGATTTGAAGTTCAAACAGGCAGAAGGCCTTTTCTATATGTCCTTCGAGAAGGGGTTCCGACCCCTGTCCTCTGTTCCCACTTCCAATAAAACATGGAAGAAGTGGTACTTCTTCGTCGGAGGAGGATGGGAGCATGAAGACTTCCAGGACGGAGAGGCCTTATCATTCCCTCGTGCTACAGGTCATAAGGGTGAGGTTTATTCCCTTAGGCTTACTTTAACTTTGTTATGCCTCTAGAACTGATAAACTGATATGTTATTCCTTACTTCTGTGGAGTCAAGAGTATTTGGAAGAGGCCCGAGTTTTCTGACGTACTGCGAGATCAGTATCGAGTGTTGCTTTCAACTTCTAACCGGGCTCATTCTGTCATTGTAACTCCGAAGAACTTGATGGCTGCCCGTTCTGCCGAGCTTAAGAAGAGGCTGACGTCGAAGTGGACAGTGCCGGAGGCCCAAGTGGCGGGGGAGGCTTCCTCCCGAGCTGAGCCTGATGTCCCCATCGAAGTAAAGAGGAGGAGGTTGATCTCTGGCTCTCCCGAGCCAGCTCTTGCCGAGGCTGAGGAAGCTGAGCCTGCCGTCCTTGTTTCGGCCGTCCCTCCTGCCCCTTCCGGTCCGAGCAGAAGGACTAGGAAGGGGAAAGCACCTGCTGCACCGTCCGAGCCGTTTAATGAGCCAGACTATCAGATTGCCAAGAAGGCATTTGATCAAATATGGGCTCAGGGCCCACACCGATACAGAGGGAATGACCCCTCCAAGCTGATCACTGAGATGATGAATCTCCAGATGAGGGTAACTTCTGAAGCTTTTTCATGACTTTTCTATTTTTTATTTGTTTAATCTAAACTGTCTGTCTTGCTTCGTGCAGAGTATGCATAGTTTGGCTGCTGTAATGGTGACCCCCATGGGCCTTGAGGAGGCCGAGAAGCTGAGGGCCGAAGTGGATGAGATGAGGCTGGAGCTTGGGACAGCCCGATCCAAGGTTCAGACTACGGAGGAGGGTTTGAAAGAAGCTACCACCAACCTTACCATGGCGGAGTCTGAGAGGGACATATATGCTCGAAAGGTTGAGGGGCTTTAGGCGGAGTTGGTTAATCTCCGAAGTTCCTTCGATCAGAAGGTTCAGGAGGCAGTTGATCATGCCAGGGTTGAGACTGAGGCGGAATTGAAAGATAAAGTTGAACAGATGGGTGATGACCTGATCCGGTTCAGTTTTGAAAGCTTCCGAACTAGATTCCAGGTTCAGTTCCCAGATTTTGACATGTCGTCAATCGTTCCCCCTGAACCTACCTCATCTGGTCCTGATCCGGATAAGACGGCTGGGGCTACCACCCTTAACTTGGAAGAGGACGTAGGCCCTTCTGGCAAGGCTTGAGGCTTTATGGGTTTTTATTTCTCTTTGTTTTTGCTACTTCTTTTTTATGTAATGGATGTATACTTCCGATCAATAAAATTGACTTTCCTTCAGATTCTTCTTGTGTTCTTTCCTTCTGTGCAATTTTGTCATAAGTGTGGCTGTTCTGAGCCTTTTGCATGTTCGATCAATCGTCCAACAGTCAATAGTTGCTCTCTGAGCTTCGATACTTGTCATCGAATAATGGCTGTAGATTAATTTCAACTGCTTCATTATAATAGGACAAGGAAGTAAATATAATCAGATAGACAGAGCCCGGTAGAGTGGGAGTAAATTTCTGTACAGCTCTGAGATAGACTGCTCTGAATCAAGAGCTTGTGAAGATAACTAGGCAGCTTGTGCTTGTCGTTATGATGCTCGGCATGCTGTTTTCGAGTACTCAGGATCAGGATATATCCGAGCTGTTTAGCCTTTGTCATATGACCAGCCTGTCATAAAATAGTTAAGACTAGGAAGATCTGAATCTGCGAATAGGGGGTCTGTACATTTAGGACTTTGTTCCCCTCTCTCTGTCAATTCAGGAGCTTCAGTGCTGGACTGTGGTTTTTGTTCAAAGAGTTCTGTACCTTGTTTCTTGGTATATCGAAGAGGCACATTTAATTCACCATTTATTTATTTGATTTTCGTTTGGGATTTCGAGGCCACTCTCTTTTTCTCCGTTGCGACGGTTCAGTTGGGTGGCTTTTGGACTTCAAGGGTCTATATATATGGAAACGAGGGCACACGGTTGCAGCTCAACCCTTTTGTTCCCAAATTGTTCCCTTGTAAGAGAGACTTTATATGCTGCCGGAGTTTTGCCACTCGCCCGGAGATGATGGATGATTCTTTGTCTGAGTTAGGAATGATTAAACTGTGGCCGAAAGTTAACCTTCCCCCTTTTTCAGTCTCCAAGGAAGGATTGAAGGAAGGCACAAGTCTTCTTGTCTCCTCTGGCATCCGGTCGAGATTCCTCCGATTGGTGGTGGCCCCTCCTTGATTCAACCGAGGCCTGGAGCGTTGGTGATGAAGACGAAGGTGAGTTGCCTCCTCTTCCTCACGTCTTGTCAGAGACCCTTACTCCAATCGACTGGGGTGTGACAACTGATGTGAGGAAGATAAGTGGAGGTCCCTTGAGGCCCAGAGCCCTCATCATCCGTTGGTCGTGAGACCTAGTGATAGTGATGATGAAATGGCCTGGGTGCTTCTTGATGCGGATTGGGGTTCAGGGTTCCTCCCTTTCAAATGGAGCCGGCGACGGCGGTAATGGAAGTTTTGGATCCTGTGCCCTTTTATCATCCCATGAAGAAAGCCATGATGTTGTAAATTGTAGCTTCCTGCAGTAGCTTCTGTAGTAGCCTATGAAACGATATCTTTGTAGCCTCTATTTTATTTTCGGTCTTTGTACTGATGTAAATCTTCTGATTTATCAATAAAATTGAGTTCCTTTTTCTCAGATCTAATGTTCTCTGTATTCGAATGTGCTTTTTCTGTAGTTAAAACACTTTCTCGTGCACTTCTGATATATGAGTGTTCTAAAAATAGATCAAAGAAACTTAGAAGAATGCGTGAATTAAAGTACATCACTTCTGATCGGTACCATAATACTTGTTGCTTGTTTGACAGATAAGCCAAATAATATAAATATCAGATCTGAGGTGTTCCGATCTTGCAAACTTTAGTTTGTAGACGCTCGGAACTTCTGTCTTTGGATGGACTGGATCATAGAATCTGCTAATCGAAGACGGACCAGGCTCGGAAGGCCTGTTCATTAGGGTAGCCCAGGCTCTGAAGGCTCGTGTATTTAGAAAATGGACTAAGTATTTAAGACCTGTATATTATAGACCAGGATCTGAAGGCCTGTGCATTATAGGTGGACCAAGTACTAAGACTTGTACACTTATAGACCAGGCTCTAGAGGCCTGTGCATTAATAGATAGACCAAGTACGAAGACTTGTACATTTATGGACCAGGCTCTAGAAGCCTGTGTATTAATAGATGGACCAAGTACTGAGACTTGTACATTTATGGACCAGGCTCTGGAGGCCTGTGCATTAATAGATGGACCAAGTGCTGAGACTTGTACATTTATGGACCAAGCTCTGAAGGCCTGTGCATTAATAGATGGACCAAGTACTGAGACTTATACATTTATGGACCAGGCTCTGGAGGCCTGTGCATTAATAGATGGACCAAGTGCTGAGACTTGTACATTTATGGACCAGGCTCTGGAGGCCTGTGCATTAATAGATGGACCAAGTGCTGAGACTTGTACATTTATGGACCAGGCTCTGGAGGCCTGTGCGTTAATAGATGGACCAAGTGCTGAGACTTGTACATTTATGGACCAGGCTCTGGAGGCCTGTGCATTAATAGATGGACCAAGTGCTGAGACTTGTACATTTATGGACCAAGTTCTAGAGGCCTGTGCATTAATAGATGGACCAAGTGCTGAGACTTGTACATTTATGGACCAGGCTCTAGAGGCCTGTGCATTAATAGATGGACCAAGTGCTGAGACTTGTACATTTATGGACCAGGCTCTGGAGGCCTGTGCATTAATAGATGGAACCAAGTACTGAGACTTGTACATTTATGGACCAGGCTCTGGAGACCTGTGCATTAATAGATGGACCAAGTGCTGAGACTTGTACATTTATGGACCAGGCTCTGAAGGCCTGTGCATTAATAGATGGACCAAGTGCTGAGACTTGTACATTTATGGACCAGGCTCTGGAGGCCTGTGCATTAATAGATGGACCAAGTGCTGAGACTTGTACATTTATGGACCAGGCTCTGGAGGCCTGTGCATTAATAGATGAACATTCTATGGACGTAAAAGAAACATATCTATTGATAATACTTTCGTAAGTGTTCTACGTTCCATGGCCTAGGAACAGGTTTCCCAGTCATGTCTTCTAGCCAGTATGTGGTAGGCCGAACAACCTTTGTTACTTTGTAGGGGCCTTCCCAGTTTGGTGACAACTTTCCCATGGTGGGATCCTTGGTGTTTTGAAAGACTCTTCTTAAGACGAAGTCTCCAACTTTATAGCTGACTGTCTTGAGTCCTACCTTGGATTTTTTGACCATTCTCTGTTGATAGGCTTCCATCCTGATGCTGGCCTGATCCCTTCTCTCTTCGAGCAAATCCAAGTTTTCCATCAGCTGCTGATCATTGGATTCTTGCTCAAAGGCCTCAGTCCTCAGGGTTGGCATACCGATCTCAACCGGAATTACTGCTTCTATTCCATAGGCTAGTGAGAAGGGAGTTTCAGAGGTGGGAGTTCTTCTGGTTGTTCTGTAGGCCCAAAGAACTCCAGGGAGTTCCTCTGCCCACGTCCCTTTGGCCTGTTCCAACCTTTTCTTTAAACCGTCAAGGATTATTCGGTTGGTGACCTCTGCTTGCCCATTTGCCTGTGGATGGCCTGGAGAGGCAAAGTGCTGCCTGATGTTGAGATTTTCACAGAATGTTTTGAAGCCTTTACCAGTGAATTGTGTTCCATTGTCGGAGATAATCACACGTGGTATTCCGAACCTGCATACAATGTTCTTCCAGGTGAAGCTCTCAACTTCCTTTTCTGGGATATGGGTTAGAGGTTCGGCTTCTGCCCATTTAGAGAAGTAGTCGATGGCCACCAAGAGATACTTCCTGTTTGGAGGTGCCCTTGGTAATGGGCCCACAATGTCCATTCCCCATTGAGCAAAGGGCCAAGGACTAGGAATCGGGATAAGCTCATGATGAGGCTGATGTTGGTACGGGGCAAACCTCTGGCATTTATCGCACTTCCGAACATATTCCTTAGCTTGTTTCAACATGCCAGGCCAGTAATAGCCCTGCGATAGAGCTCGGTGGGCTATGGTTCTGCCCCATTATAATTCCCGCAAATTCCTTCATGTATTTCAGCCAAGACATATTGTGACTCGTCTGGAGCTAAACATTTTAATAGAGGTTGAGAATACGACCTTCTGTAAGGCTTGTTGTTTAGGATCAGGTACCGAGCCGCTCTGATTCGGATTCTCCTGGCTTTCTTTTTGTCCTCTGGGAGGAGCCCGGATCTTAGATATTGGAGGACTGGAGTCATCCAGTTCTGGGGCTGTTCATCAATTTGAGCAATTTGGGCTTCCTCAATGCTGGATCCTGGCTGAAAGAAGATTTTAATTGTGGAGTTTGCTTCAGACTTGAGGCGGGAGGCCATGTTAGACAGAGCATCTGCTCTGCAATTCTGGCTTCTCTCAATCTTCTGGATAGTAAATATCTGGAAGGAATGCTTCAAGTGGTTTACCAGTTCAGAGTACCGGAGCATCCTATCATCTTTAATGGCAAATTCTCCCAAGACCTGGCTCACCACCAGTTGGGAATCAGAGAAGACATCGAGGTTCTGAGCCTCGCATTCCAAGGCAAACTTCATGCCTAAGATTAGGGCTTCATATTCGGCTTCATTATTAGAAGCTTTGAATCCCATACTGACTGCTTTTTCTAAGGTGAGCCCATCAGGGGACTGTAGTACCAGGCCTACCACTGAACCTTGATCGGTTGACGATCCATCAATGTATAGCAGCCAGGTTCCCGAAGTTTCAGTGAGTTGCGCTTTGTTCTGAAGTGCCGGGGTGAACTCTGCTACGAAATCAGCTAAGGCCTGCCCTTTGATGGAGCTTCGGGGTACATATGATATGTCGAACTCCCCTAGCTCCACAGACCACTTCACCAATCTTCCTGATACCTCAGGTTTCCTCAGTATTGACTTCAGAGGATAAGTAGTTGGGATCTCGATTGGATGGGCTTGGAAATAAGGTCGAAGCTTCCGAGCTGATATGACCAAGGCATAGGCCAGTTTCTCTACTTCTGGGTATCTTTTTTCCGTGTCAAGTAGTGCCCTACTGACGTAGACAATAGGCCTCTGTACTCCTCTGTCCTGTCTGATCAATGCGGAGCTGACCGCGTTTTCGGAAACTGCAAGGCTACAGGAATAGCTTTTCTCCTTGTACTGGTTTTGACAGGAGTTCTGAAGAGGCTAGATACTCTTTTAGTTCTTGAAAGGACTCTTCGTATTGTTCCGTCCACTACAAAGCTTTGCTAGTCCTTCAGAGCTTTGAAGAAAGGTAGGCAGCGGTCAGTGGATTTGGAGATAAATCTGCTCAGTGCCGCAACTCTGCCATTCAATGCCTGAATTTCCTTCCTGGTTCTTGGTGACTTTAGCCCAATCAGGGCTTGAATCTGAGTGGGGTCTGCTTCAATACCCCTCTGAGAGACAATGTATCCCAAGAATTTTCCCTTCGTGACTCCGAAGGTACATTTCGAGGGGTTGAGCTTCATCTTGTGCTGTCTGAAGATATCGAAGGTCTGGGCTAAGTGCTGGAGGTGGCTGCCTTTCTGAAGACTCTTTACCAACATGTCGTCGATGTATACCTCCATGGTGCTGTCGAGCAGTGGGCTGAACATCTTGTTCACCAACCGCTGATAAATGGCTCCAGCATTCTTCAAACCGAAAGGCATCACTCTGTAGCAGTAGAGCCCTCTTTCGATTATGAAAGCAAGTCTTCTCTTGATCTGGAGGGTACATCTGGATCTGGTTGTATCCAGAGTAAGCATCCATGAAACTCATAAGCTCGTGCCCCACAGTGGCGTCAACCAGTTGGTCTATTCTTGGCAGTCAAAAGCTGTCCTTGGGGCACGCCTTGTTGAGGTCTGTATAATCAACGCAGACTCTCCACTTGACGTTTTTCTTCTTGACAAGCACGGTGTTGGCTAGCCACTCGGGATAGAACACTTCCCGTATCATCCTGGCATCCAGCAGCCTTTGGACTTCTTCATTTATAATACGATGCTGTTCAGGTGCAATTGGCCTTCTCTTCTGTCTGACTGGCGGGTGATCCGGATCCACCATCAGTTTGTGAGTTATGAGATTGGGATCTATTCCCTCCATGTCTTTGGTTTCCCAAGCAAAGATAGAGAGGTTGTCTTTCAAGAACCTGACTATCTTTTCCTGCTCGGTGTGTGTTAGGTCTGGGCCGATGTATAAATAACGCCCCTCTGCTTCTGAACTGACCAATACTTTAATGGGCTCACCAACAGGTTTGGCTCGGCTGTCACGTCCCCTTGGGCTCAGGGGTTCTTCAATACTGGATGGGTAATCCTCTATCTCGGGAGAGTGAGTGAGAACCGGATCTGCACAATCCCGAGTGTACTGTAATTGCTATTTAGGAGCCTTCTCCTTGAGGGCAGTAGCGTGGCACTCCCGAGGAGGTTGGTTGACACCCTCTGATAGAGTGAACGTTCTGGTTGTGGACGTACTTCAGACACTGATGGAGGGTCGAAGTGACAGCCCCTATCTGATGCAACCAAGGTCTCCCGATTATGACGTTGTAGAGAGATCTCATGTTTAACACCATGTACTCCGAGATGGTGGTCTTCTGCCCTTCACCTTCTCCTACAGTGGTAGGAAGGTCGACTCTCCCCAACGGGGTGCTGAGATTGCCATCAAACGCTGCCATCACGGCAGTAGTAGGCTTGACGTTGTCATGGTCTATCCCCATCTGTTTAAGTGGCTCATAGAACAGTATGTTAACAGGAGCTGCCAGTATCGACCAAGACTCTCCTGGTCTCGAAGTTGGCGATTCTGAGGGTGATAACAAGGGCATCACTGTGAGAGCAGTGTACCCCTGCTAGATCTTGCTTGGTGAATTGGATCTCCGGTGCTGGCTTGAGCCTCTTTTCGACGTTGGAGATCTATAATACGTTCGGGGCGGCTCTGGCTTCCCTGAGCATATCTCTTTCTTGCCTTGTTGGACATTCCTATGACAGGGGAGTCAGCATGGAGGACGTAGATGACGTGGTTGTTCTGCCTCTGAGGCTCGTTTCGTCCCTCCCTCTGCTCCTGCCTCTGTTCAGGCCTCTGGTCTGGCCGTTGCTGAGGCTTGTCTTCTTGGGGGTTCTGCCTTCCATCCTGCTTGACGAACTCCCGAAGACGCCCCTTCTTTATGAGCTGCTTTATCTCATATCGGAGGGTCTTGCATGTGTTAGTTGTATGTCCATGATCTTTATGGAAATTACAATACTTACTTTGGTCCCGTTGGCTGGGATCTCCCTTGATTGGTTCCGGCCACCGCAGATTCTCCCGGTCTCGGATCTACCGGAGTACCTGGTTCGGTGTGGTGTTCAAAGGAGTGAAGTTGGTGAACTCCCTCGGTCCAAAGTTGTACACAGCTCTGGGAGCTGCTCTCTTTTCTGGGCTACCTGGCCCTCTTTTTGTTGGAGTCTCTTCTGTGATCCTCCTTCTTGTGGTCCTCCGGCTTCGGATTGTCCCTTTGGGACTGATCTTTGCCTTTCTGAGATGTGCGGTTGGCTTCTTCCAGGTTGATGTATTTTCTGGCCCAATCCATTAATACCGCCATGTCAGCTGGGGGGCTCTTTGTTAAGGAGTCTCTGAATCCTCCTTGGGCGAGCCCGACAGTTAGGGCTACTACAAGGAACTTTGGGCTGCAGTCAGTGATCTCCGTGAGTTCGGTATTGAAGCGCGCAATGTAGGCTCGGAGGGATTCCTCCCTGGTCTGTTTGACGTTCAGCAGGAATTCTGGCCCCCTTCTGAGCCTCCTGCTGGTCATAAACCTGTCCAAGAACTGTCTACCGAGCTCGTAGAAGCTGGTAACTGAGTTCGGAGGGAGGTTGTGGAACCACTTCAAAGCAGTTCCCTTCAAGCTGGTGATGAACGTTCGGCACATGAAAGCATCAGAGGCTCCATGAAGGGCCATCGTATGCTGGTAATGAGAGAGATGATCTCCTGGATCTCCAGATCCATAATACAGGGATGAACTTGGGCATCATGAACTTTCTGGGCCTCTCTTCTGACATGATGGCGTGAGTGAATAGGGTGGCTAGTCTTCCGAGCAGCCTGGCCAACTCGTCTTGCTCTGGAGGGTTCTGAGGTCCTCTCAAGGCGATTGTCCGGTCCATAGACTCGGCAATTTCCTCTACCCTCCGCGGGTCTCTGAGTCTGACATCTTGTGAACCCTGCCTGACAGCCTCTGCTTCAGGGTAGTAGGGTTAAGTACGCCCTTCGGAAGGAGGAGGATTCCGAACCGAAGGGATTGGTGCTGCATGATGAGGCTCCTGCAGTGCCAGATGTGCTCCTGAGGCCCTTGGAGTTGGGGCTCGAGTGGTGCTCCGGTAATGGACGTTAGGAACGAAGGCTGATGTTCCCCAGCCTGGAACTGTTGATGGCTGTGGATCTCGGCCAGCGCGAGCAACGCCTGAGGGGTGCCCAGGCTGGTTAGTTGGAGCCTACTCACGAAGTTCTTCATTCTCCGTGACAACAGGAGGTTGCGTTCCCGCCACGAAGTTAACCGGCGGGCTAAGAGAGCCCGCTGCTTGGTTTTACGTGAGTGTTGCAGCAGTTCTAGTGATGGCAAGCAATTGTTCCTGCACCAGTTCATTGTGTCGTTTTATTGCTTCGATCTCTTGTCGCATAGGATTGGCCGCTGGTCCCTTTGTGCGAGGAGCAGGCGGCTGACGTTGAGCGTTTTGCGAATTCTGAGTATTCTGTCGTGGTCAGAGATTTGGTGCCATGGTTTTCCGATGAGGAAAGAGATGAGTTTATGAGTAGAGCACTTGGAGATTAGTCGTTCCCACAGACGGCGCCAAGCTGATGCTGCACTTTTTGACTCGCAATAAGTGAGGGCTCCGTGACCTGTAGAACACTCAGAAAGACGATCAAAGGTCCACCGGATTGGCTCCGGCGGTAGCCGCTCCGATGCTTAAGTAAGTAAAAGGAATTGAAAGACTGTATTGAAAGCCAAAGAATGAGCATGAAAATAAAGCGTACCTTTAGGGTTTAATTTATAGACCGTGGCCTTCCTAAGTTGCTTAGGATTCAATGCCATGAATATAGGGATTTGATCATCGGAGATTGCAGTTACCTTGTGGAGTATTGCATAGAGATAACCATAGATGGTAGTTCCCTTGTTGAAGACTGTTTCTTCATTCCCTGCTCGGCATCCGCTAAGGCGGTGACGAGTTCTGGAGTGTTGGTCTGGACCCTATGATCAGTTCTGGATATATATGTTCTGAGGGCGTATGTTCGGTCACTTCCAACCTTATGTGATGATCTGGATGCTTGAGCTTTTAGTCATTGGCTGGGTGAGAATCGTGTTGGCCGAGCATGAGCCGGACTATGGTCATACGTGTCAAGTGTTGGATTGGCCTATTCTTTTATGGTATATCAACATGTATAATCATACATTCAGAGCATAATAAAAACTTAAAGACTTCATACAAATCCATGTCTAGTTGTCCCTCGGGACTTAATTACATAACATCAATTGTTTTCTGCCCAAAATAACTAACTAAATTTCATAATGTCTCCCAAAAAGAAAACTACTCGTCCTGCACTTAGTTGTTCATGCCCTTCCTCAAAATGGGCAAGACGCTAATCATCATTCCCATCAGCCAGGACTGCTATCGGTCACCTGAAAGGGGGGCAGATAAAATCCAGGTAAGCTAATCAAAGCTTGTGAGTAATTCCTGCATTCGCCATGAGGTTTTCAACTGGTAGTGATTTAGCACATGAGAGTTTATGAAATATGCACCACCAATTGTTCGTACATTTTAGAATACAGAGTATATGCATTCTTAAAACAGATAGCTTTGAACATTTAAAGTATTCAAGCTGAATATACATTTCTTCAAATAGAGCATATGCATTTTAAAAGCATATATAAACATGTGTAATAGAATAGGGGTAAAACCTGTTTCTATTTCCAAAATCATTTATCATCTTTTCTCTTTGATTAGGTGGAATTTGTTTCAAACCAGACTCCCTTTTTACTGCCAATACTGTCGATCTCATTTGCCTGGGGGATTAGATCATGCTGCCGGGCATTTACTGTTGAATCCCGAAGGACTTCAACCATCATAGGGGGTGCTTTAAACACCATTTATCTTGTAAAACATTTATCACCAGGCTTCTTCAATAGATACTTTCATGAGTATTTTAAACATGAAATTTATAACTTCTACAATAGAACTTCAAATACATGTGATAATCAAATTCAGAATATTTAAAGAGATTTGCATTTGATTTAGACATGCTAAATATTTTCAAGAAAAGAGTTGAATATAAAACATTCATCAAGCATGTCGTAACAGAATATTTTAAAAGAATGAAAACATATGAAGACTGAATTTGATATTCAAAGGCTGCAATAACTTGAACTTAAAACTTCTTCAAATATATGGAGTTAAATCTCCAGTTCAAATGCAGGGTTACTCACCTCACGTGTCTGGGTCGGCTCTATAGAGGCGCCTTCCCTTTACCCTTCTCCTTCCTTAGCCTATCAAGATTTATGAAGATTCTATAAATTCCATATGTGCTTAATCAACTTCATAACTCACCAATTATAGACTGTGAAAAGCCTAAATTCTTATACTGGTCCGACTTATAGCTGTATTATAGATCTAGCAACTTATGTACTTAATGATAATAATATTACCTGCGACGCATTTCAGCTAAGGTTTCAGTGTTCTCTCTTTCCTCTTCTTTCAGCTGCGCCTCAACAAGTCTCCTTACTGTTGCTTCCTCGGCGTGTCTACCAATTAGGATAATTGGTTCCCAATGGATGAAAGGTGTAAGGGACTTAATCTCACAGTATTTGGCAATCCTCAATTTCTTGTGGATTACCTGGTGTTATCGATCTAATTCGTCCAGAAAAGCTTGCTGCTTCTCACCCTTAATTATGGTTTGCGGCTTAATCAATCTGAATTAGCTGAAACTGACCTACACAAATCAACATATTAGGAACTTACTTCGTTCTAAACTATTCTCTTCTGGTAGCTCCATTAACTTTAATTTAATTTATTTACTTCATATGTTTACGTGTCGTGTCTTTTCATACTTTATTTCTTCGTGCTTGCCTTAGTTTAATACTTCGGCAATATTTTAGTCCATAGTCATCTGACAGATGCTATTCATCAAATTTTATGTCTTTTTATTTTAGACACTTCTTTTGGTCGAATAGACTCTATTATTGAGTCCAAAGCGTCGAAGAAAGTTGGTTTAGGCTTTCTTAGAATTTAATTCAGACTTTTATATGTAAAAGGGCAAAATGGTCATTTATCGTTTTACGTGTCACATTTGTCTGTACTTCGTTTCGTAATTTGGACTCCATTTTTGAGTCCAGGATGTCAAAGAAAGTCAACTTAGACCTTCTCTGGTTTCATTTTGGCTTTAGCGGTACCAGGGGTATTTTGGTCATTTTACCCCTTTACGCGTCTTTATTTTCGGGACCTCACCTCATGTTGTGGACCTCACCATTGGACTCAGAAGGTCCGAGATAGTAAGAATACACTAATAACTTGTTAATTTTTGAGCAAGGGGTATTTTGGTCATTTACCTCTTTACGTGTCTTTATTTTTCGGGCCCCGTCTCATAAAACGGACCCTACCATTAGTCTCAGAACATCCAAAATAGTTAAAATTTACTATTCATATGTTCAATTTGGATTTCATTTGCTCTATTTATGACCTAGGGGCAAAATAGTAATTTAACTTTATTTATTAAATAATTAAATTAATTATTTAATTATTTTTCCAGGCGTCTAATTGCATAAAATTTCTCTCAGTTGGGCCACAGTAGAATTTCTTAAAAATTCTGGGGTCAATCCGTAAATAACAAAAGCTTTGGTTTATTTAATTCTAAATAATATAGAGAACCAGTGGGTTCGGTCCCATTTGAAGTGAACCGGTCCGGTCCGATCGTAAGCCAACCGGTTTAGCCAGTTTTATAAGTGATGCTGACGTCATGATGACGTCAGCCCAAGCGTTTAAAGTTTTAAAACAAAACGTTGCCGTTTTGCTAAAACCCGTAACCTGTTGGGTCCGGTTATAACCCAGACCCGAACCGACCCAAAGTCCGACCCGAACAGTGTCGTCTTCCCCACGAGGGTCGACACTGTTCATCCGAAACCCTAATTTTTTTTAGTTCAGTTTCGTGATGTTTTGAGAATCCATTTCTTCTGTTTTCTTTTCCAAACACTTCCTAATACTTTATGGCATGTTTCTACATCGATTTTAAGCTTCGAGTTTATCCTAGAGGCTCGGTTTAGGTCGCGATAACCAGACCTGTACACGGGTCGTTCATGCTTATTTCTTGGTGATTTTTCATGGGGTTTAGCTTGTTTTGATCCCCTCTTCATGGGGATTTAGTTTCCATTCTTTTATTTGGGTTTTGATGCGAGTTTAAGGATTGAGTTTGTCAACCCGTACCCTGTAACTCGATATTTGGAGGTCAGTTTTTGAGCTTTTTGATCGCAGTCATGGGTTTTTAAAGTGTTCGTAGGGTCTAGTTTTTATCTCAGTGAGCCAAACAGGGTTTGGTTATGATGGAACCAGACCTGCTTCGAGCAAGGTCTTCCATGGCCGTAGCTTCTGGGTTTGGTATTTTTGAGTGTTTTCAAGGCCACATTTCATGCTTAATAAACTTATAAACATATATTTAACATCGTACACATATAAACTATTCAAAACAGTTTATATCCATGCTTAAATCTTAGAGAGAGAAAATGATAACTTTCAAATTTCTCACCTTTTGAGCTGGTTTTTCCCTTTCTTCTACTTCTGAATCTCTTCCTTAGCTCCTTAGCTCCTTTCTGGTTTCTTTCGTAAGGAGGAAACATGCTTTGCATGTCTTGCTTTAAAGAGAGAAATCCACCAATTTCTCTCTCTTCTCTTTCTCTCTCTACCGACCTCAACCCTAGTCCTACCCCTATTCTCTGCTTCCTTTCCAATCCATTTAATCTCTTTTCTTCCAATTCAGATTTTGTATTTAAAGCTTTGTTTGAGATTTGTGTATATATATACATATTATACTAACACACACACACACACTAATTCACTCACTTACACACACATGCTAGCACACACTCTAGCCAACAGGTCTCCCTTCCCATCACCCTCTCAAATCAGCCCACTTGTGGCTGCATTAATGCATGTGTTGATATTTGAATATATATATATATATATATATATATATATATATACATACATACAATATAACACACACCAACTCACATGTGAACACACACACACACCCAGTTTACATATGCACACACTGCACTGTTCACTTATATATATATATATAAGTTTTTATTTCATTTAAGCATATATACATGCATGCATACTTGGTCACACATACATATACACATTACACCTTCCATGTACTCTAATATGTGTTTAAATTATTCAATTATAATTAAAACTAATTATTTCATATAAATAATTATTTATTTATTTATTTAATCAATTATTTTCTTTGAGTGTAAATATTTTTACACTAGTTTTTTTTAATCTCGTAGTACGTGTCATATGACCCGGTATCTTGGGTCGGGATATTACACCTAGGGTGAGACTTATAAGGAATAATATGTGTGTATGTGTTCAAATCATGTTAAGATTTATGTCTCCATCTTATTCCTTGTTGAAATTGTAATAAATGATTCAAGGACGTTGCTACTAGAGAAGCAAGTTGGAGAAGTTTTAAGTAAATATCATATTGACTAATAGACAAGCTCATGGGACTGCTTATGATACTTGAGCAGATATATTCTTAGTGAAGTTCTTTATATGCTTGTAACTTGATTTTCTTGTTAATAGATTTGACGTTGCCATGTGCTTCTTTTAATTGAATTAGGGTTTTTCCCATATAAATGTTTGTGTTTTCTTTGTATGTGACTGGTTTGTTTTACTGCTTTGATTATTATCTATAGTTGATTGCTCAATCAAAAATTGGGCTCAATATTAACGTTAGTTAAATTTTGATACTAAATCCATAAACATCATGATATTAATATCAACAACATTAATTTTCTCTCTTTCACACACACACACACTGTTATGACATGGAAATTTTTTTTTTTTTATTATTATTGGTTATTAAGTTTTTTATTTATTTATTTATTATTATTATTATTATTATCATTATTATCATTATTAAAAATTGATGAATGTATGTATGTGATGTGCATAATATATATATATATATACATGGATATATATAGGTATATATATATTTATTAAATTGTTCAATGTGTGCATGTGTATGGGTATGTGTATATGTATGTGTAGCATGTATGTGTGTGTGGAATATTATGTATATACATGTATACATGTATGGAAAGGTGTGTGCCCAAGTGTGTATGAATATGTATGAGTATGTAAATATATATGGCAGTGCGTGGGTTGTGCAACAGACCTGAGAGGGTGTGTGTGTAGTGTCGGTTGGAATGTGTGTGTGTTTAGTGTGTGTGCCTAGTGTGTGATGAGTAATATATATATATATATATATATATATATATATATGTAGGCTTATATAGGCAGCTTTGCATTTAATGCAAAGCTGCATTTTGGGGGAGGCAAAGTGGCTGAACAGAGGGGGAAGAAGTCAGGGAAAGGGGCTAGAGAGAGAGAGACGTGTGAGACTTGATGTGTGTGGGTATATGTGGTCTCGGTTGGGAGAAGAAAAGAAAAGGAAAGAAAAGAAAATTGAGAGCAAGGGAGAGAGAGAGTTCTTAAAAGAGAAGAGGTCTATGAAGCCTGATTCAAGCTTGGAACCAGAAGGGTGGAAGAGGGCACGGCTAGAGAGAGAAACAATAGGAAAAACCGTGAGTGATCCTTTCTGTCTTGATTTTTTTTAAAGCATGTTAATTGATTTAATGTATAGGATCTTAGAGAGCATATTGTAAGGATTATCATGCAAAAAGAATTAGTTAAAATGGTTGAAAGATGAGGGAGAAACAGGGAGTTGCAGGTCACGGCCATGATAGATGGGTGTTGTCATTTTATGTATGGAACCTAGTTTAAATGACCTAGAAATAATCCCTTTAGGTGCAGAAACTCTTTAGGGTGAAATTGGGGATCGAACCATGAACAAACAGTCACAAAAATGAAAGAATAGGAGTCAGCCGGAGTTTTAACCGAGGGATTGACCCTCTATTTCGTGAAGATTGGGAAGGTTTTGAGGGAAATGGAGGATGGATATGGAATCTACGCGAAAAACCCTAGAAAACTGCATTTTAAAAACCTTAAAAAGTCGTCGGAGAACTGGTCGCCGGTGCCGAAAAAGGCGCCGGAACCCTACCGGAAGCTCACCGAAAAGTCGGGGAAGAAGGGTGACTATGCGGGTCGGGTTCTGGGTCCGGGTCGGGTCCGGTTCGGGCGGGGCTGAACCGCCCCTGCCACGTGTCGCGCTAAGGTTTTAAATTAAAAAGAGATTGGGACTGTTTGGTTCCTAGGATAAGAAATTAAGAAATTGAAATTAAATTGAAACAGGGATATCCTATCCCTGTTCTCGGATTGGCCCCTGTTTGGTTAACCTGATTAAGAATAGTAAATTTAACTAATTACAATTTGACCTTGAACCTTTTGGAAATTGAACCTTAACCCTGAACTTTCAGGAAATTACAAACTGACCCGCCCAACAGTTGGTTATTACACTTTGACCCACCTGATTAAATTAATAATAAAATATTAATTAAATTAATTATTTAATTATTTAATTAATTTAATTTAATTAATTAAATATTCAAAAATATCCCGGAGTCCAAATGGGACAAGTCATTAGTGTATTTTGACTATCTCGATCATTCTGAGACCAATGGTGAGGTTCATTTTACTGAGACGGGGTCCCAAAAAATAAAAGACCCGTAGTAACCTTTAAAATTACCAAAATGCCCCTGAACTGAAGTACAATCAAACGAACTCCGAATTTAGTAAACAAATAGTGAAACTTTATTATCTCGAGCATTCCGGACTCAACCATGCAGTCCGATTTGTGAAAATAGGTCACGAAATGTAAGAACCCGTGAAAAGTGCAAAATGACTATTTTGCCCTTTTGAACCCAGATGTCCGAATTGAATTCTACGAAAGCCTAAACTTATTTTCTTCGACGTCCTGGACTCAATAGTAGAGTCTAATTTAGCAAAAGAGAAACCTATGAATTAAAGACATAAAATTTGATGAATAGAATAAATTCAAATGTCAATAGACTGAGTTAGTAATTTATGCTTTTAGGGACACTGACAGGACAGGAGAGGGCGATTTGATCTCCTGCATTTTTCTTGACCAGTTCAGTTACATATCGTGCACTGTTCTTCTAGGGTTGAGACCAACCCATCAAGTATGGTGTTTTGCTAATGTTAGAAATAAAGTTAAGTTAGGAATGTTCTGTGAATGACTGGAATGACTTATGTGCTTATGTGGAATGTGCTTACTTGATGATTTGGAATTGGTTATTCATATGCTCACATGTTACTTGTACTTTATGAATGTTTAGTGAATGATGAACGTGAACCATGACATATGTATAAGTTGATTATATAAGATGTGATTGCATGTGGAATCAGCTGGTAATTTATGTATCATTGTCTCGAGCATGCTATATTGTGGGAACCATGTTTCATTGAGGTTGCATTGGCATATTGGCATATGACGAATTCTTTGAGAACATGGCGTGGGTAAGCACGTGGTGCTTTGCATTATGAGGGTGTAGATCCTGTGGTGAAAAACCCAAAATTGGCCATTGCATTGGTACTCCGTAGCCATCGGGGAGTACCCGTAAACGAGACATGGGTGTGGCATAGAGTTGTGCATGGGTGTGTCACGCATACCATTCATATATTACTACGATGCTTTGAATGACATTTAGATATAAATGTACACTTTGCACATGCCACGCCTTAGCTTTATTTCTGGCATTAGCATCTCATCATACCAGCAGTTGAGCTGACCCATTCGTGGGCAACATTTTTCAGATGAGTATCCTCCAGCCACTTGAGACTCTGTGATGCCCTGATAGGGTGAAGCACGTGATATATTTGTGACCCATGAGACTTGTATTTTGTTATGTAAGGGCTTAAGCCCGAATGACTGATGAACAATGTATTCGATGTTATCTTATGTATTTATGGGAATGGATGCATGTTTAGTGGATTTATTTACATTTGTCCTTTCATTTATTTTATTTTCTGTCTCGCCAGTCGCGCCTCGGGTTTGTAGAAATTCGGGGCGTGACACACACACACACATATTTATATATGAAAAAAACATATTTAATTGAGTTCATGGTGTGAAAACTAAAATAAATTTGGAGAGACTCAAGTCTCTCAATAATTTTGATCTATTTAACATTTAAAGCAAAAAAAAAAAAAACTTGTTTTGAGCCTATCGAAACTCTAGTATGCTCTATAGCCGTTGATCATAAAAGTTTAGATTGTTTACAATTACGGTTAAACTAATATCAAACTATAAGATTATTTAAGGGAAACCTAATCATAAAAATCTCACACTCCAAGATTATTTGAGTAAAAACTAATTATAAAAATCTATATCGCATGTTCATTACATACAACGAACCCAATAAATTTTTTAATAGAACTTAAGAAAAGTAAGAATTTCATTGTTATATTTGATGAAATAAAATAAAAGAAAGAAAGAGAGAAGAGAAAAGGAAAAACCCTAAAGGACTACATTGTGTTAGATAGACTGTACTAAAACTAAACAAGAGGCCTCCTTATTGATATGCCATATTTGAGAGAACTAACCTATTACTTGACCTTTTTATTCTATACCTAGATTAGGCTTTTTTAGTCCTCCAGACCCAATGGTGAGGTCTGTTTCAGAAAATGAATTTTCTAAATATATTAACGAAGGACACTAGAAACTTTTAGTGCAACTTTGTAACTTTAGTTAAGCAGCCGAACGAACAAAAAATTACAAACTTCATACTTAAGCTTTTATTACTATTTTAGACTCAGTGGCGGAGTCCGTTTAGCCAAATGAGACTCCTAAAGTATAGGTCCTTATGAAATGCACCATTTAAGTAATACTTAATGAATGTTAATCACTTCTATGGGACCTAAGAACTCAAGGAGCAGTTAAATAAGGGTTAACCAACTAAGCAATACACCATGAATGATGAAGAGTGGCAGAGAGGAACTAAAAGAAGGAAGCGAATGAAAGCATAGAAGGTTAAAGTAGTTAGCTAGCATCCTTTTATAATTAGGACACCTGTTATCCTTAGAGGCAGGATGAAGAGTCATGAGGTCACCAAAAAATAGTCTAAAAATTGGAAAAGTATAAGCAATAACGTTTTAGAAGTAGAGTCACCAAACAACGAGGAATGTGATAGTCACTACAAAGGAGCTACAATAGAGTCCAAGTAAAGATGGAATACTAAGAGCCATGTAAGTAACCCTAAATCTTGAAATTGAGACATTTCCCTTGAGTATAGTTCTTACAACTTTATGATGCTATATCAAATGTTTTAATTGCATGTCTTTATCAACATGCCTATAAATGTTTTATATGATATGGATAACTTGATGAAAAATTTTGTAAGCATGTTTTAGCATTAAATTATACAATATACAATGTTTATAGTTCATGAAAAATAGTCATATGCGTTTGGGGCTTAAGCCATTATTCATGACACTATTATGCCTAGTTGGGGAGTTAAGTTATTCAGGCCATGTAAGCCCAGAGCTCTAAATTACAACTAGTCAGCCGTGTGACTATTAAGGTCCTAAAGGACAAACTAAATAAAGATTGACATGTATTATCTCATCACTTAATTTTTAGTTACAAATTTATGTCTACTAAGATTTATCTTATAAAACTATATGGTAAAAGGACCTGCATGATTTGCTACGTTTTATGTGTATGATTTATAAATGCTAGTAGTGTTTAGTACAAGCTTCTTTTAATTGATATCCGTGAAAGTTTACAAAAGGGTTTTCTCTAAAAGCCACAACAGGAACTCAAGTTACTCACGAGCTTTTCACAAAGCTTATATGGTTTATCCTGTATATTTCAAGTGGGAGCCCCGGTAGCTCGGCTTAAGAAGGTGGATTAGTTACAACCATTTTTTAGAAGACAACGACTTTTGACTAGCATAATTATCTTTTGTACTAGCATGCCAAAAGAAATTTTAGGCTTGTAATATTCAAACTGTATTATATTTGGTAATTAAAGTATTTAGTTATGCTCTACCATGTTTCAATTTTCGTTGCTATATAAATATGATTGCATGGATTGTATGTACCAGTCAAGAGGCTTCGGATGGACACATCATCAATATGCTATAAAAGAGTTAGTATATTGGTGAAGTGTCTAACCAGCCGGTCACTATTCCTAATCCACATAGGGTGGGTTCTGGGATGTGACAGAAATAATGCTCACATCCCCCCTAATAGGGGAGTTACACTCGAACTCATGAATTCCTCTTTGCGGGAGAGTATGAGTGGCCATTTAAACTAGCCTTAGTTGGTTAACTATAGAGAACAAGTTGTTAAGGCATTTTTGGACTATGTGCTCTTTTTGTTTTTGTGTCAACCTAGTTGGGATGAAACTTGGAACTTTGATGTCTTTTGTATTTAACTTTATTGATGTATTTTGTTATTTATGCCCTGTACATTCTATCACATCAATAATATCTTTTTTTCTCTAATAAAAAAAAACATTTTTTGACTAGTGAGATCATGAGAAATCCAATTGCTTTGTAGTGATTTGTAGCCATAATTGTATAAAGCATTCTAGCAATACCACCTTAATATAATCCTAACCTGAAATGCTCACGTTCGATCTGAAACATCATGAGGATTAAAACTCATTACTGTTGTTACGCCATAAGCTGCTTTTCGGTAGAGTTTGTACTTATAAGCCTTAAAAATAGTATTTCTTTCATTTTTGACTGTTAGTAATTAACTTCGTGTAAGAAATTCCATTTGAGAAGTCATTTGTGATAGAATTTCTTGTTTTTTTATTATTTGGATTCTAAATTTGAGCTTAACTCAAAATTTTCATATTTAGTGAATTTTCTCATTTTCTTTTTCTTTAGGATTTCACTATTGTTTTGTTTACTATCCATGTTACGACTTTGATCTTACTATATACGATGTAATATGTGAGACAATATTATTCATCATTAATAATATTAAGATTTGCTTTAGAAAATTGTTCACTTGTTTAGAATTTAGATATCGACATGATTGTAACCATTATTCATGTTTTGTGTTGTGTCAAAAGTAATTTATTACATTTCCATGCTAAAAAAAATATCCCATAGTACTTATGTGACTTGAACAAATTATTGCTTTTAATAATGTATAACAAATTTAACATTACTTTTTACAATCTTAACTCTCTTAGACTCACTATAGATAATAAAGTTAGTCATTATATATCATATGATTTATGATTAGCACAAACAGGTCTTGTATATTTATTTCATAAATATTCCAATGGCATGAATTAGATGAATGTACATTTTTGTTAAAACTAAATATTAAAAATGATATAATTAAGAAGTTAGAGACTAAAATACACAGCCTTTGAGCCACATCCTCTGTCAAATACAATCATGAGAAAATCTCAAGTGGTTAGAAAAAATAAAAGGAGACCCTGGGAGGAGGAACCAAAACAAATACTATGAATTTCATAGGGACTATGGTCACACCATGGATGAGTGCCGAGTTCTAAAACAGGAGATCAAAAGTTTGATACGTAGAGGTAAACTTCAAGAATTCACCCAGTTTGCCAAAAGGGACAACAACTGGCCACATAGGAATGAAGGTGACCAGCAAAGAATTCCCCAAAGGCAGTAGGGACCCCGACCAGATGGCATAGATAAAAAGGGTAGAGCAGAACCACAACACCATGTCATTTCCATCTTTTATGCTAATGATCAGGGAGTTAGAATGTCGAATAAAACTCGGAAGAGGTATTATCAAGAGGCCAGGGGAGAACCGTCAGTTCTCAACATCAATGCACTTGAAAAGAAACAAAAGGTAGCTCCTATACTCCAATTTATATCTAGACTTGGTAGGCATACATCTTTCCCACAATGACGCACTTGTGATATCCCTGAAAGTTTCAAACTTTGAGATCATAAGGGTACTTATTGACATTGGGAGTTTAGTGAACATTTTGTTCATTCTCCCTTTCCAAACAATGAAGATTGACCCAAAGGAACTTCAACCCACCTCAGTTTTAATGTCAACATTAGCTCTCCTCTTGGGACCATCAAATTTCCTATCACACATTACAGGAAATGGTACTATTAGCGACAATGTAGGCATCGCTAATAATCCCTGTCGACTTCAGAGTTTTCATTTTTCTACTCACACAAAAATGATTGTACTAGAGGATTGAAGAAATTACTGTTTATAAAAATTGAACATGATTGTACTCATTACTTTTCATGAGCATGATTAAAACGCATAACCAAACTTCCAAAAATGATTGTATGTTATTTTGGAAGGAGACTAAAGGATATTTGGAGTGTACGATGTGTCATGAACCTAGGTACAAGGTGAATAAAGGAAAGAAGAAGACAATTCCGCACAAGGTATTGAGATATTTTCCATTAAAACGGAGGCTATAGAAGTTGTACATGTCTCAGAAGACGGTAGAAGAGATGTGGTGGCATAAGGATATGTGTGTTAATAAGGCAAATGTATATAAGCATCCAACAGATTCTCAAGCCTAGGTTGAGTTTGATAGAAATCACGAATGGTTTGCACACTAGGGTTAGACCCATCAACCCCTTCCCCTAACAGTGGTGCTGGCATGTCATCTGTAGGGTCGGTTGTTTCTGCCATCGATGGTATGGTTAGCCTCATTTTTATTAATGATTATATAAATGTGGTACTAATTGTTTCTAATTTATTTCTTTTAAAGCTTCAGCCACTACCTCTAGACGACGGCGCGGTAGGTCGAAGAACCGTTGGTTGCAACTACAGATGGAGGCGTTTGGGGGTGCCCCAATTGGGATTGAGATACCTCTAGGCTTGCTAAAGCCTGTCAATGGGTGGCCACAGTTGTTCACTACCGAGGTCGACATCATTTTCTAGCTACGCGCCCTACTCCTATGTTAGTGACTAGAGTCTGGTCACTGACGAGCAACGACATGATTTTCACACTCATATCCTGGTATGTCTTTTATTATTCTATTCAATTTCATTTTAAAATGTATAATGAACTACTATTCTAACAATGAAATAATCTGCATGAGAAGTTTAACATTAATCTTCACCTACCATATGTGGTGAAGGCAGTGGACCATTACCTGGGAGTCCGTTTCAAGGACTATTGGCATAAGCTCCATGTGCACTACTAGGTAGAGGTAGTGGCAGGCAGAAATCCTCGTAACGAACCCTACAGGGGGTAACAGTGGTGGATTGGATTTTCCTATGCGACTGGTTCTCTAATGATGCATTTCAGGTAAATAATTATCATAATTAATTTTTTTGTATGATAAATCATTGTCATTTATACTAACCTTATTCGTTTTCCAAGTGTAGAAAGTTATCAAGAAAAACAAAGAGAGCAGAAGCAAGCAAAATGTGACCCATTATGGTGGATCATGATTTTTTGTACGGTATAGGCATGAGATGGTAAGTTAATAAATGTATCAAGTTGGTCATGTATTATCTTCTACAGAAATTTAATAAACTTATCTTTACAAGTTACTATTAATTTGTTGTAGCGAGACCAGGAGGCCTGATGCACTGCCTAGCCCGATTGAGTTATGTCATAGGACGCACTACAATGCCAAAAAAGGGTTGGGTTGGGCCTAAAGCTCAGAGAATTTATATAAGTTATTTACATACATATACCAGTATTATTAATTTAATATTAATACAAAATTTTAATAATAGTAACATATATTTACGTTTTTGTAGGAGGAGATGGTTTGCCTGCATGCTCTTTGAGGGCGAGGATATGCCAATTGATGACCAGATACGAGAGACTGTTCTGGCCAAGAGGCACAGATATGTGCTTAGCTTAGGGAGTGGGATGCAATCGACAGGATCTTCCTCTACCTTCAAGAGCGATGCTAGGTTTTTGGTAGCCACGCAGAGGGCTGAGGCATCTGAGAGACGTAATGCAAAGTTGGAGCAAATAGTAATAGACCTCAATACTCGCACGACCCAACTAGAGTCTTTAATGCAGACATTCCTCTAACAACAAGGGGGCTCTGTTTAACCTTGTAAGTTTTTAAAATTACATTAGTGGCTTTATATTTATAGATTAGGTGATGCCAGTAACAAGACACCCGAAATCCTAGTTTTAGGTACTTAAATTTCCAAAAAGGGACTATTTTGGATATTGAAGGACCAAAGCATCATATCAGGTTAACAACCCCGAAACCCTATCACACACCTCAAAAATGACAAAATACACTTGCATGAACATACTGAGACTCGATTCGGATTCCCAGTTTGTAACTTATGCAACTTTTTGCTCTAAAAAGGCCCATTTGGGGGTTTTAACAAACCAAAACACCGGATATCATCTGAACAACCCGAAAACCGTATCACACACCTCAAAAATGACAAACTAGACTTGCACGAACTTATGTCACTCGATTCAGATTCCTGATTTGCAACTTTCCGCTCCAAAAGGCCTGTTTTAGGGTTTTAACGTACCAAAACACCAGATATCAGCCCAACGACTTCTAAACCCCATAAAAAACCTCATAAATGACAAATTAGACTTGCACGAACTTACAAAACTAGATTTAGATTCTTTATTTGCAACTTATGTAACTTTCTACTCCAAAAGGCCCATTTTGGGGTTTTGACAAACCAAAAATACTAGATATCCTCCCAACGACCCCAAAATCTCACCACACACCTCAAAAATGACAAATTAGACTTTCAAAAACTTATGACACTCAATTCGGATTCTCTATTTGCAACTTATGATACTTTCTACTCCAAAAAGACCCATTTTGGAGTTTTAAAGGACCAAAAACCCCAATATCAGCCTAACAACCCTATAAACCCATCAGACACCTCAAAAATGACATATTAGACATGCAAAAACTTACGACACTCAATTCAGTTTCTCATTTTGTAACTTTTGTAACTTTTTTCTCTAAAAAGGCATATTTTGGAGATTTGACAGACTAAAACACTGGATAATGGCCCAACTACCCTAAAATACATCACACACCTCAAAAATGATAAATTAAACTTTCTAAAACTTATGACACTTGATTCAGATTTTCAGTTTGCAACTTATGAAACTTTCTACTCTAAAAAGGCTCATTTTGGAGTTTTAACAAACTAAAACACTCGATATCAGCCTAACAACCCCGAAACCCCATCACAAACCTCGCAAATGAAAAAATAGACTTGTACTATATTATGATACTTGATTCAGATATTTGGTTTGCAATTGTAAAGATCAGAAAAATGGGAATGAAATTATTTTTTTTGTTTGTGATGGGACAATATTCGAATTTCTTTAATTTTATTACACTATGAAAAATATTCTAATATATATATATATATATATATATACAAAAATGAATAAATATACATAAACATACATGTGTATATGTGAATGTGTATAAGTGTATAAATTGTGTGTAACTAAGTGTATGTGTATATATGTATATACATGAGTGTCCAAATTAAAATAATTGCATCATATAATATGTTAATATCTATACATATAAATATATATATATATATACACTACATGCATGTGAGTGAAATTGATGTGTGTAATATGATACATATATATATATATATATATAACCCAAAACACAAGCAACCCTAACAAATGCAAATCAGAAAAGGGGTGGGAGATTGTGTGTAAGCGGGTGTACAGTGTACAACACATGTGTATATGTGTATGTGTGTATATATATATATATATATATATATATTTGTCAACACATTGAGTGTGTGTTGTGTATTGTGTGTGGTTGCGTGAGTGCAAAACTAAAGAGTGTATGAGTGTAGAAAGATTAGAGATGAGGGTGAGAGCAGGTCTAGGGTAGAGAGAAAACGAAGAGAGAGAAACACAAGTGTGTGTGTGTGTGTGCATGCATTATGTGTGTGACAACCTGAAGGTGCACAAGGAGAGGAGGGAGGTTTTAGCTAAGTTGGAAGAGCTTTAAGAGGATCAGGATCTGAGCCATCAAGTGAGAAGAGCCACAGTTAAAGGGTAAGGACACAAAACCCTCAATTTTCTCTCTCTAAGATCTTTCTCTTGTACTAACTGTTTTGAGGTCTGATTTTTGCATGCATGGCCTAGAAATCGATATATCTTGTAAGGAAAAGATGGAATGCAACCTAGAAAGGCCTAGAATACCACATCTAGGATGAAACCGCCATTATTGGACCTCCCATGTAGCAGACCTGAACCAACTTTTATGAACTAGGTTTTTGATACTCAAGCCCTAAACTAAACCCTCTGAGAGTTTCAAAAACCCCATTTCGTGACCTAGAAGCCTAGACGAAGGCCCTCAAAATACCACTTGCAAGCTTTGCATTTTAGAGCTAATGTCACCAAACTGCCCCAAAACTTAATTTTAAAAATGGGGGCTTCAACCCCATGACGAATAGAACCTAACCAAAGAAACCCCATGAGATTTGGATAAAAAATGAGGGCGTACAAACCAGTTGCAGGTCGCGATTATCCAACCCACCATGGCTCATCGAGCTTGATTCAAGGCACAAAATGAATGCCAAACGATAGCTCAGACACTTAGTGACCCTCAACACCCAAAGACAGAGATTAAATGAACCCAAAAACTCACAAAACTAGCTTTTAAAATTTTTGATTTTTAGGGTTATTGTTCATCGTCCTGGGGAAGACGATGAATAGTAACAAAAATGGATTCGGGTCAGACGGTTCGAGTTGGGTCAAACCCGCCCAACCGCACACATTTGGGTCACTGAGACGGCACCGTTTTGGAAGAAATTAGTTTTATTTTAAAATGGTTTGGGCTTGTTTGGTTACAATTGTATGAAATTGGAATTGGGAATGAGAATAACCTAAACCTTATATAAGGAGTTCAACAGGGACATGTTACTCCTGTTCATCAGATAATCTGAACCGGCTGGTTCATGAGGGTTCTGGTCCAGTCTAGGGTTTAACCTAGTAAACCCAATGGTTCAGGGCTCAAATGAAATAAACTGAACTAGAACTATTCTAAATTATATTTTGACCCCAACAGTTTTGAATATTTGTATTCTGGCCCAGCTTCTGAAAAATTTATGCATATGAGCTCCTGAAAAATAAATAAATAATAAAATAATTATTTTATAAAATGACTATTTTACCCCAAGCCACTAAATGAGTCAAATGAAGCTCAAAATAAATAAATGAATAGTATATTTCTACTAATTCAGGCATTCCGGACTTAATGGTGGAGTCAGATTTGGGAAATTAAGTCTCGAAAAATAAAGACACGCAAATGATAAATGACTGTAATACCCCTAATGATACCCAGGGCCAAATAAACCTAAAAAATAGTCCATTTTAATTATGTCGAACATTCTGGACTCAACGGTGGAGTCCATACTAGCAAACGAAGCACCGAACAATGCGACGCATGAAAGAATAAAAGACCAAAAATGCCCCTGAACATGGTAAGTACAAAGTAGAGGCCAAATAAAGGCTAATCTGATCTAATAAATCGTCCTAAGCACAATTAAGACTACAGAACAGTCAAACGTATAAAATAAGAAATGACCAATGTGTCCCGATGATCAAAAGCAAATACCAAATGAAATCCAAAAGACTTAGAAATTTTATGTATGGTATATGGAACATTCTGAGGACAAAAATAAGGTCCGGGGCAAGAATGACAAAATGACCATTTTGCCCTTTTTAGTACCGATACCCGAATTAAATTCTACAAAAGTCTAAACCGACTTTGTTCGACGTTTTAGGACTCAATGGTAGAGTTTATTGTAGTAAAATGGGAACCCATGATATAAAACCATAAAATTTGATGAATAACATAATTCAAGTAGAAATAGACTCAGTTGTGTCACAATGATTTTAGGAACACCGAAGGGCAAGGAGAAGGCAGTCTAGACCTTCCGGTTGGAGACAGTAATAGGGACTGCATTCACATTGATTGGTTCGGCTACATCGCGAGCACGGTTTCTTAGGGTTGAGACCAACCCATCATGTATGATATTTTGCTAAATAAGAAATAGAATCGAGTTTAGGAATGATTTCCATGATTCTTATGTTTATTCGATTGTTTATGTGTTTATGTGTTCCTTGTTGTTTCCTTGGGAGTTTGGTTAAGTGATGAACGTGAACCATGATTATATGTATGTTCCATGTGTTGGCACAATATGTGATTTATATTCTTCGAGAATTGTTAAGATTGTGAATATGTAATTTGAGTACGTGTTTAAATGGAATATGTATGACATACACACATGAGGAATGGATTTTTGTATAATGCATTGTTTAAAGCATGTTTCCTATGTGGATAAAATGCTTTAGTGAGACTGCATTATTGCATGGTGGAATCAAGGCATATTGGCATGGTGTGATTCTTGAAAGCATAGTGTGGGTTGAGCACGTGGTGCTATGCATTATGAGGGTGTAGATCCTGTGGTGAAAAACCCAAAATTGGCCATTGCATTGGTGCCCAGAATCCAACGGATGTGTTCCGTGAATGGGTGTTGGTACTCAAGGTCCATCAGATGTGTTCCGAAAACGAGACATAGGGTGTGACCTAGAGTTGTATGGGTGTGTCACACATACTTTCATAACATTGTATCAATGAATTCATGGAGGTGGTATAGAGTTTGTATGAACGTGTTCTGAATCTTGTCAATGTATTGTAAGATGATATTGAATGACATGTAGATATAAATGTACACTTGCACATGCCACGCCTTAATTTTGTTCCTTGCATTAGCCTTATATTATATCAGCAGTTGAGCTAACCCATTCGTGGAATACCATATTACAAATGACACCCCTGCTACATGAGACTTGATGAGATCTTAACAAGAAAAAGAGGAGGGCACTTGGGATTGTAATTAGGCCCTTGGGGCACTTTTTGAGATGTAAGGGCTTAAGCCCCAATGACATGTACGATGTGTTTATTGAATGTGCTTTATATGTATATGTGTTGAGGGAGATGAATGTATGTTAAGTTAAATCCATTAGATCATCTTTCATTTACTTTTATTTAATTCATTTCACTCACTCCCCGGGTTCGTGGGAATTCGGGGCGTGACAACGTGGTATCAGAGCATAGGTTCGAATACATAGGGACATTGGGAGATGTTTAGACCTTAAGTTATTTGAGGCTAGTTTGGGTGGTATGTGTTATGTGCACGTGTTGCATTGGTGTGCACGAGTATGCACTATACTTGATTTCTCGGTTGACTGAGAGTACGTGATTATTTGATATAATGGTTGACTAAGATTAGAAACACATGTCTATGTGATAGACCGTATATTTTATGGGCTATGTCGCATGCCTAGTTAATTGTGATATAGGTTGTGCACTTAGTTATCTATATGGTAGGTGGTATGCCTAGTTATTTATAAGATAGACCGTCGGGCCTAGTTACTTACCTGGTTGGTTGTGTTCTTATATATATATGTGTGTGTGTATGTGTGTGTGTGTGTATGTGTATGCTAGGTTAGTACTCGATATTCATGGATTATAGTACTATGACTATGATATTTATACAGACTGGATTAGGTCTCAAGTCTTACATTACAGTTGATGGATGGCGCCCCATCAGCTAGGAACACAAAGAGTTGTGATCCATGAAGGGTTATCACCTAGCTATGAAAGTAAGAAATAATGAAAGAATTATAAAAACCTAAAATGAACTAAGTACCAGTGAGGTAGTAAACTATAAATTAAAAGACACATAAGATCTTAGAATACTAAAATAAGAATTTAGACTTGTGGAGATTTTTTTGTGTCTGGATTGGATAGCGGATATAGAGATATTCTTTTGTTAAACTCTTTCATAGAAAGATGCATCATTTTGGATAGTATTCACATAGGGTTGAGTATTGGTAGGCTGATTGAACACTAGCATGACTTGAGTATGCGTATATTATTGTTTAAATGAATTCCTTCCATGTGAAGGGCTGGGAGTGAAACCGGTGTAAATTGTTTAGTGTAAATCCACTCGAGCTATTGAAAATGTGCTAACCACTTTACATTGACTGGTGTAAATTGTTTAGTGTACCAAGTGCCCCGAATTTCCACGAACCTGGGGAGTGAGTGAGAAACAAAATAAGAAAAGAAAATAAAGGATAATTTAATGGATTCAATTAGACAAGCATTCATTTTCTTCAACATATAACCACATAAAGCACATCCCATAAACATATCGTTCACGTGTCATTTGGGCTTAAACCCTTACATCTCAAAACACGCCTCAAGGGCCAAAAATCCTTCTAAGTTCATGTCTCCTCCACTTCTGGAAGACTTCCTCAAGTCTCAAGTGTCGGGAGCATCATCTGTAATATGATATCCCACGAATGGGTTAACCCAACAGCTGCTATAACATAATGCTAATGCAAGAAACAAGATTAAGGCGTGGCATGTGCAAATTGTACATTTGTAGTCTAGATACTTTCCGGTTCATTAATACGATGCAACGAATATATGCATGACACACCCATGTACTCTATGCCGCACCCATGTCTCGTTTACGGACCACATTCGATGGATCTGAGTACCAACTCCCGTTTACGGGCCTCCCCCCGTTGGATCTAGGCACCATTACAATGGCCAATTTTGGGTTTTTCACCATAGGATCTACACCCTCATAATGCATAGCACCACGTGCTCAACCCACACTATGTTTCCATAGGATTCACCATATGCCAATATGCTTTGATTTCACCACACAATAATATAATCTTAATGAAACATGCTTTAAATAAGGCATCATACTCGAAGCAACAATAACATTTAAATCACAAAACTTATTCCACATGAATACATGTCTCATACAGTCAATTCAAACACATGGTCACACTTCACGTTCATCACTTTACTAAATTCTCAAAGAATGTAAGTAACACACAAGCACGTAAACAACCCACTCTAGGTTATCAAGCAAACATGTTCCAAATAATTCCCCTACAACAGTTAAGCATATAAATCATTCAATTTACTCATAAAATATTCCTGAACTTAACCCTATTTCTTACTTAGCAAAACATCATACCTAGAAGGGTTTTTCTCAACCCTTGGGAGTCATGCCCGTCGTGTAGTCGAACCAAACTGTGAGAATGTAGAAGGTCAAACCGCCTTCTCCTTTCCTTTCAGTGTTCCTAAAAGCATGAAATATAACTCAGTCTATTGTTACTTGAATTATGCTATTCATCAAATATTATGTCTTTTTACTATTGGTGTCACGCCCCGAATTTCTGCAAACCCGAGGCGCTGACTGATGAGACAGAAAATAAAATAAATAAAAGGACAAATGTAAATAAATCTACTAAACATGCATTCATTCCCATCAATACATAAGATAACATAAAATACATTGTTCATAGGTCATTCGGGCTTAAGCCCTTACATTACAAAACATAAGTCCCACGGACCAAAAATATAACAAGTGCTTCATCCTATCAGGGTAGCATTGAGTCTCAAGTAGCTGGAGTATCCTCATCTGAAAAATGTTGCCCACGAATGGGTCAGCTCAATTGCTGGTATGATGAAGTGCTAATGCAAGAAATAAAGCTAAGGCGTGGCATGTGCAAAGTGTACATTTATATCTAAATGTCATTCAAAGCATCGCAGTAATATATGAATGGTATGCATGACGCACCCATGCACAACTCTATGCCACACCCATGTCTCGTTTATGGGTACTCCCCGATGGCACGGAGTACCAATGCAATGGCCAATTTTGAGTTTTTCACCACAGGATCTACACCCTCATAATGCATAGCACCACGTGCTCAACCCACGCCATGTTCTCAAGGATTTACCATATGCCAATATGCTAATGCAATCTCAATGAACATGGTTCTCAATAATATAGCATGCTTGGACAATAACATATAAATCATCAGTCAATTCCATATGCATGCATACCTCATGTGTTTATACATCATAGTTCATGTTCTTCACTTCACTAACTCTCAAAGAACGCAAGTAACACATAAACATGTAAGCAACCAACTTCAAATTATAACGTAAACACATTTCAAATAAACACATAAATCATTCCAGTCATTCACAAAATATTCCTAACTTAACTTCATTTCTAACATTAGCAAAACACCATACCTGACGGGTTGGTCACAACCCAAGTAAACTGCGCTCGTAATGTAGTGAGAATGTGGAAGGATCAGACTGCCTTCTCCTTGCCTGTCGGTATCCCTAAAATCATAACAAGTGACTTAGTTCATTTGTTTCCTAAATGATGTTATTCAACAAATCTTATGTCTTTATTTTATAAGCTTCTATTCTGCTAAATTAAACTCTGTTATTGAGTTCAGGATATCGAAGAAAATAAGTTTAGGTTTTCGTAGAACTCAATTCAGACATCTGGGCTCAAAAGGGCAAAACAGTCATTTTGTACTTTACACAGGTCCTTACATTTCGTGACCTCTTTTCACAAATCAGGACTCCACGGTTGATGTCACATCCCGAACCCCACCCTACGCAGATGTCGAGGACGTGACTGCCAGTCAGTCGCGACGCGACCGACCAAAGGCAAATTCTGAACTTTCCGACGAATTGCACTCCAACTGTAGGGTCAGATGCAGCGGAATTTAAAACTTTTTCTTTGTGTCACGGGAATGCAACTCACTTATCCATCATAAGTATATGTATCACAGAGCAAGACTAAATCCAGTCAGTCAACAATTCTAATTTCAGAGCATATCTAAAATCAAGCATATAACAACAGAGCAGATCTAATATCTCTAGAGTACCATTAGTTCCATGAGCCATGTCTATCTAGTATATATCAGTCAAGTCAGTCATAACATACCACTCACCGGAATAACCAGGTTCAATCCATAATAAACCAGTCTCTACAATTCAGTGCCGTCAGATCCTTACTTGCAATGCCACTTGGCCTATTCACGTCATGTCATAGTACCTTCTAATCCAATGGAGGTAATTCCTGAAAAATGTCAGAATAATGGGGTGAGCTTAAATAAGCCCAGTGAGTAACACAGGTTCCCTATCATGGGTTTCAAAACCAGTTTTGTGCTTCCAAGGCACAGGGATAATTTAGTCATTTCAAAAATAACTATTTTTATAAATCCATTTCATAAGCAGTCTAGTACAATAAAACAGAATCGAACAGACAATACAAACGGATCGGAACATGACATAACCAATCGGTCAGAACAATAACTATTGCTAATCTATCGGTCAAGACACAGACTCTTCATTAACGGAACGAATCATAACGGAACAGGACCATATATCAATCAAGAAAGGCAGATCATCAACGGACGGAACATGTCGGAACCGGACGGAACATATCAATCGAGGCAGACATAACATTAACGGACGGAATATAACAGAATCGGACGGTAACAATACATCAGTCAAGCAAAGGCATATCGCGAACGGATAAAATTATAACGGAACTAAACGGAAACAATACACTAATCAAGACACAGGCAAATCATGAGCAGGACACAACATAACGGAACTGGGTAGAAACAATATAACAATCAAGTCAGGGACACATCACTGTCGGAACTAATCATAACTGGACTGAACAATATTTCAATCAAGACAGACGTATCATCAACGGACAATACACAACGGAACTGGACCATATATCAATCAAGGCAGACACATTATCAATGAACGGAACATAACAGAATCGAACAGAACAAAACATTAGTCAAAGCAAAGACATATCATCAACGGACAGATCATAACGGAACTGGACCATATATCAATCAAGGCGGACTTAACATCATTAACGGACGGAACATGTCAGAACCGGACGGAACGTATCAATCGAGGCAGACATATCATTAACGGACAGCACATAACCGAACTGAACGGAATTCCTAATTCGAAGGACACAAGCACATCACGTGGAATGTGGTACAAAAGGCGTACATTAAGTACATACATTTAAACAATATAGCATTCAGACAGTATACTATACAAAGCTGTACGATACAACAAAATGTTGTTCTTTGCCTATATCACATGGTTTATTTAATCGTTTCAGAAATAATGGTTCAATATATCCATTTTATCTCAACAGTTCAAAACGGGCAAAACAGTACGGGATGCTAGCACAGGGATCAGGAATATAGTCAATATTTAAAAGGACTAAAACCATGTCATAAGTGATACAGTACGGAAAGCATGCATTTAAATAATTGCACTTAAATAATTGCATTCAAAACAGATCAGTAAATCAAGGGACAGTATCAAAACAGTGTCAGAAGTTACTCACAAAGGACAGACAGTGAATCAAAATACAGTACAGTGTCAGGAGTTACTCACAAACTTTACGCTTATTTCCTTGCATAAATAATCCGATAACCTCCAGGTACGTCAGGCATCTCCATGTATATCCTGAATAATAGTCATCAATCACAGACAGATCAGAACTCATCCATTCAGGTCTCATTCGTCATCTTAGGTATCTATCGGATTACCTAAGATAGCCTAGTAGCCTATCGCCCTTCCATTGGGTCTCACCTGAGGCTATTTCATTCTTTAATTAGGCTTAGCAATTATTAGGATTATATCCTAAGTCATTTAGACTTCAATTGTTATCAGTCAGGACTCATTCAACCTTAGGGGCAAAATGGTAATTTTACCATTCTTGTCCCGGACCCTGTTGTGGTCTTCGGAATAGTCTTTATATCTTAAGTACAAAGTTTTACGTCCTTTGGACTCCAATCGGTATCAGTTAGGGTCTCATTTTAACCATAGGGGCAAAATGGTAATTTTGCCATTCTTATCCCGGACCCTGTTATGGTCCTCAGAATATCCCATATATCGTATATATGAAGTTTTAAGTCTTTTAGACTTTAATCGGTATCAGTTGGGTACTTATTTAGTCTTAGGGGCAAAATGGTAATTTTGTCATTTTTGCCCCGGACCCTATCATGGTCCTCAGAACGTCCCATATATCTCATGTATAAATTTGTAAGTCCCTTGGACTTCATTTGGTATCTGCTTTAGATCGTCGGGACACATCGGTCATTTCTCATTTTACGCGTTGACTGTTTCGGAGTCTTATTTAGCCCTTCAGTGTTCATAATTATCCCTATGATAATTTATCAGATCAGTTTGACCTTTATTCGACCTCTACTCTGCACTTACAATGCTCAGGGGTATTTTGGTCATTTTACGTTTTGTGTAATTCTGACTCCGATTCGTCATCTAATCAAGTATACAGTCTCACCAGTGTCTGGGCTCCTACCGGTATCAGTTTCGTCCCAATCGGACTTTGTTTAGGTCTCGTACGGTATCAGGGGTAATTTGGTAATTTCTTGTGTCGTATTCTTCGGCACGTCAGTTCATAAAATGGACCTCACCATTGGGTCCAGAGTGTCCGACATAATTAAGTTGGACTATCTGTTATGTTTAATCGGCCTTGGGTATCATTAAGGGCAATTCGGTCATTTACACTTTATGTGTCTGTATTTTTCGGGACCTCAGTTCATTAAACAGACCTCACCGTTGAGTTCAGAATGCCCGAGATAGTCAAAATAGACTGTCTGATATTTTTATTTGGGTCTGGGTGCCATCAGGGGCAATACAGTAATTTACACCTACGTGTCTGTATTTTTCGGGACTGTATTTCCAAAATCGGACTGTACCATTGAGTCCAGAATGCTTGAAATAGTGAAAATACACTATTTATTTAATTTATTTGGACTCCGTTTGACATATTTAATGTCTAGGGGTAAAATTGTAATTTTACCTATTTAATAAAATAATTAAATAATTATTTTATTATTTAATTAATTACCAGGGGCTTAAATGAAGAAATTTTCCAAAGTCTGGGCCACTATGCAATTCTGTCAAACAGTAGGGGTAAATCCGTAATTTTAGGAACTTTAGGGGTCAAAAATATAATTTCATAATTTAGGGGTTCAAACCCAAGGGTTCAATGGTTCACCAAGTGAACCGGTCCAAAATCATCAAGAACCAACCGGTTCAGTTCCTTCAGGAAAACCGGAATTAAATATTCTAGTTAACCTCAATTTGCCCCCCCTATCCGTGTTCAGGATTAGCCCAATCCCAATTTTAATTTGTTATCGCCGTAACCAAACAGGTAGGATCAGATTTTAAATTTAAAACATCAAACATCAAAACGGTGCAGTTTTATTAAAACAGTGGCACGGTCTTGAGGCGACACGTGTCCGAGTTGGCCCGGTTGACTCGGCTCAAGGCAGCGAGTCAACTCGGTCGTCTTCTTCATCAAATTACCCTCGGCTGCCCTAGTTTCTGCAGATTTCTTCTTCTATTTCGTGATGTTTCAAGCACGGATTATTCCTGCCTTCAGTCCCAATTTATTTCTGGGTATCATGCCAACAATTTGGCATTCATTTGGTGCTTTGAATCGAGCTCAATAGCTCGGTTCAACAGAGGATAACCGAACCTGCAATTCGATACCAAACCCTCATTCCTCAACCTTTTTCAGCGCGGTTTGTTGCTAAATGATACTCATGGTATATAGTTTCATTCCCCATTCAATAAAATCGGTTTAAAGCATCCAAATCACAAATGGTATTTTGTGACCGAACCTGCAACTGAGTTGTTGGAGGGGTTGCATGGGGTTTTGGGGTCGCGGGTTGGTGGTTTTGGGATCCTTAGGATGTCTAGATCAGGTTCAGTGTGTCAGAAATCAGTTTGGTTGAGGTCATTTCAGACCTGCTACAGGGAAGCTTCATCCATGGCGGCTGGGTCTCGGTTTTATGTTTTCTACCCTATTCGACCCTCCCAATTTATTTAGGGCAATTCTAGAGTCTCACAGGAGCATATATATATGGTTTGCATGGACCAAAATTATCAGAAACAGTGTGAAAATCTAAACAGAAATTTTTGCAGTTTTTTTTTTTTTTGTGTTTACCTCCTAGTCGACCCATGTCCTCCAAGCAAGCTTGGTGGTGACCCTTGGCACCTCAGAGTCTCTCAACCAGTCGTGCCTCAGTGCCTCAGTCCTCCTTTGGTGCATCACATTAAGGACACATCATCCTTCACATGCACACACCCACTTGCATACACATGCAAGCCATGGATACACACGTACATGCAGCCCTTTCTCTCTCTCCCTTGGTCTCTCACCCCCCAACAGATCTGTTTTCTCCTCTTTAACTAGCAAATATCAGTCTTTTGTATGTAATATATACATATATATCTATATATATGATATCACACATACCTATACATATACATCTCTAAATGTATACATCAGAGAATCAGTGGAACCTAGGGCTGAGGTGGGCTGATGCAAACCAATTATATGGGGTTTGCACGTAATCTCATTGGTCAATTTGGGTGGCAGCTTGGGGCAATTCAGAGATATATACAATTAAGTTGTGTATATAGGCACAAAGGTGCTGGATGGCCACCTGGTTAAGTTTTTGGGTGAGATTCATTCCTTCCATAGGTCAAGGGTTCAATTCCCCTTGACCACCAATTTGGCCATTTTTCACCATTTTGGGCTAAGGCCCTGTTTGGCTACACATTAATTCAGTTTCTGATGTTTGCCTCATAACTTTCATTCCGTAACTCCTTTTTCGATGCGGTTTGTTCCGAGAGTTTCATATTTCAGTTATCTACAGTGTCAGAGGTTCCGTGTCATTTAGTAGTCATTCAGGATTTCCGTAGTTAATTAATTCGAATTCCGTCAGTGTTAAATCGACATTATCTCACCTAATTAATGGATAATTAGGTTCGGGTATTATACCCTATTCTCGGACATGTTTAATCATTCTATTGGTCTAGTGTGACCACCGGGAGATTAAGGTTAATTTCCTTAATTATTCCCTAAGCCGGTATTAATTAATAATTAATATTTAATTATTAATTATACAGGATCGGGGTGTTACATCCTACCCCTCTTCAGAAAAGTTTTGTCCTCAAAACTTGGTTGGTCATATCTAGGAGATTCTGTCATCATAATCTCCCCTTTTCATTTGTCTCTCGGACCGCCGTATCATTCGGGGTACTATTTTCCTATCAAGAAGATATTTTGTATCAGTTCCATACAGACTCCATATCAGATACAGATATTCCCATTCGGTCAGACTTTACAGTCACAATTGTATAATCTCCTCAAGATTCAATTATCAGACCTATCTCATATCAGATCAATCGGGTAGTCATCCTTAAATAAGTGGAAATCATCCACTAGGATCATTTAATCACATATGATCCCACAAGTGATTCACTTGTTATCCATAATTACAAGTGTCAATGTCGGAGTCAACAGACCTACCGTCATTTTCTTTCGGTTGCTATGTCCATAATTATTCGTATGGACATGTCTCTAAGTATCATGAGTCTACAACCTTAATTTACACCAGTTCATATCAGACCCAGAAAATCCCCAGTCCTCAGATGCCTCAGAATTACAGGCCTATCGTCTATTATGAAGACTTTCATAACTCCACATCAGATCTCCCAAAGTGGAACTTAAGATCTATGGCTCAGGTACTCTGTGGTTCTTAATCCATAACCTAATGCTCTGATATTGCTCTGTGATACTAGTTGATTTCAAAACTTTACCAACTTCGGTTCCGATAATCTTAATTATCTTTCAACATTTGCTCTGATACCACCTCTGTCACATCCCGAACCCCACCCTACGCGGATGTCGAGGACGTGACTGCCAGTCAGTCGCGACGCGACCGACCAAAGGCAAATTCTGAACTTTTCGACGAATTGCACTCCAACTGTAGGGTCAGATGCAGCGGAATTTAAAACTTTTTCTTTGTGTCACGGGAATGCAACTCACTTATCCATCATAAGTATATGTATCACAGAGCAAGACTAAATCCAGTCAGTCAACAATTCTAATTTCAGAGCATATCTAAAATCAAGCATATAACAACAGAGCAGATCTAATATCTCTAGAGTACCATTAGTTCCATGAGCCATGTCTATCTAGTATATATCAGTCAAGTCAGTCATAACATACCACTCACCGGAATAACCAGGTTCAATCCATAATAAACCAGTCTCTACAATTCAGTGCCGTCAGATCCTTACTTGCAATGCCACTTGGCCTATTCACGTCATGTCATAGTACCTTCTAATCCAATGGAGGTAATTCCTGAAAAATGTCAGAATAATGGGGTGAGCTTAAATAAGCCCAGTGAGTAACACAGGTTCCCTATCATGGGTTTCAAAACCAGTTTTGTGCTTCCAAGGCACAGGGATAATTTAGTCATTTCAAAAATAACTATTTTTATAAATCCATTTCATAAGCAGTCTAGTACAATAAAACAGAATCGAACAGACAATACAAACGGATCGGAACATGACATAACCAATCGGTCAGAACAATAACTATTGCTAATCTATCGGTCAAGACACAGACTCTTCATTAACGGAACGAATCATAACGGAACAGGACCATATATCAATCAAGAAAGGCAGATCATCAACGGACGGAACATGTCGGAACCGGACGGAACATATCAATCGAGGCAGACATAACATTAACGGACGGAATATAACAGAATCGGACGGTAACAATACATCAGTCAAGCAAAGGCATATCGCGAACGGATAAAATTATAACGGAACTAAACGGAAACAATACACTAATCAAGACACAGGCAAATCATGAGCAGGACACAACATAACGGAACTGGGTAGAAACAATATAACAATCAAGTCAGGGACACATCACTGTCGGAACTAATCATAACTGGACTGAACAATATTTCAATCAAGACAGACGTATCATCAACGGACAATACACAACGGAACTGGACCATATATCAATCAAGGCAGACACATTATCAATGAACGGAACATAACAGAATCGAACAGAACAAAACATTAGTCAAAGCAAAGACATATCATCAACGGACAGATCATAACGGAACTGGACCATATATCAATCAAGGCGGACTTAACATCATTAACGGACGGAACATGTCAGAACCGGACGGAACGTATCAATCGAGGCAGACATATCATTAACGGACAGCACATAACCGAACTGAACGGAATTCCTAATTCGAAGGACACAAGCACATCACGTGGAATGTGGTACAAAAGGCGTACATTAAGTACATACATTTAAACAATATAGCATTCAGACAGTATACTATACAAAGCTGTACGATACAACAAAATGTTGTTCTTTGCCTATATCACATGGTTTATTTAATCGTTTCAGAAATAATGGTTCAATATATCCATTTTATCTCAACAGTTCAAAACGGGCAAAACAGTACGGGATGCTAGCACAGGGATCAGGAATATAGTCAATATTTAAAAGGACTAAAACCATGTCATAAGTGATACAGTACGGAAAGCATGCATTTAAATAATTGCACTTAAATAATTGCATTCAAAACAGATCAGTAAATCAAGGGACAGTATCAAAACAGTGTCAGAAGTTACTCACAAAGGACAGACAGTGAATCAAAATACAGTACAGTGTCAGGAGTTACTCACAAACTTTACGCTTATTTCCTTGCATAAATAATCCGATAACCTCCAGGTACGTCAGGCATCTCCATGTATATCCTGAATAATAGTCATCAATCACAGACAGATCAGAACTCATCCATTCAGGTCTCATTCGTCATCTTAGGTATCTATCGGATTACCTAAGATAGCCTAGTAGCCTATCGCCCTTCCATTGGGTCTCACCTGAGGCTATTTCATTCTTTAATTAGGCTTAGCAATTATTAGGATTATATCCTAAGTCATTTAGACTTCAATTGTTATCAGTCAGGACTCATTCAACCTTAGGGGCAAAATGGTAATTTTACCATTCTTGTCCCGGACCCTGTTGTGGTCTTCGGAATAGTCTTTATATCTTAAGTACAAAGTTTTACGTCCTTTGGACTCCAATCGGTATCAGTTAGGGTCTCATTTTAACCATAGGGGCAAAATGGTAATTTTGCCATTCTTATCCCGGACCCTGTTATGGTCCTCAGAATATCCCATATATCGTATATATGAAGTTTTAAGTCTTTTAGACTTTAATCGGTATCAGTTGGGTACTTATTTAGTCTTAGGGGCAAAATGGTAATTTTGTCATTTTTGCCCCGGACCCTATCATGGTCCTCAGAACGTCCCATATATCTCATGTATAAATTTGTAAGTCCCTTGGACTTCATTTGGTATCTGCTTTAGATCGTCGGGACACATCGGTCATTTCTCATTTTACGCGTTGACTGTTTCGGAGTCTTATTTAGCCCTTCAGTGTTCATAATTATCCCTATGATAATTTATCAGATCAGTTTGACCTTTATTCGACCTCTACTCTGCACTTACAATGCTCAGGGGTATTTTGGTCATTTTACGTTTTGTGTAATTCTGACTCCGATTCGTCATCTAATCAAGTATACAGTCTCACCAGTGTCTGGGCTCCTACCGGTATCAGTTTCGTCCCAATCGGACTTTGTTTAGGTCTCGTACGGTATCAGGGGTAATTTGGTAATTTCTTGTGTCGTATTCTTCGGCACGTCAGTTCATAAAATGGACCTCACCATTGGGTCCAGAGTGTCCGACATAATTAAGTTGGACTATCTGTTATGTTTAATCGGCCTTGGGTATCATTAAGGGCAATTCGGTCATTTACACTTTATGTGTCTGTATTTTTCGGGACCTCAGTTCATTAAACAGACCTCACCGTTGAGTTCAGAATGCCCGAGATAGTCAAAATAGACTGTCTGATATTTTTATTTGGGTCTGGGTGCCATCAGGGGCAATACAGTAATTTACACCTACGTGTCTGTATTTTTCGGGACTGTATTTCCAAAATCGGACTGTACCATTGAGTCCAGAATGCTTGAAATAGTGAAAATACACTATTTATTTAATTTATTTGGACTCCGTTTGACATATTTAATGTCTAGGGGTAAAATTGTAATTTTACCTATTTAATAAAATAATTAAATAATTATTTTATTATTTAATTAATTACCAGGGGCTTAAATGAAGAAATTTTCCAAAGTCTGGGCCACTATGCAATTCTGTCAAACAGTAGGGGTAAATCCGTAATTTTAGGAACTTTAGGGGTCAAAAATATAATTTCATAATTTAGGGGTTCAAACCCAAGGGTTCAATGGTTCACCAAGTGAACCGGTCCAAAATCATCAAGAACCAACCGGTTCAGTTCCTTCAGGAAAACCGGAATTAAATATTCTAGTTAACCTCAATTTGCCCCCCCTATCCGTGTTCAGGATTAGCCCAATCCCAATTTTAATTTGTTATCGCCGTAACCAAACAGGTAGGATCAGATTTTAAATTTAAAACATCAAACATCAAAACGGTGCAGTTTTATTAAAACAGTGGCACGGTCTTGAGGCGACACGTGTCCGAGTTGGCCCGGTTGACTCGGCTCAAGGCAGCGAGTCAACTCGGTCGTCTTCTTCATCAAATTACCCTCGGCTGCCCTAGTTTCTGCAGATTTCTTCTTCTATTTCGTGATGTTTCAAGCACGGATTATTCCTGCCTTCAGTCCCAATTTATTTCTGGGTATCATGCCAACAATTTGGCATTCATTTGGTGCTTTGAATCGAGCTCAATAGCTCGGTTCAACAGAGGATAACCGAACCTGCAATTCGATACCAAACCCTCATTCCTCAACCTTTTTCAGCGCGGTTTGTTGCTAAATGATACTCATGGTATATAGTTTCATTCCCCATTCAATAAAATCGGTTTAAAGCATCCAAATCACAAATGGTATTTTGTGACCGAACCTGCAACTGAGTTGTTGGAGGGGTTGCATGGGGTTTTGGGGTCGCGGGTTGGTGGTTTTGGGATCCTTAGGATGTCTAGATCAGGTTCAGTGTGTCAGAAATCAGTTTGGTTGAGGTCATTTCAGACCTGCTACAGGGAAGCTTCATCCATGGCGGCTGGGTCTCGGTTTTATGTTTTCTACCCTATTCGACCCTCCCAATTTATTTAGGGCAATTCTAGAGTCTCACAGGAGCATATATATATGGTTTGCATGGACCAAAATTATCAGAAACAGTGTGAAAATCTAAACAGAAATTTTTGCAGTTTTTTTTTTTTTTGTGTTTACCTCCTAGTCGACCCATGTCCTCCAAGCAAGCTTGGTGGTGACCCTTGGCACCTCAGAGTCTCTCAACCAGTCGTGCCTCAGTGCCTCAGTCCTCCTTTGGTGCATCACATTAAGGACACATCATCCTTCACATGCACACACCCACTTGCATACACATGCAAGCCATGGATACACACGTACATGCAGCCCTTTCTCTCTCTCCCTTGGTCTCTCACCCCCCAACAGATCTGTTTTCTCCTCTTTAACTAGCAAATATCAGTCTTTTGTATGTAATATATACATATATATCTATATATATGATATCACACATACCTATACATATACATCTCTAAATGTATACATCAGAGAATCAGTGGAACCTAGGGCTGAGGTGGGCTGATGCAAACCAATTATATGGGGTTTGCACGTAATCTCATTGGTCAATTTGGGTGGCAGCTTGGGGCAATTCAGAGATATATACAATTAAGTTGTGTATATAGGCACAAAGGTGCTGGATGGCCACCTGGTTAAGTTTTTGGGTGAGATTCATTCCTTCCATAGGTCAAGGGTTCAATTCCCCTTGACCACCAATTTGGCCATTTTTCACCATTTTGGGCTAAGGCCCTGTTTGGCTACACATTAATTCAGTTTCTGATGTTTGCCTCATAACTTTCATTCCGTAACTCCTTTTTCGATGCGGTTTGTTCCGAGAGTTTCATATTTCAGTTATCTACAGTGTCAGAGGTTCCGTGTCATTTAGTAGTCATTCAGGATTTCCGTGGTTAATTAATTCGAATTCCGTCAGTGTTAAATCGACATTATCTCACCTAATTAATGGATAATTAGGTTCGGGTATTATACCCTATTCTCGGACATGTTTAATCATTCTATTGGTCTAGTGTGACCACCGGGAGATTAAGGTTAATTTCCTTAATTATTCCCTAAGCCGGTATTAATTAATAATTAATATTTAATTATTAATTATACAGGATCGGGGTATTACAATTGAGTCCGGAATACTCGAGATAATAAAGTTTCACTATTTGTTTACTAAATTCGGAGTTCGTTTGACTGTACTTCAACTCAGGGGCATTTTGGTAATTTTACAGGTTACTACAGGTCTTTTATTTTTTGGGACTCCGTCTCGTAAAATGGACCTTACCATTGGTCTCAGAATGGCCGAGATAGTCAAAATACACTAATGACTTGTCTCATTTGGACTCCAGATTATTTTAGATTATTTAAATAATTAAATTAATTTAATTAACTAATTAATTAATTAATTTTATTAATATTTTATTCAGGAGGGTCAGATCATAATTTTCCTAAAGTTCAGGGGTCAAACTGGAATTTCAAAAAGTTCTGGGGTTAAAGTCAATTTCTAGAAATCCAAGGGTTGAATTGAAATTCTCAAATCTCTTATCCTTAATTCGGATAGCCAAACAGTGACTAATCCAAAACAGGGATAAGATATCCCTGTTGCCCAATTAAATTCCAATTTTAATTTTATAACCCTGTAACCAAACAACCCCTAACCCATTTTAATTTAAAACATCTGGGTGACACGTGGCAGGGGTGGTTCGGCCCAAGCCCGGCCCGAACCCGAACCGGACCCGGACCAGACCCGAACAGTGCCCCTTCTTCCCCGTTTTCCTGGTAAGCCTCCGGTACTGGTCTCCGGCGAGATTTTCAAGGTTTCAAAATGCTATTCTCTTCATTTTCTTCCAAGGTTTCCATATCTAGGCTTGGTTTTGGGTTCAAGTCACCAGATCTTCACGAAATAGAGGGTCAACCCCTCGGTCAAACTTTTGGCCGACTCTTTCCCCTTCATTTTGGTGACAGTTCGCTCCTGGTTTAACCCCTATTCTTATCCTAATGTATTTCTGCACCTCTTTGGGTTCATTCCCCATCATTTAAACTGAGTTCTACACATAAAATGACAAGACCCAACTCCCATGACCGAAACCTGCAACTAGAGTTTTCTATCTCGTTTCTTAACCATTTTCTTTCATTCTTTTTGCAAAATAAACCCTACAACATGCTCTCTAAGATCATATACATTAAAGTAATTATCATGCTTTTAAAAAAATCAAAACATAATGGGCCACTTACGGTTTTCTTGGGTTTCTCTCTCTAGCCGTGCACCTCTTTCACCCTCTGGTTCCAAGCTTGAATCAGGCTCCAAGACTCCCTTCCAGAACTCTCTTTCTCTCTCTCGCTCTCTGCTTTTCTGTTTTTCTTTCCTTCTCTTCTCCCAACCGAGACCACACATATACACAACACACCCACTCCCACACGTCTCTCTCTCACACCAGCCTCTTTCCTTGACTTCTCCCTCTCTGTATCAGCCACCATGCTCTTCCCCAAATGCAGCTTTGCATTAAATGCAAAGCTGCCCTATATAACCTATATATATATATATATCACTCATTACACACACACACTAGACACACACACACTTAGCCGACACCTCACACACACACTCTCCAGGTCTGTTGCACACACACACTGATTATATATGTATATATATACACACAAAATCATCCACACATACATTTAAAATACACATATATATACCCATGTACAATGTACATACTTACATCCATTACACATTTAAAATTAAGAATAATAATAATAATAATAATAATAATAATAAAAATAAATAAATAAATAACAACCAACAAAATTTATTATACAAAAAAAAAAAAAAAATTGTGGTTGTTACAATTGGTATCTCTTTCACTTGAATAGACTCTACCATTGAATTCAGAACGTCAAACAAAGTCGATTTAGGCTTTCGCGGAATTCAATTCAGACTTCTATACTGAAAGGTAAAATGGTCATTTTTGCTCTTTTACGGGTTCTTACTTCTCGGAACCTCTTTTCACAAATCGGACTCCACGGTTGAGTTTGGAATGCTCAAAATAATAAAATTTCACTATTATTTTATTCTAATCGGAGTCCGCTTGACTACTTTTCGACTTACGGTTATTTTGGTAATTTTCCCTCTTTAAATTATTTAAATTAAATACTATTTTATTGCTTGGGTCAATTCACAATTAACGATAATTTCTGGGCATAATTATAATTTCAAAAATTTTTATTTTAAATTAAATTAGCTAAACAATACTTTAAATCTAACCTTTGACTGACCGCAGTCAATATTCCACTGGTACTGCAATCATCCTTTAACAATTGCTCTAGGTTCGATAATATGTTGGAGGTCTAACTCTTCCAATTTATCATAGCAATTTTCCCCAACCTGAATTCCGGAATGCCACTTCTCATTTTCCAAATAAAAAGCAAAAACAGTACACGACTATCGACCAACCTCTGAACCATGCCTAGCTGTATATCTTAAGCTCAAAATCATTTCATGACATCCCAGAACAGTGGCTTAACCCCCACTTCCTGTAGCAGCTGCAGCCACGGCTACAACTGCTGCTGCCCTGAATTGCTACATTCCCCTGGTAGCGAACTGCTTCCAACAACTGGCCATAGAAATCACTAAGAGAATATTCTATTCCACCACTCACCAAGACAAAACCTCAACCTGTTATTGCCCAGATACTCGTAAATTTGGGATTTCTTATTCTCCATGCCATTATCAGACTAACCCATTAGCCGTCCACCACAATTGGAACCCTGTAGCACCTTGTTCATGAACCAGCCACCCTCAAGCTCCTCCAAAGCTACTCCACTTTTTTTTATCAGCTCCTTTTTTAAATAAACCCAACTATCCCACTAATTTATTTCCAACGGAATTCCTCTTCTAAATCCCTCACTTGACAACTCCCCTTTCCACCATCCTATTGTTTGGTAATTCACAATCCTACTAACAGTGCCACCATTGAACCGCTGTTGCAGCTGCTGCCTGCAACCGTCTCTCTCTCTCTGCTGCTGCTTCGTGATCCTTCAATCAGCATCACCCACTGAATAGTTTAACCTTAGATGGGTGCAAAGACCAAGAGCAATAGCACCTATTGTTCAGCCGCATCAGGTCTTCCAAGTCCATCCGGTTTGCCGCCTGCTGTCCTCAATTTCCTCTGCACTTCCATTTCTCCTTGCACGCCTCCTCACCTGCTGCAACTTTTTCTCACTCTCTTTTCTTTCTGTTTTCCTTTCTTTTCTTTTCTTTTTTTATTGCACCGTCACACACACACACACAGATATATATATATATATATAAACCACATACACTGCACCTATCCGCACACACCTATATATATATATATATGCCTGCACCGTCCTTCTTTTTTTTTTTTTTTTTCCTGCCACTACACCTGCTACATGTTACCCACATATATATGAATATGTACTAATATGCCTGCTACACACCATCTCCTGCACCGCCCTTCTCTGTTTTCTCTTCTTCTTTTTTTCCTGCTGTACGCCCCCTTCTTTGACTTTCGTCCTCTCTTCTTCTTTTCTGTTTCTTTTTCTTCTTTTTTGTTTCACTTTACACCTTTTCTATACATATATATATATATATATGTATATTATATGTTACAACACACCACGCCTTTCCACTTTTTCCTTTCCTGCTTTTCTTTTCTTTTTCTTGCTTTTCGTGATTTCCTTTCTTTGCATTAACTATATTAAGACATTATGTTTTACATCTAATATAATATATTATATTCAGCCACTTTATTTGACTTTCCTTTTCTACTTTTTCCTTTCTTGTTTTTTTTTTTTTTTTTTTTTTTTTCTTTTTATCTTTTCTTGCTTGTAGTATATACAAGGGTAAATTACACCTACCTCTCCCTAAGGTTTCTGACAATTACAGAAACCTCCCCTATAGTTTCTGAAATAACACTGTCCTCCCTGTCAGTCTTGTCTCCTTAACACCGTTAACGGAATTAGTAAAATTACTAATTTACCCTTATATTTTAATATTATAATTTTATCAAAAAGCCCATCTCCTCTCTCTACAACCCCATCTTCTATACAACACAGAGCAAGAATGATACTCTGTAAGCCATCCATTTCAAAGAACCCATCCATTTCAAAAGTAGAGAAAATCAAATAAAGGGAACCCAGAGAGAGATTTTTCTAAAACTTAATTTAAAATGCACAGATTTCCTTCAGAACTAAATCTCAATAAAGTAGAGCATTCCAATTTTATCCAAAAATTCTAATTTAACATAGAAAAAGAAAGACAGAAAAAGATAGAATCGTAAGCATAACATAAGCAAAACAGCCCCACCCACAAACAAAAAGGCTTGAAAATTATCTCTTTATTGCATTCGCTCCAGCTTCGAACCCCCACATATTCAAGAACCCTTCTCAGATCACTTGGTTCTGGAACAGTTGGATTCTTGAATTGATCCAAAATTGAAAAAACATCTTTTGAAGCCAATTTTTCGTCTGGCTCGACTTCAAATCTCAGTTTTTGAATTTGCCTTATTACCAATTCAATCGATTCTCTGACTTCAATTGAAACAGCAACTGAACCCAGATGAAGAATATCCAGAGCCGTCGCCATCGCTCTGATCACTACTCAAAAATGACTCGACAAGCGATCGCACTTCACTAGCATCCATAGCCGTGCACCGTCGCGGGTGCAATCTTTCAGCAAAAACAGAATCTTCTAGAAGGTGAAGTGAAGCTCGGACAAGCTCAAAACAACCGAATCTGGAAGCTTTATTCAAGTGCAAAGCCATATTCTCGCAAACCACCACGAGCCGTGTCAACTCCGAGATCGGTCGATTCATACCCTGCCGATTTCTAGGGCTTGCTTTGCTCGGATGTTATTGCCTTTGCCCTCACGCCAGCTTGGGTCGGATTGTATCGACATCTCTCTCCTCGGCTCATCGTTCACCCAGATCAGCCCCTATCATTGGCCAAGGCATCCAACCTCTGAGAAGAGCTAAAGCTACCTCGAACCCTTTAGTCTTCTCTTTCTCTCTCTAAAAACACACAATCTATTTCTCTCTCTAAAAAATTTCTGTCTTTTTCTTGGCTTTGCTATAACTAACACACAAGAAGACACTCGTCACCCACCACCACCACCATTTTCCATCACACCCCCCTACTGTCTTCTTCTGAGAACTGGTTTTGGCAACCAACCAGCGCCTCACTAACAAGCCGGGCCCCTTCGCTGCCAGTGACGGCCACCACGATCGCCCACACTAGACACCGCCATCGCCATCGCCATGAATTCCAGGCCTCCGGCGATTCCTCTAGGTGCCGACCTCTTTGTCTCTCTGATTTCTCATTCTCAAATTCGTATCATTTTCTCCTGTTTCGGATCAGTGGTGTTATCGATGGTGGTGGACGTCGGTGGTGGTAGTGACGTCAGTGGAGGTGGTGGGTGGAAGGAAGGGGAGGGAGAGAGAATAGCATCAGTGGAGGTGGTGGGTGGAAGGAAGGGGAGGGAGAGAGAATAGCGTCAGTGGAGGTGGTGGGTGGAAGGAAGGGAAGGGTTATAGGGTTTCCTGTGATGGGGCTTATGAGAAAGAGAGAAAATGGAAGGATAAAATTTGTAGGGGCTAGTTTTGTCATTTAACCATGACTTGTAAGGGGCAAAATTGGTATTTAAACAAAAAGAATTGCTTACATCATCAAATTCTGTTAGGTCAACTAACGGTCATTGATGGCAGGGGTGAATTTGTTACCGACATTGAAACCAGAAGGGGGACAGTGTTATTTCAGAAACTATAGGGGAGGTCTCTGTAATTGTCAGAAACTTCAGGGGAGGTAAGTGTAATTATCCCTATATACAAATATTATACTACACATACCTTTTATACATATATTTTAAATTAATTAATTAGTGTATATATATATATGCACATTTACATATACATTTATTTATACTCACATCCGTATACACACACTAATACACTATATATATATACATTATATTATTATTTTTATCTTACATTTCCATCTATTATTTTACATATATATATATATATATATCCTTGTATATACGTGGCATAACTACAAACTCATAATGGCCATAACGAGTGCGAAAAGCTATCTTCGCCACATCTTCCTCCCGTACTCTCAACTGATGATACCCCGATTGAAGATCGACCATCGAGAAACATCTCGAACCCCTAAGCTGGTCAAACAAGTCATCTATCCTCGATAACGGGTACTTATTCTTAATAGTGACCCGATTTAGTCTCCTATAATTCACACACAAACATAATGTCCCATCCTTCTTTTTCGCGAACAATATCGAAGCACCCCATGAAGAAGCACTAGGATGGATAAAACCCTTACCCTGCAAATCAGTTAACTGCTCCTTCGGCTCCCTCAACTCAGCTGGTGCCATATGGTAAGGTGGAATGGAAATAGGCACAATGCTTGGGATAAGCTCTATCATGAACTCTATCTCTTTTCTCAGCGGTAGACTAGTCAAGTCATCCGGAAAGACATCTGGGAACTCATCCACTACTGGCAGTAATACACTCTCTGTAGTTCCACTCCCATTTGCTATTAAACTAGCCAATAAGTAGCTATGACCTCCCCAACTCCTCGAGTCATACAACAGTGGCACTAGGAAATCTCCACGATCCCCTGTGAAATAAAAAAAAAAAAAAAAACTATCTCCCTCAGGAGTACACACCATTACTTTCCCCCTGTAACAGTCTATACTCGCCCGGAAAGTAAACAACCAATTTATCCCTAATTACATGTTATAGGAAAAATTTGAAATCATACTCTCCACAAACTTGACCTAACCATTTCATTCACAATTTATTCTCTATATTAACCAACACGATCATTTCTATATTTATTTTATTTTATTTTATTATTATTTTATTTTTCATTTTTATTATTATTATTATTATTATTATTTTTCAATCTACTAATAATTCAACAATCTGATTCAATAAATATTTTTTTTCTTTTTTTTTTACCCAGTTCAAACACAATCTTTCAAAAGGAAAAATTCATTCAAGCAATACAATATTCACATACTCAAGTTATTACTCAACCCTAAATGAATGCTATCCAAAAGGAATACATCTTTCCACAAGAGAGTTTAACACAAGGATATCTCTAAAATTTTACGTACAAATACTCTGAGTATCCACTGTCTAGTCCATACAGAAGAATCTCCACAAGTCTCAATTCTTATTTTAGCATTCTGAGGTCTTATGTGTCTTTTAATTTACGGTTTACTACTTTATTGGAATTTTTTCATTTAAAATTTTATAATTCTTTCATTGTTTCTCGCTTTTATAGCTAGGTAATAACCCTTCATAGATCACAACTCCTTTTTGTTACTGGCTGATGGGGCGCCATCCATCAACTGTAACGCAAGACTTGAGACCAATCCAGTCTGTATAGATATCATAGTCGTAGTACTGTAACCTATGAATATCGGGTACTAAACTAGCATGCATATATAGAATTGACAAGCAACAGTTAACAGCTAACACGTAGCCTACCACATATACACTTAAATATAGAATCCATCATAAGAATATACATATACATAAATGAGCTTATAACTTACCATATAGGTAACTAGGCACATAACCAATTCTATGGATGTCTAGGCTTTTAGCCTATCTTATAGATAACTAAACATATAGCCTATATCATAAATCATTTGGTCTACTACATAGATATAAGTATCTAGCCCCAGTTGATTAATAATCCAGCACCTCACATACTCCTAGAAAATTAGGAAAATAATCACATTGTACAATTACACATACTAAAGTAACAAGCACACACATAATCATGTAATCTAAACCAGCCCAATTAACCTGAGGTCTAACCTCTTCCACTATCCCTAGGTATTCAAAACCTAAAGCACTGATACTGTCACGCCCCGAATTCCCACGAACCCGTGGCACGAGTAACGAAACTAAAAGAAAATAAAATAAAGGACAATCTAACGGATTCAACTCAAACTTACATTCATTTCCTCCAATGTACATCTATGTAAAGCACAATCAATAAAAACACTCAACATGTCATTCGGGCTTAAGCCCTACATCACAAAGTATGTCCCCACGGGCCAAATATCCTTCTAAGCTCATATCTCCTCCACTCTACAAAGACTTCTCAAGTCTCAAGTGCCGGGAGTGTTATCTGTAATGTGTTATCCCATGAATGGGTCAGCTCAACTGCTGGTATAATATAATGCTAATGCAAGAAACAAAATTAAGGCGTGGCATGTGCAAGTGTACATTTATATCTACATGGCATTCAATATCATCAATGCAGTATATGAACAGCATGTATGACGCACCCATGAAAACTCCATGTCACACCCATGACTCACTTTAAGGACCTTCCCCTGACAGCATGAGTACCCACGTATGTCTCACTTTACGGACCTTCCCCGACGGCCTGAGTAACCACGTATGACTCACTTTACGGACCTTCCCTGACGGCCTGAGTAACCACGTATGCACAACATCAAGTGCTCAACTCACACCATGTTTCCAAAGAATCACACTATGCCAATATGCTCTGACTCCACCATGTTATAATGTGATCTCAGTGAAGCATCTTATCCACACATGAAGCATGCTTTAGATAATGCATTACACAATAACATTCCAATCACAAAATCCCTTCATCAAGGGTACATGTCGTACACAATCCATTTAACACATGCTTTAAATCACATATTTCATAATCGCAACAATTTTCGAAGAATATAATCCACACATTATGCTAACATATGCGATATACACATAGTCATGATCCGCATTCATCACCAAACTTTCAAAAAGATGATAAGAAACATATAAGCATATAAGCAATCAAACAAATATGTGAATCAACATGGCAATTATTCCTAACTTAATCCTATTTCTTACTTAGCACAATATATCATACCTGCTGGGTTTGTCTCAACCCAAGAAGTCGTACTCGTAGCGTAGAGGAACTAACAGTAAGGATGCAGAAGGTCAGACCACCTTCTCTTTGCCTTTTGGTGTTCCTAAAATCATGAAATATAAATCAGTTCATTTGCTACTTGAATTATGCTATTCATCAAATTTTATGTCTTTATTTTATGAGTTTCTATTTTGCTAAAATAAACTCTACCGTTGAGTCCAGAACGTTGAAGAAAGTTGGTTTAGGATTTCGCGAAATCTAATTCGGACATCTGAGCTAAAAAGGGCAAAACGGTCATTTTTTGCACTTTTACGGGTCTTTACATCCTGAGACCTCTTTTTTATTCAGTGGGGGTCAAACTATAATTATTTAAAAGTTCTGGGGTCAAAGTTGAATTTTTCTAAAGTTTTGGGGGCTAAATTGAATTTCAAAAATTACTAGGGTCAAATTATAATTTCCAACTTTCCTACTCCAACCTTGGATAGCCAAACAGTGGCTAAGCCCTAAAACAGGGATAGGATATCCCTATTCCTAATTTAATTCCAATTTCAATTTGGTAAATCTGTAGCCAAACACCCCTAATTCATTTTTTAATTTCAAACCTACTGCTAACAAGTGGAGGGGTGGGTTGGTCTTAACCCGACCCAAACCCGAACCCGACCCGGAACAGTGCCCCTTCTTCCCCGATTTTCTGGTAGGGTTCCAGCACGTCTCCGGCATCTTCTCCAGTGCCGGCGACACTATTCTGGTCGACTTTCAGTGTTTTTAAAATGCCGTTTTCTTCCATTTCTTCCCTAAATTCCATTTCCAACTTCCATTTTCAATTTGGGTCACTCAAACGTCACGAATAGGAGGTCAAAGAGCCATGGCCGATTCTCTGGCTAGTCATTTTCATCATGTTTTCTTCACTATTTTGGTCTAGCTTCTTTCCTAAATTGTTTCTGCACTTCACTCCATAAGTTTCCCATAATTTTGGTTAAGTTTTGAAGCAAGAAAACTCACCCACCCGATTATCCTACACAACCTGCAACTTACTTTTTCTACTTCATTTCCTAACCATTTTGGTTGATTTCTTTTGCAAAATGATCCACATTTTATATACTATAAGGCCCTAAAATTAAATCAAACCAACATGCCAAAAAAATTGAAAAACCAAAGCCGAGCTACTTACCAATTTTCTAGGTTTCTCTCTCTCTCTCTCTCTCTTTCTCTCCTGTCGTGTGCTCTTATTCTCCTTCCTGGTTCAAGCTTGGTCCAAGCGTCTCCATTTCCTTTTTGTCTTTCTTTCTCAATCCCAACGAATATACACACACACACACACACACATATACATAACCAACACTCAGCAGCCCCTCTCTCTCTTTCTCTAAATTCGGTCTGTACACTTCCACCTATATGACACACACACACACAGAACACTTATTTCCACACACACACCTAACCCACCCACTCTCTTAGACACCACAGCCCACACCATGCCCCTTTGAGTGTTGTACACTCAACCTTCTCACCCACTCACTGCACACAGCACACACACACACACACAGTTGGGCACACACATGTGTAATATATATATATATATATACACACATTTTACACATAACATACAATGGATATATATATATATACGTATATTAAAATGTATATAATATATATATATATATACATATACACACATTTTACACATAACATACAATGGATATATATATATATATACATATGTCCCATTTCCACTACATATACTTACACACATATTACACATTTTAATTAATAATAATAATAATAATAATAAAATTTTTGAGTCTTTACATCCTTCCCTCCTTAAAGAAATTTCGTCCTGAAATTTAAAAATGTACCTCCTCGACAAAATTTTAAAAGCTCAACACAAAATGCATTGTAACGTGGAGACGTGCAGCCTTACCTATAGATCATTCGCCTCTCCCTTAGCCAGGTGATGTGGAATGTATTACCCTCTCCCCTTACTCTCTCCCCCGTAGGCTCAGCCTCGTCGGTGGGCGTGCAGCGGCATGCAAACATCTCCACACTCCCTGCTAGGGTCTAGTTCTGATCCTATCTATAACGACCCACTCCATATGGCACAATGCATAATGAAATCCTCGATCATGTTGGCTCATCAATGCCAAGCCCTCCAATTCTACTCAATCATCATGACCCACCTCAATAATTCGACACAATACCAAAAATAAAGAAAAATTCTCATTGTTCATAAGGATACCTTAAAGTTTCTCACACACGTGATGACCATCTAACAAACCTCGAATCAAGCCATGAAATCACCTAGTGATTTATCACAATGGCATCATCTATATATCACCCATACCACAATGCAATTCAATAACCCATTTCCCAGCATTTTAATCATAAAACTTAAAACAGTGCACCAAGGTTCAAAAGAACAAAACACTAGTTAAACTCTTCGCCAATTTAAAGCATGAACATACATCAATCCTTACCACCTGTATTTAAACACACTTACATATAAACATGTTTAAACATTCTCTCATGCATGAGCTAAGAGCAGTCAGTCTGCATATAAAATCATAGTCACAGTACTATACAAGTACTAAACTAGCATGCATATATATATAGAATCAACAAGCAACATTCAATAGCTAACATGTAGCCTACCACATCAGCACCTAAGTATAAAATTCATCTCAAGAATATACATATACATAAATAAGCACATAACTTTCCATATAGGTAACTAGGTACACATTCAATCCTGTGGATATCCAGGCTTATGGCCCATCTTATAGGTAACTAAGCATATGGCTTATTTCATAAACCATTTGGTCTACTATATAAAGATAAGCACCTAACCCCAATTCCTTAATAACCAAGTATACCTCATATTGTACAATTTCACATACTAAAGTGACGAGCACTCAACTAATCATGAAATCCAAGTCAGCCCAATCAACTTAAAGTCCAACCCTTCCTAACTCACAATAAAGTTCATCCTAGAAAGATCCACTAACATCCCGTGAAATAAAGAAAACTATCTCCCTCAGGAGTACTCACCGTCACTCTCCCCCTATAACAGTCTATACTCGCCAAAAATGTAAATAGCCAATTTATCCCAACCCGTTGGTTACACTAAACAGCTAACACCGAGTTCTAACTGTAACACCCCGACCCAATGACGTGTCATAACGAATACGAATGTGAATATCGATATGCCAACTTTCAGTAATTAGGCAGATTAAGAATAATAATAATAATAATAATAATAATAATAATAATAATAATAATATTACCATATGAAAAATAAAGAAAATAAAAAATATATATATATAATAAAATATAATATTACTAATAAGATTAAAATAACATAAAATATATATATATATACACATACATCTAAACTTACAAGTATATAAGTATAGGTATATATGTACGGCTGTATGTATATTTATATGTATATATGTAGCTATGCAAGATGGAATTTAGGAATTTGGGAGAGAGAATTAGTGCTGCCTTGGTGGTCTCTATTAAGCTGAATAATGAAGAACTATGGGCAGCTAGTAGCTGATATCTAATTGCATTAAGAGCTTTTGGAGGCTCGTTAGTGGTGGCATAATGATGGCAGATAATAAAGGAGGGTATGGCTGCCATGTGAAGGAGAGAATGGAGGCTTGTGAGGTGGTCTCCATGCACGGTTTTAAACCAACAGGTGGCAAATCCAAGCTTCAAGGACACTGCATGCAACATACGTGTTGCTTAATGCAGCAAAATATATAAGTTTACGGGTCTCTGAATATGAGAGTTAGAAGAGAATTAGAAGCTGAGAAGGAGAGAAACTGATAAGAACTGGAGCAGCAAGAATCTGGGGAAAATCAGTCCAAACAGGTAAATTGTAAGTCGAATTCCATTTAATTTGTTTTGATTTAAAAGCATGCAATTGTAGGATTTTATTGTGCAGAATTTAAGCTTTGAATTGCAACAGAAATGAATGAAAACTATCCAAAATTGAGTGAGAAAATCTGAGCTACAGTTGGAATAAAATTCCGAAACGTGGGTGCAGGTCTGATTTAGTTTGAACCAAACCTAGATTGGTGTCTTGGGCCTTCAACTAGACCCTTCTAACATCTCCAAAACCGACATGCGCGATCCTAAAAACATGGAATCGACCACCAAACCGTTAGTTGCAAGTTTTATTATTTAAACCCAGTTTCAGTTTTAGAGTTCTAAACTCGGTTTTAAGAATAGGAATCAATCCCTCTGGCCATAGGGATCACGTTGCACCAAACCACACTAAAAATGGTTTCGAAATGGAGATTTATGGCCGAATTATTCAGTTCGGCTAACATGGCTCAAACCGAGCATTTAGGTCAGCTACATCACCTTAAATGAATGACAAGATGATATCGATGATGATAAGAACATTCCCAATTCAAAACAGTAGCAAATAATCGAACCAAAGCCTACGAAATTGAAGGATTAGAAACTGAGAATTAGGGCAACCCTGGTAAAGTCATGAAGAAGACGACCGAGTCGACTCGCTCTTTGAATCGAGTTAAGCAGGTTAACTCAGGACACGTGTTTAATAACAGAGGGGGCCACCGCATTATTTAAACGACAACGTTTTGGGTTGGTTTTAAAATGTTAAATGGATAGGGCTGACGTCATGATGACGCCAGCATTGCGCAATAAACCAGATTAGTTCGGTTGTAACTAAACCGGTTCAGTTAAAATGAAACTGAACCCTTTGGTTCAGTCCGGAAGTTAGGGAAATTGTAATTTGACCCCAAAACTTTTATAAAATTCCACTGTGGCCCACTTTAAAATAAATTAATATTAAATTAATAATAATATTTAAATACCAAAATTACGAAATTGCCCCTAGTCCTCGAACAAGTCAAACGGAGTCCAAATAATATAAATGAATAGTGTATTTTAACTATTTTGGACGTTCTGAACCCAACGGTGGGGTTCGTTTCATGAGACGGGACCCCAAAAAATTAAGACACGATAAAGTGTAAATTACCAAATTACCCCTAATGTGGCCGATGTCCAAATAAGACAAGTTATTAGTGTATTCTTATTGTCTTGGGCCTTCTGAGATCAACAGTGGGGTCTGATTCACGAGACGGGACTCCTAAAAATATGACACAGTGAAATGACCAAAATACCCCTAAGCTACCCAAAGCCAAATAAAAAGCCAAGAAGGTCTAAATTGACTTTCTTCGACGTTCCGGACTCAACGGTGAGGTCCGTATTATGAAATAAAGTATGAGAAAATATGATGCGTCAATAAAATAAGACTCACGATAAGACGTTAGGACATAATATGATTTAAGCATAATTAGAAACATCAATAGGAGATATTTGAAGTACATTGAAGTTAATAAATTATTGTGAATTGTTTCTAGGAACTACAAAGGGAAGGGAACAACCAACTAACAGTGCAAACCCAGGGAATCAAGGTGAGTAACCCTGCATTTGAAGTGGAGATTTTAACTCCACGGATTTGAAATGTTTTAACCTTCAAAATGTCAAAGCATTGAATGTTAAATTACGTATTTCATGATTCCTGTCTTGAAATATTCCGTTCTTATAAACTTTATTGTGACATGCTCAATGAATGATTTCCATTATGGTCTTCCTTAATAGTATTTAGCATGTCTACATATTTGAAGATTTTGTTATGAAATCATGAACATCATATTTTAAATACTCTTGAAAAGTATTTATTTAAAGAAGCCATATGACAAATGTTTTGCAAGATAATAATGATCACATAGTCAGGATTTTGAGTATCTTCGGAACTCAATTGACCTGTCATGTGAAATGCCTCATAGTCAGGATTTTGGGTATCTTCGGAACTCACTTGACCTGTCATGTGGAATGCCTGGTAGCAGGATCTAATCCCACAAGCAATGAGATATCTCCACGTATACGTAAAACGGGAGTCTGGTTCGAAACAGATTACACCTAATGAAAGTGAAAAGATGACAAATGTTTTGGAAATGGAAGTAGGTTTTACCTCCATTTTCATTATGCATGTTATATGTTTTGAAAGTATTGTTCTTGAAAATGGAAGAAGGCTTTGACCCCCATTTTTACTATGCATGCTTACATGCTTTGAAATGCATATACTCTATTTATGAAATGTTATTTAGCTTGAATACTTTAAATGTTTCAAAGCTACCTTTATGAAAAGTGCATGTACTCTATGTTCAAAATGTATGAGCAATTGGTAGTGTGTATTTTATAAACTCTCATGTGCGAAACCACTGCCAATTGAAAACCCATGACAGATGCAGGAATTACTCATTGGGCTTTTCGAAGCTCACCCCATTCCCTAAATTTTTTTACAGGTAATGATGATGACTGGGAGCCTTGCTCCATCTTGGGATGACGACTAGTGGCTCCATATAAATAGGAAATTTTGAAGATACTAGAACTTGCAATAGGTTAGATTTTGATGTACTAGGACCCATAGTTGGTCGAACTTTTGGATGTAAAATATTTTGGAGATTTTGTACTTAAGCCCGAGGGGCAACCGGATATGTTATATATGTATATAAAACCTTAAGTTTTAGCATGCTCTATTTATTATTATAGATGTACCGCTATGAAGAGTGGAAATATCAGGTGGATGTGTGACAGACTTTAAAAGGAAAAGAAAAAGTTTTTCACGCTTCCGCAATCACAGGTCTCACAGTCATCTGATATTGTTGCTTATGTCTCGCCTCGCCCAAAGGCTCTCGAGCCTGAAGGCGGTGGTCGCGATCCGAGATCCGCACAGGGTGGGTTTCGGGTCGTGACACTAACACAACCTTTCGCAAAGAAGGAATTCATTTAAACGACACAATATATGAATACTCTAGTCATGCTAGTGTTCGACTGGCCTACCAGTACTCAACCCTAAATGAATGCCATCCAAAAATAATATATCTCTCCACAAAAGAGTTTAACACAAGAATATATCTATATCTGCTACCCAGTCTATACACAAAAATCTCCACAAGTCTAAATTATTATTTTAGCATTCTAAGATCTTATGTGTCTTTTAATTTACGGTTTACTACCTCACTAGCACTTGTTCATTTTAGGTTTTATAATTCTTTCATTATTTCTTACTTTTATAGCTAGGTAATAACCCTTCATGGATCACAACTCCTTTTGTTACTAGCTGATGGGGCGCCATCCATCAACTGTAACGCAAGACATGAGACCAATCCAGTCTGTATAAATATCATAGTCATAGTACTATAATCCATGAACATCGGGTACTAACCTAGCACACACATACATATATATATCTAAGAACACAACCAACTAGGTAGATAACTAGGTCTACAGTCTATCTCATAATTAACTAGGCACACGGCCTACCATATAGATAACAAGGTGCACAACCTGTCTCATAAATAACTAGGCATACGACCTATCCCATAAGATATACGGTCTATCACATAGACATGAGTTTCTAATCTTAGTCAACCCTCAATTCAAACAATCACGTACTATCAGTAAATCGGGAAACTAGGTATAGTGCATACCCGTGCATACCAATGCAACACGTGCACATAAAACCTATGACCCTAAACTCTCCCAACTAAACTGAAAGTCTAAACTTCTCCCACTGTCCTTAGGTATTCGAACCTAGGCTCTGATACCACGTTGTCACGCCTCGAATTCCCACGAACCCATGGCGCGAGTAACGAAACTAAAAGAAAATAAAATAAAGGACAATCTAACGGATTCAACTCAAACTTACATTCATTTCCTCCAATGTACATCTATGTAAAGCACAATCAATAAAAACACTCAACATGTCATTCGGGCTTAAGCCCTATATCACAAAGTATGTCCCCATGGGCCAAATATCCTTCTAAACTCATATCTCCTCCACTCTGCAAAGACTTTCTCAAGTCTCAAGTGCCGAGAAAGTCATCTATAATGTGTTATCCCACGAATGGGTCAGCTCAACTGCTAGTATAATATAATGCTAATGCAAGAAACAAAATTAAGGCGTGGCATGCGCAAGTGTACATTTATATCTACATGGCATTCAATATCATCAATGCAGTATATAAACAGCATGCATGACGCACCCATGCAAACTCCATGTCAGACCCATGACTCACTTTACGGACCTTCCTCGACGGCATGAGTACCCACGTATGTCTCACTTTACAGGACCTTCCCCGACAGCCTGAGCAACCACTTATGACTCACTTTACGGACCTTCCCCGACGGCCTGAGTAACCATGTATGACTCACTTTACGAACCTTCTCCGACGGCCTGAGTAACCATGTATGCACAGCATCAAGTGCTCAACTCACGCCATGTTTCCAAAGAATCACACTATGCCAATATGCTCTGACTTCACCATGCTATAATGTGATCTCATTGAAGCATCTTATCCACACATGAAGCATGCTTTAGATAATGCATTACACAATAACATTCCAATCACTGAATCCCTTCATCAAGGGTACATGCCGTACATAATCCATTTAACACATGCTTTAAATAACATATTTTATAATCGCAACAATTCTCGAAGAATATAATCCACACATTATGCTAACACATGCGATATACACATAGTCATGATCCGCATTCAGTACCAAACTTTCAAAAATATGATAAGAAACACATAAGCATAGAAGCAATCAAACAAATATGTGAATCAACATGGCAATTATTCCTAACTTAATCATATGTCTTACTTAGCACAATATATCATACCTGCTGGGTTTGTCTCAACCCAAGAAGTCGTACCCGTAGCGTAGCAGAACTATCAGTAAGGATGCAAAAGGTCAGACCACCTTTTCTTTGCCTTTCGGTGTTCCTAAAATCATGAAATATAAATCAGTTCATTTGCTACTTGAATTATGCTATTCATCAAATTTTATGTCTTTATTTTATGAGTTTCTATTTTGCCAAAATAAACTCTACTATTGAGTTCGGAAGGTCAAAGAAAGTTGGTTTAGGCTTTCGCAGAATCTAATTCGGACATCTGAGCTAAATAGGACAAAATGGTCATTTTTTGCACTTTTAAGGGTCCTTACATCCTGAGACCTCTTTTTGCAAATCAGACTCCACGGTTGAGTCTAGAATGGTTGAGATAATAAATCTTCACCATTTGTTTACTTAAATCGGAGTTCGTTTGACTGCATTTTAACTCAGGGGCATTTTGATAATTTTTAATGTTATTACGGGCCTTTTTTTTTTTTTTTTTTGGGACCTCGTCTCATAAAACAGACCTTACCGTTGGTCTCAGAACGATCGAGATAGTCAAAATACACTAATGACTTGTCCCATTTGGACTCCAAACCATTTTGTGATAATTAAATAATTAAATAAATTTAATTAATTAATCAAATTAATATTTTATTAATATTTTATTCAGTGGGGGTCAAACTATAATTATTTAAAAGTTCTAGGGTCAAAGTTGAATTTTTTGAAAGTTCTAGGGGCTAAATTGAATTTCAAAAAGTACTGAGGTCAAATTCTAATTTCCAACTTTCCTACTCCAACCCTGGATAGCCAAACAGTGGCTAAGCCCCAAAACAAGGATAGGATATCCCTATTCCTAATTTAATTCAAATTTCAATTTGGTAAATCTGTAGCCAAACACCCCTAATTTATTTTTTAATTTCAAACCTACTGCTGACACGTGGAGGGGGTGGGTCGGTCTTGACCCGACCCGAACCCGACCCGGAACAGTGCCCCTTCTTCCCCGATTTTCTAGTAGGGTTCCGGCATGTCTCCGGCGTCTTCTCCAACCCCTGGCAACACTATTCCTGATCAACTTTTCAGTGTTTTCAAAATGCTGTTTTCTTTCATTTCTTCCCTAGATTCCATTTCCAACCTCCATTTTCAATTTGGGTCACTCAAACGTCACGAATATGAGGTCAAAGAGCCATGGTCGATTCTCCGGCCAGTCATTTTCATCATGTTTTCTTCACTGTTTTGGTCTAGCTTCCTTCCTAAATTGTTTCTGCACTTCACTCCATAAGTTTCCCATCATTTTGGTTAAGTTTTGAAGTAAGAAAACTCACCCACCCGATTATGCTACACAACCTGCAACTTACTTTTTCTACTTCATTTCCTAACCATTTTGATTGATTTCTTTTGAAAAATGATCCACATTTTATACACTATAAGGCCCTAAAATCAAATCAAACCAACATGCCAAAAAAATTGTAAAACCAGAACCGAGCTACTTACCAACTTTCTAGGTTTCTCTCTCTCTCTCTCTCTCTCTCTCTCTCTCTCCTGTCGTGTGCTCTTCTTCTCCTTCTTGGTTCAAGCTTGGTCCAAGCCTCTCCCTTTCCTTTCTGTCTTTCTTTCTCAATCCCAACGAACATACACACACATATACATAACCAACACTCAGCAGCCCCTCTCTCTTTCTCTCTCTCTAAATCTGGTCTGTACACTCCCACCTATATGAAACACACACACACAGAACACTTATTTACACACACCTAACCCACCCACTCTCTTACACACCAAAGCCCACACCATGACCCTTTGAGTGTTGTACACTCAACCTTCTCACCCAGTCACTTCACACAGCACACAACACACACACACATGGTTGAGCACACACATGTGTAGTATTTATATATATAGTAATATATATATATACATATATTAGAATGTATATAAAATATATATATACATATACACACATTTTACACATAACATACAATGGATATATATATATATACATATGTCCATTTCCACTACATATACTCACACACATATTACACATTTTAATTAATAATAATAATAATAATTTTTTTTCTGAGTCTTTACAAATACCACGTTGTCACACCCCGAATTTTCATAAACCTAGGGAGTGAGTGAAATGAATTAAGAAAAATAAGTAAAAGGCAATTAAATGTATTTAGTTAATTATTCATTTATTTTCTCATATTTTTCCAAAATTAAAAATAAAAAAAAAATTGCTACTAGACTTGCCCAAGGTGGGTTTCAATTGCTAATCAAATATCTACCCCAACCAATATTCAAAATTTATTTAAGTCGTGTTCGTGAATGACCTCCAAGATAATTCCAAAATGTCTCTAAACATGCCTTGGAATAATGACTCAAATGGGTCCCAAATGCCCTAAGACATAGGCCAAGAATATGTCAAAAATTTCACCTAAGGTAGTATAAGGAAGTGGCCAAACATGGCCCAAGGATTGGCCAAACATGGCCCAATAGGGTGCCCAAACATTGTAGAGACCTGAAAATTGAGGATAAATTTTTTTGTTTTGCCGCTAGGGCTGTAATACCCTGACTCGGGACATGGCACGTAAATCGAGGTAAACCGGGTCGAGTAGTGTAATACCCCAAAAATTTGATGTGACCTAGATGACACTGCGACCTAAGAAAAAAATAGGCTCTGTGACATTAATGATCCGAATTAGCCCAAAAAGGAAGTAAGCCATAACGGGAGTATTTTTTCGAAGAGATAAAATAAATTTAGAACACCAATAATAGATGTTCGGAAAAATAATTAACTCGGTCAACCGAATGCCGGGATAAATAAATGGGATTGATGCGAATCATAGTTACAAAAATAAAATAAAAATAATAATAATAATAATAATAATAATATATGACACAAACAGGCACCCAGAGACGAAAAAATAAATAGTACTGATATTAAGCCGGCTTTGGCTAACTTTATTGATATTCATAATTAATATTTTAAAAATAATAATAATAATAATAATAAATAAAAATAAAAATATAAAAATAAATGTAAATGTAAAGATATTATGTACGTGTATTATATAAATATATATAGGATATAATAGGATATATGGATATATATATATATATAAGCATGAAAAAAAAAAAAAAAAAAGGAAACAGGTGCAACCATGTGCGTGTGGTGTGTGTGTAATATTTATACAATATAAATATAATATGTATATTATATCAAGAGTAGACAAGAAGCAGTAAAGTGAAAAGAGAAAGGAAAAGAGAAGAAAAAGAAGAATACAAAAGTCAAATAAAGTGGCTACAAGTGGTGGATTATATGTATATATTTATATTATGATATATCAAGAAATAAAAAAAAAAAAGAAAAAAGAAAAAAAGGGAGCAGCCCACCATGCGTGAATGTGTGTGGTGGGTGATTGTAATATATATTATAATATAATATATAACATAACTAAAGTAGACAAGAAACAGGAACAAGATGAAAAGAAAAAAAAAAAAAGGGAGAAAAGAAAAGTCAAAAAGGGAGGCAAAGTGGGGCAGTGCAGTGACTGTTGCGTGATGAAATTGGGAAAGAAGGTTGGTGCTGCAGGTTGCATAGGAACAAAGAGAAAAAGAACAGGGACAGTGCAGGTTGTGTGTAGCAGGTGGAAAAAAAAAAAAAAAGAAGAAGGAGAAGCAACAATAGCGTGGCAGCGGGAAAGATAAATATATATTTATATATGTGTGCGTTGTAGTGTGCAACAGGAGAAAACAAAGGGAAAGAAGAGAGAGTAGCCGACTGATAGATAGAAAAGAAATTGGAGCAGATATGGGAAAGAATTGATAGGGGCAGTAGCAGCAGGTTCAAACATGGGTTTCACTTTGAGGAGACTTTGAGTTATACTCTGTGACGGCATGCAATGTCGTTTCAGTTGGGTGGCGATTGAACTTGTGAGTGTTGTTATGGTATTGTAAGGAAGGTTGCAGCAGCTCGGACTGAGGCATGGTCTCGTATAGACTGCAATGGTGGAACATCTTTTGTTTTGGCGGCCCCAACGAGTTGGGATAGTTCAGGCTGTTGTGCTAAAATCTGGGTTGACGGTTACTGACTTTGACAATGCTCTTGATGAACTGCTCAATAAAATACCCAATCTGAGGAGCCAGGTCGATGCATCAAAGGCAGGTGAATTCCTGAACAAAATGAGTTCCAAAGGAGTATTCGTGACTGCATTTCCTAAAACACTCTCATATATGAATATGAATTTGAATGCACCTGGTGATACGCGTATATATATATGTATATATTTTATAAATATATATGTATATCTATAAATCAAGTTTGTCACAAGGAATGAAGAAGTTTCTTCACTATATTAGGTTCGTTTATATATACATATATATATATATATATCAAGTTTTATACATAAGTTTTAATTGGTGATTGGGCTTTATTAGGGCAGTTCTTGAAGTGTGTCTTTTGGATATTTTGAACAAGGAATTATTTTAAGATTGAAATGTTTGAAACTTTAAAGTTGATAATGTAAATTGATATACATGTGTATGGCCGAAATCAAGAAAATTACTTGAGGAATTGTAGGCATACAGATCATGGTAAATTTATGAAAGAAGATGAAAAATATAGGATAAAGACCTTTCAAGTGGGCTACTTATTAACTGTTTGGATGTATGGGTTTATTTCAATTTTAGTTTAAGTGAAGTAGTGAAAGTCTTATGGCAGAGGTAAATTTCAGTGGAATAAATATGTGATAGCAGTGGACTGGTAACAGAGGTGCCAGTGGTAGTAGTGGGATTAATTGGGCAATAATATATATATATATATATATGTTATACAAGTGCAATAATTAATTAAATAATAGTGAAATGGTTTGGAGTCCAAACCAAACAAGTCATTACTGTTTTCCTTATGTCTCGGACATTTTGAATCCAAGGGTGAGGTCCATTTTGCGAGGTGAGGTCCCGAAAAATAAAAGACTTGTAGGAACACTAAAATGACCAAAATGTCCCTGAGTCAAAGACTAGTCAAACGAATCCTGATTAAAATGAAAGAATAGTAGAATTTTATTATTTCGAATATTCCGAACTCAATGGTAGTGTCTATTTTAGTAAAATAGAAACTCATGAAATAAAAACATAAAATTTGATGAATAACATAATTCAAGTAGCAATAGACTGAGTTATATTTCATGATTTTTAGGAACACTGACAAGAAAGGAGAGGGCGGTCTGACCTTCTACATTTTCACTATTTAGTTCGGCTACATCGCGAGCACTGATTTCTTAGGGTTGAGACAAACCCATCAGGTACGATATATTGTGCTAAGTAAGAAATAGAATTAAGTTTAGGAATAACTGCCATGTTGACTTGATGATTCACATGTTTGTTTTATTGCTTATATGCTTATGTGTTTCCCATTACCTTTTTGAAATGTTGGTGATAAATGTGGATTATAACTATGTGTACATCACATGTATTGACATAATGCGTGGATTATATTCTTTGAGAATTGTTGAGATTATGAATTACGTGATTTAAAGCATGTTTCATAGCGTGGATGTGATGCCTTATTGAGATTACATTATGGCATGATGAAATCAGAGCATATTGGCATAGTGTGATTCCTTGGACATGGTGTGAGTTGAGCACGTGGTGCTGTGCATTATGAGGGTGCAGATCTTGTGGTGACAAACCCAAAATTGGCCATTAGGTACTCGCATGCCTGATAGGTTCCCGGATCGTGAAGCGAGACATATTGTGGTACTCGCAGGCCATCGAGGAAGGTCCGTAAAGCGAGACATAGGTGTGCATAGAGTTGCATGGGTGCGTCACGCATACTGTTCATATACTGCATTGATGATATTGAATGCCATGTAGGTATAAATGTACACTTGCACATGCCACGCCCTTAATTTTGTTTCTTGCATTAGCATTATATTGTACTAGCAGTTGAGCTGACCTATTCGTGGGATACCATTTCAGATGACACTCCGGCCACATAATATGTAGTGATGCTTTAATGATGTGCAGAATTGGAAGTTACATTTGGCCCGTAGGGCGTGTTTTGATGTTGTACAAGGGCATAAGCACCAGACTATTTCATGTTATTTGTATGTTATGAGATAACAGGCAAGGCCGTATGGATTGTATCAGAACAGGAATTGGGTTAGTATTTGGAATACATGTGATTGTCCTTTATTTCCTCATTATTTTATTTTCTTTTACTTTCGTTACTCATGCCTCGAGTTCGCGAGAATTTGGGGCGTGACAAACATGGCCCAAAAGGGTACCCAAACATGGCCCAAAAAGGTGGCCAAAGGCTGGTGTCATGGGGGTGTCAGGTTGGCACGCAGGGCGTGGACGCGCGCTTGGCAGGGCAAGGCATGGAACGCGCGGGGCAGTGAACAGGGCGCGGCGTGCGCGTGTGTGGAACGCGGCTGGGCAGTTTTGGGTTAGGCTGCAACTGTGCACTGTAGCAACAGTGTATTTATTGCAGCTAATTTTCTCTGTTTTCTGCAGCTGATTTTCTCTATTTTCTGCAACTGATTTTTTCTGTTTTCTGAATTTTTTTCCAAAGTGATGCAAGCTACTTTTTCATTTTTAGCCTATTTACTCAAGGTTTTTAACCCCCCAGTTTTGGCACTTTTTCACCTATATATAAGGTGTTTTACACACTTAACAAAGCTTTTAATTTCACAAAATTTTAACATAATCTTCTTTATTTTCTAACCTTTTTCCACCTAATATTTCATAACACAATCCACTATTTCTCAAGCTAGCAACTAAAATACATCCGTTGATTTAACTAAACATTTATACATCATTTAAAATATACAATCTTCCATACCTACACATATACTTAAGATTCAAAATGTCACAACCTCATGCTCATTACAAATGTAGGGCCTTGCCCATAGTTTCCATACTACACAAGGTTTCACAAGTTAATTACATTTGTCTTAGGGCTTATTCTCTCATACAACTCAAAAATATACCCCAAGGGCCAAATGTTCTTCATGGTCTATTTCCCTTCCATTCTTCAAGAATTCATCAAGTCTCAAGTGTTGGGAGTCTCATTTGTAATATGTAATCCCATAAAGGGTCAGCACGACTGCTGGTATGACATAATGCTAATGTAAAGAACAAAGTTAAGGTGTGGCATGTGCAACTGTACATTTATAAGCTATATGCCTTTCAATTCATCAATTTAATGCAATGGCAATATGCATGACACACACATGCAACTCTATGCCACACCCATGTCTCATTTCATGAATTGATCCCATTGGATCAGCGAGTACCAATACCCGTTTCACGGATCGCTCCCATTGGATTAGCGGGCACCAATGCAATGGCCAATTTTGAGTGTTTTACCATAGGATCTACACCCTCATAATGCATAGCACTGAAGTGCTAAACCCATACTATGTTTTCAAAGATTCACGTATGCCAAGATGCCTTAATTTTTCTATACAATTTTCAATGAAGCATTTCATCAAATGCATGGAATATACCTTAAATCATGCATCATACATAAAGTAAACTATAACTTTCAAATCACAAAACTTCTTCCACATGAACATATACCATAATACAATTAATTAAACATATACTCATGTTACATGTCCACTACCTTACCAATTCTCAAAGAATACATAATTAAACAAACTATATCTTTCAAAACACAAGACTTCATCTACATGAACATAAGCCACAATGCAATGAATTAAACATATATTCAAGTTACACGTTCATCATTTTGACAAATTCTCGAAGAACACACAAATCCACAAACTACCAACTCTAGGTTTTCAAATTAACTTCACCCTAAGTGACTTTCTAACAACAAGTAAACATACAAATCATTCAATCAACTCATAAAAATGCAAAGAAACTCAACTTTATTCCTTAGTAAAATATCATACCTAAAAGGGTTTTTCTCAACCCTATGGATTTTTGCTTGTTGTGTAGCCGGACCAATTAGTAAGAACGTCACCCTTGACATGGGGAACAACTTCTTATAAGGAAGCCTTGTGAAAATCCAAGCCTAGAGATGAGTTTTAGAAGCTTAAAAGTTGGAAAAACTTAGGTTTCCTTCACCTTTCTCTCCATGAACGAGCTGTTGTGTTTTCTCCAGACTAAATTATGAAATTTTTACACTAAGGGGTCATATTTATAGTAAAGGGGCCAAGGGATAAAAAGACTATTTTGCCCTTAATGAGTTCGGGACCCCGTTACACTACAACCCGTCCCGAAATGCCTCAATTTGTCATTCTGCTTTAGCCAAAGTTTTTAAAATTATTTTAATGAAAATTTTTAAAAAAATTTATTTATTCCTGTTGGCGGTTTCGGCTAGGCCCACCCGGGCCACGTGGGATGCCCTTTTTGGGTCTATTTTTTAAACTATATCTGATTAGGCTCAAATTTTTACAGGAGATGTATTTTAGCATTATAATCATGTTTCTCTTCTATGGAATACTCAAATTATGTTTCTAAATATGACTTATGCCTAAATGATGCATGTATAACGCCCTACCGGCAAATAGTACATGAATAGTGCCCTACCGGCAAAAATGAAAAATTTATCCTAATTTTTCAGATCTTTACATGTATTGAATTTTTATATTATGTATCAATTTAATTTAATTTTTGATACATGAGTGAGACTATATTAGGTTTTTATGTACTTTATAAATACATACATACATACATACATACATACATACATACATACATACACACACCATCATGACTTGATTTTTTCCTGTTTATGATATACGGGGAGGGGAGGAAGAATTATAATTATTTTATTTAAAATTTGATTTATGTGGAAGGATAATATAAATGTTTTATCAATGATAGAGTTTTACTATATATATATATATATATATATTTTTGGAATGGAAGTAGACTAACATTTTTTTTTGAAAAATTGGTGATATCCAAGTTCATGGCCAAATAATATTACTTTGTTATAATTGTGTTCTTAATAACTTCAGCCAGTATAATTATTATAAAAAAGATATCAATGACTAGTAAACAAATCTCCTTGAATTTATGAGACTGTCAAAAGTGAGTTTTTTAACATTTAGTTTTTTAAAATAATATTATTTATATAGGCACCCCGTGAAAATGATAAGTCTTTATCAAAGATTTAATAATACCAATGACTTGAAAAAAAATCCAAGAGATATATCTTCTAAAAATACAGTTATATAAACATTTTTTCAACAAACGCTACAAATTAAAAGGTGAAAGATTATAAATTTTAAAAAAATCAAACTATATATATTTTAAAATGTTTACAAGTACATTTCTTCATGCCGCACAAATGAATTTTTTATATATCAATTAAATTTAATCTTTGATATATGAAGAAATGTGTATGTTGACTTGAAAAAACATGTATAAAAAGGAAAAATGAGTGAGACTATATTAGGTTTTTATGTAATTTATCTATTTATATATATATATATATATGTCACGTCCCGAATTTCTGTGAACCCGAGGCGCAAGGGAACGAAAATTAAAAGAAATAAATAAACGATAAATAAATAAATTTAATTGAAATCTCCCTCATTATTTCTCAAGTTTTCCCCCAAAATGTTTAATGAAGACTCGTCATTTAACTTAACTCAAAACGGTCACCACACGTTGCTCATGTACCCCTCTCAATTTATGTCCAATTTAGTTTAAGTCATATTCAAAAACAGTTCCCAAAATATTCTCAAAACCCTTCTCAAAATGCCTTGGAACGATGGCCCAAAAGGGCCCCAAAATACCCTAAGGTGTAGTCCAAGAATTTGTCAACAAGTCCACCAAACATCGTCTAAGTATGTGGCCAAACATGGTCCCTACAAAGTGGCTAGGCATAGCCCAAATTAATGATCAAACATAGCCCTAAATGGTGGCTAAATGTGGTCTAAAAACTTGCCAATCATGGCCCAAAATAGTACTCTAATATTACTCAAAAAGTGTCCCAAAATTTCCTCAAAAAAGTGGCAAGAAAGTGGTGTAAAAGAGGGGTGTTAGGGCTGTTGCACAGGGGCAGCAGCAGATAGCCATGGGGCAAGGCAGTGGGCCCAGCAGGGGCACGGGGGTGCAGGGCAGCACGCGGCACACAAGCGGCGAGCAGGCAGGCATGGCCAGGGCGCGTGGGGTTGCGAGCTAGGGCATGTCGCACTTAAGTCATTGTAGCAAACAGATAGCAGTTTCTGATTTTTTTCTGATTTTCTACAGAAACACTGTTCATGGCTGCAAACCCAAATGTTCCATTTTCTGATTTTTTTCCAAAGTTTTAAAGGCCACTGTTTCCCCATTTTCAACCCAATTTCCTAAGGTTTCTAAACCTCCATAGCGAGCCCTTTTCTCCCCCATTTAAAAGGTGTTTTACACACTTATCTAATGCTTAAATTTTTTGAACATTTGGACATAGTCTCCTTTGTTTTTCTAAGCATTTTTCCCACCTAATTTTCACAACATTCATAAGTATAAATTCATAAGCAACCCACCCTCACTCGGTGGCCACAAGGTCATCAAATTAAACATGTATCAACTAGATCCTACATATCCATATAATACACATTAAACCAAGACATCATGCATTCTATTAGGGTCACAAACCCATACATTTTAAAATGGCCCAAGGCCTATTGTCCATACATTTCTCAAGTTCAAATACAACAAATTGGGCTTATGCCCATACATTCAAAAACATGCCCCAAGGGCCAAATTTTTAACATAATCCATTTTTTCCCATCCTTCAAGACTTACACAAGTCTCAAGTGCCTGGGGCCTCATCTGAAAAATAATGTCCCACGAATGGGTCAGCTCAACAGCTAGTATAACATAATATTAAAACTAGCAACAAATTTAAGGATGTGGCATGTGCACATGTATAGTTTAAAAGCTATATCCCATTATCCCCCAATTCCATGCAATGTTTGTATGTGTGATGCACACATGCAACTCTATGTCACCCATGTCCCACTTTACGATCCGCCCCCGTCAGCCAGTGAATACTGTTATTGCCCAGATTTTGGGTTTCGCACCACAGGATCTACATCCTCATAATGCATAGCACTATGTGCTCAACTCACACCATGTTTTCAAGGAATCACACTATGCCAAAATGCCATGATCTCATCATGCAATCTCAATGTGACAATTTATCAAATGCATGGTGTCCCTTTTTCAAGTCATGCAATTTATCCTACAAAATACATAACTTTAATATTCCAAAATATCCTTCACACAACATATACTAAAACTATACATGTCAACACATGTTCAAATCATAATTTCACCATTTTACAAGTTCATAAAGAACATAAAAATTTCATAAAGCACCAAATCATCACATGGTCCAAACCACAAGGTGTGTCAAAATGCATATAGGTTCAAAATCATCACAACATACTCCTATCAATATAACACACCTCAAACAAGGCAACAAACCATCCAACAACACCAAGAACACATGTATCCCTAAACTACTAACTCCAGACTTTTCAAAGGAACTACCTCCTAGATGGTTTCCTAACTTTAAATACACTTCCTAAACAGTCCAATAGCATGAAAAAAAATATAAGAAAACTTAAATCTATTACTAGCTTAGTACTACATCATACCTAGATCAGTTTTTCTCAAAACTGCGGAGGCTGTGATCGCTGGATGGCTGAACTGTTCAGTGACAATACAGGTCTCGATGAGAGGAACAACTTCTCAGAAGGAACCTCAGCAAAAATTCCACTCCAAAAGCGTGTTTCGGAGACTTGAAGCTTGAAGAACCTAGGACTTTTCTCTCTCTCTCTCTCTCTCTCTCTCTCTCTCTCTATGAACGTGGCTGCTGTAGATACAGAATGATTTCTGTATAATTTTGTGTCTAAGGGTGGTATTTTTAGTGGAAGAGAAAAGGGGCAAGGGCAAAATGACCATTTTGCCCTTAATGAGCCCAGGAACCCTATTACTCTACAACCCGTCCCGAAACGCTTCAATTTGATATTTTGTTTTAACCAATGTTCATAAAATTATTTAAAATAAAAATTTTCAAAAAAATAAATTTTTGCCTGTGGCTGGGTTTGGCCATTTCCACCCGGACCACCCGGATGCCCTTTTGGTCCTATTTTTGAACTTGTTTCCATTTTTGCTCAAATTCGTACAGTAGGTGTATTTTAATATTCTAAGCATCTTTCTCTTCTACGGAACATTCAAAATATGCTTCTAAACATGACTTATAACTAGATGAGGCATGAAAACGCCCTACCAGCAAAACTGTGCATGAATGGCGCCCTACCGGTAAAAACGAAAAATTTCCCCTCATTTTTCAGATCTCTACAATATATATATATATATATATATATATAACCATCATGAGATTATTTTTGCCTTTCTATGATCTTGTGGGAGGGGAAGAAGAATGAAAATTATTTCATTTAAAATTTGATTTTTATGGGAGGACAATATAAATGTTTTGTTATTGACAGAGTTAAACTACATATTTGGAATGAAACTAGGCTGACATTTTTATTGAAAATTTGGTGATGTCCAACTTCATCGCCAAATAATATTACTTTGTTATAGCTGTGATCTTAATAACTTCAGCCATTATAACTGTTATAAAAATGGTATCAATTACTAGCAATCAGATTTCCTTGAATTCATTATACTGTCAAAAGTAAGTTTTTTCAACAATTTATTTTTATTTTCAAAAATAAAAAATTATTTATACGGGCGTCTCTTAAAAAAGCACACAAGTCTTAACCAAAGTTTTAATAATACCAATAACTTGAACAAAAAGACAAGAGAGATGTCTTTCAAAAAAACAGTTATAGTAAACATATTTTCAACAAATGCTACAAACTAAAAGGTAAAAGATTATAAGCTTAAAAAAATATATCATAATATATCTATATATCTATATATATATATATATAGAGAGAGAGAGAGAGAGAGAGAGTTCAATAAAAAATATCATTTTTAGAAATTTTTATTCTTTTGAAAATTTATTTTCTTAAAAGAAAATCCTAATTAATTTGTAAATAGAATTTAAAAAATAAGTTATACATTAAAACTCATCAAAGGCACCCCACTGCTCCAACATTAGGAGCCACGGAACTACCCATGGGTAACTGAGTTAGATTTTCGTTAAGTTTGTACTATATTTATTTATGATGTCAGTTTTTTTTTTTTTTGTTTGTCAACAAAAAGAATTAATTAAAGAAGGGAAATAGATAAAAAGGAACAAAATAGAATTTGAAGTAGAACAAGTGACAGAGACTTTTGAATTATAATGGAAAGTTCTATTCCAAGAAAAAGTACTAGTAGACGCAGAATTGGTTAGTCACGTTTTTAGGAATGAAAACCCTATCTTCACCTAAAACGGTAGACAATACTCATTACTTTGCCATGACCGAGATTGTCACGGGGCCAAACAACTTCGTTTAGGCCTTTAATTTTTCTTTTTTGCCATTTATAGTAATTTTTATTTTCACAATTACGTTGTTTAGGAAAGTCTGAATTAACTTCTGTTTGCAGCTATAGTTTCTTATTATGATAAGGTTTCTAGTTTTCTAAAAAGCCCCAATTTTTATTAATTTTGAGTTTTTCTTTCTTTTGGCAATAATTATAGTTTCCTAATTGCAATAGGATTAATATAAGAAATTAGTAGTAGCCTTAACCTATATATATAATGTAATTCAGTCTTTATTATGCAAATTATCAATAATATATTTCTGTTTAGAAATTTAAGATTTGTTCTCTTTGGGTGAGGAATCTCATGTGTTACTTGTTCTATAAAGAATTCAACATGTTTGATTCTTCTTCATGTTCCACACTGCGTTAGTTGGTATCAGAGCGATGATTTTCCTGGCCCAATGGCAAATGACAGAGTCGAGAACCTAAATTCCATTGATGTTTGTCATGGGATGGAGGATTTATGGGCGGTAATTGGAGACCATGGGCAACAGTTAACATAGATCAATGATCAACTCAGTGTTATGCAACAGACACTCATGCGACTCAATATTAATGGCCCTAGAGACCCTCCAGTTGACAGGAATCATGCTGGAGGAATTACCTGAGGCTGTCCTGAAAACAGGACTATATCAAGTCAGCGTCCCCAAAGGCAGTTTGCTTATAGAGACGAATCAGATTTAGACGATGAGGAGAACTACGAGGTTCGTAAACCTGCCAAATGGAACTGAGATTTTGAGGATTATCGAATGAAGGCTGACATCGCTACCTTTAATGAAAATCTTAACATTGAAGATTTTCTTGACTGGATTTCTAAGGCTGACCCATTTCTAAACATGATAGAGGTTCCCGACGACAGGATGGTCAAGCTTGTCGCGTTTAAGCTGAAAGGTGGCACAACAGTTTGGTGGGACCAATTGTAGCGAAATCGGCAGCGACAAAGTAAGCAACTAGTTAGAGTTTGGAGGAAGATGAAATAGTACATGATGAGAAGTTTCTCCTTTCAGATTATGAGTAGTACATGTTTCAGGTATACTGGAATTGCACCCAATGCAGCCGATCAGTTTTTGATTATATAACAGACTTTAACCAACTGTCTGTTCGCAATAATCTGGCTAAAACAGAAAGGTAGAGGGTGGCTCGATATTTGAGAAGACATAAGCCAACAATCTGTGATAAAATTGAATTGTAGGATTTGTGGACAGTTGATAAGGAAAATGCATTCTAGTGCAGTACCCTTTCGCAGAAATTTTCCCGAATCCTTGTATGCAGGAAGCGATAAAGGAAAATGCACTCAAACAGCCCTAGTTCAGTCTCTTGTTCAACCTGTTCAGATCAAACCGTAAGGCACAAGTTATACAAAAGGCAGTAGTAGTAGAGGCCCTCCAAAGAAGTTAGTACCCACTATGAATACAAATTCCTATACCAAGCCTACACCAAGCAAGTTCTATCGATGTAGTAAACCTGGGCATCACTCTAATAGCCGTCCAAAATGACGACATGTTAACTATGTTGAGAACGAAGATGTTGTTGAAGAGATAGACGAAGAGGAATCTGCTAGAGAAGATGATTTCTATGAAGGAGTATAATTCGTAGAAAAAGATAGAGAATGAGTCAACTGTGTGGTGCAACAGTTGTTGTATGCACCAAAGTAGAAAGACACGAGCCAACGCTACAACATCTTTCAATCTTGTTGTACTGTTAATCAAAAGGTCTGCAATTTAATTATTGATAGTGGAAGCTATGAGAACTTTGTGGCTAAGAAGCTAGTGGATCACATGAAGCTGCCTACAGAAAAGCATCATTTTTCTTACACATTTGGCTGGATTAAAAAGTGACCAACGGTAAAGGTAACAGAAATCTATCGTGTTCCCATTTCCATTGGTAAACATTATCATGATAAAGTAATTTGTGATGTAGTTGATATAGATATTAGTCATGTGTTGTTGGGTAACTCATGGCAGTATGATGTTGATATTACTTATAAGGGTAAGGATAATGTTTATATGAGGAGCATATAAAATTGTTATTTCCCTTCAAAATTTGATTTTGAGACTAACAGATCTAAAGAAGAGGAACAGTCTATGTTAGTTTTATCCAGGTTTGAAGCCAAGTTCGAGGCTAAAGCTAAAGAGGCGCAGTAAGTTTACGCTTTATTTGTTAAAGCTTTGGTGATAGAGGATCCAAAAGCAGATTCAACAATGGTTCTGATAGAAAAATTACAGTCATTGTTGAAAGAATTCAACGAATTAGTTTATGAAGATTTGCCCAATTGCCTGCCTCCTATGAGAAATATTTAGCACCACATTGATCTAGTACCTGGTGCAAGCCTTCCAAATCTGGCTCATTACAAAATGAGTCCAAAGGAGAATGAGATTATGAGAGAAGAGGTAGATGACTTGTTGGAAAAGGGGTTCATTCAAGAAAGTATGAGTCCTTATGTAGTCCTAGCCTTATTGGTGCCAGAGAAGGACGATAGTTAGCGCATGTGCATATATTGCACGGCCATTAACAAGATCACCATCAAATACAAATTCCCTATTCCACGCTCAGATGAAATGTTTGATATGCTTGAGGGTTTAAAGATATTTTCCAAGATTGATCTTCGCAGTAGCTACCATCAAATTCGGATTAGGCCGAGTGATGAATGGAAAATTGCTTTCAAGACTAAAGATGGCTTGTATGAGTGGTTGGTGATGCCTTTCGGCTTAACCAAATCACCCAACACTTTTATGCAAGTTATGAACCAGAATTTGAGGCCTTTTGTTGGAAATTTTGTTGTTGTTTATTTTGATGATATTCTTATTTACAGCAAAACTAAAAAGGAGCATCTTGATCATTTGCGGCAGATCCTGACAGTGTTGTTGGAAAGTAAGTTGTACATCAACATTAAAAGGTGTAGTTTTTTACTAACAGATTATTATTTTTGGGCTACATGGTTAGCGTAAATGGCATTCATGTGGATGAAGAAAAGTGCGGGCAATTCGTGAGTGGCCAATGCCCAAAGCAGTTAGCAATGTGCGGAGTTTTCATGGTCTAACAACATTCTACCGTAGATGCATCTGCAATATCAGTGTAATTACATCTCCAATTACTGAATGTTTGAAAAATGGTAAGTTTAATTGGGTGAAGAGGCAGAAAAAAGCTTTGCCTTGATTAAAGAAAAGTTGTGCACTACTCCAGTTTTGGCATTGCCTAGCTTTGAGAAGGTTTTTGAAGTAAAGTGTGATGCGAGTAGAGTTGGCATTGGGGCAGTATTGTCTCAAGAGGAGCGACTAGTGGCATTCTTTAGTAAGAAACTGAGTGAGGCCCGTCAAAAGTGGAGTACCTATGATCAAGAATTCTATGTTGTTGTTAGAGATTTGAAGCATTAGGAGCATTATCTTGTGCAGTGAAAGTTTGTGCTCTACACAGATCACCAAGCTTTAAAGTACATCAACAACAAAAAAAACTTGAATAAAATGCATATGAGATGGTCCACTTTCCTTCAAAAGTTTTCATTTGTTATTAAACACAAATCTAGCAGCTTAAATAGAGTTGTAGATGCGTTAAGTAGAAGGGCTAATCTTCTTATTACATTGGCACAAGAGGTTGTGGGATTTGAGTTCCTAAAGGAATTGTATGAAGAATATGAAGATTTCAAGAAAATTTAGGCCAAGTGCAAAGAGTCTCAAACTGTTGCAAATTTTTATATGCATGAAGGGCACTTATTTAAAGGCAATTCTTTATGCATTCCTCAAATATCCCTTCAAGAGAAGCTAATTCGTTATCTACATGGCAGTGGATTGAGTGGACACATGGGCAGAGATAAGACAATAGCATGTGTGGAAGAGAGGTATTTTTTGGCCACAAGTCAAGAGGGATGTTGGTAATTATGTTTGAAAATGCTATGCTTGTCAAGTTTCTAAAAGTCAGTTACAAAATACTGGTCTTTATACTCCTTTACATGTTCTTAATTTTGTTTGGTAAGACTTGTGTATGGATTTTGTGTTAGGACTACCTCGAACGTAATGATGAGTAGATTCTATTTTTGTAGTGGTTGACAGGTTTTTTAAGATAGCGCACTTCATTCCATGTTGAAAGACAAATCTTCTTCTCTCTTTCTTGTTGGTTGAGTTTTGAAAATATTTTTTGATTATGATGGAAATTAATTATTATTTTTTCTTTTATAATCATTATCCCATTTCCCAAAAAAGTTATACTGAAATAAATGACCATTAAACATTAAAGAAAAATAGAATTTTTACACAAAGATTTTTTGAACAAAGAATTTTCTGTGTTCAAGAATTTTTTTTTTTTGCTATATTTTTTTTAGTTGTATGTTATTTTTTCTATCTATTTTTTTTAATGTTTTATCAATGTTGGAGTATTACTACTTTCTTAAAGAACTAATTAAGATTGTTCAATACATTGTTAAAAACATGTGTAATTTTTTTATTTTAAGAAATTTCTCAAAATTCTCTATCCGAGAAATATTTCTTTGTTGCTATTTTTTTTTTTTTAGTTGTGTATTCTTTCCTCTATCTAATTTTTTTTTTTTGTTTTATCAATGTTAAAGTATTACCACTTTCTTAAGAAACAAGAGTTACTTGATGCATTGTTAAAAACATGTGTATTACTTTTTTATTTAAAAAATTTCAATATTCAAAGACAGAAAATTGTCGATGAAAATTCTTTATTGAAAAAATACGAGTTTTTTTTATAGAATTTTTAATTTGTTTTTTTGTTTTAACAATGTTGGAATATTAATGTGACGGCCCGAATTCCAGCGAACCCGAGGCACGAGTAACGAGACAAAAGAAAATAAAATAATAAAGGAATAAAAGATAATTAAGGACGATCACATACATTCTACATACTGTTCTGATACATACATAAGGTCTGGTCCATTTATTCACAACATACAAAATAGAATACAGTCTCGGGCTTATGCCCTTACACAATATCAAAAGCGCCCCTTGGGCCTAACATAGTCCCTAATCAGATCATCTCCTCGTCTCGTACAGCTGGGACATCATCTGAAATGTTTGCCCCACTAAAGGGGTCAGCTCAACATGCTGGTACAATATAATGCTAATACAAGAAACAAAACTAAGGTCGTGGCATGTGCAAGTGTACAGTTATTTCTATATGGCATTCGATATCATGATGGCAGCATATAAACAATATACAGTATATGAGCAGTATGCGTGACACACCCATGCAACTCTATGCCCACCCATGTCTCATGATACGGTCCTTCCCCGCCTGCATGAGTACCTTGTATGTCTCGCTTCACGGTCCGGAATCCGTCAGGCTCGCCAGTACTTATTGGTCGATTTTGGGTTTTTCACCACAAGATCTGCACCCTCATAATGCAAAGCACCAAGTGCTTAACCCATGCCATGTCCAATGAATCACACTATGCCAATATGCTCTGATTTTATCATATCATAATGTAATCTCAATGATGCATCTCATTTATACATAAAGCATGCTTTCAAGTACATATTTCATAATGTCAACAGTTCTCAAAGCATGTAATTCACACACTACACTAACACATGCAATATACACATAATCATCTTCCACATCATCACCCAACATCAGCAAGATAGCATGAAGCACACAAGCATGTGAACATTCAAGCAAACAAGTGAACAATCAAGGCAGCAAAACAAGTATTCCTAATCTTAATTCCATTTCTTACTTAGCACAATATATCGTACCTGATAATCGATCTCAACTCAAGAAGGTGTACTCGTAGTATGGTTGAATCACAGTGAGAATGCCAAAGGTCAGATCACCTTCTCCTTGCCCTCTCGTGTCCCTAAAATCATAACAGGTAATTCAGTTCATCGTTATTTGAATTTATTTTATTCATCAAATTTTATGTCTTTAATTCATAAGTTTCTATTTTGCTAATTTAGACTCCACTATTGAGTCCGGGACGTCGAAGAAATTAAGTTTAGGCTTTCGTAGAATTCAATTCAGACATCTGGGTTCAAAAGGGCAAAACAGTCATTTTGCACTCTTCATGGGTCCTTACATTTCGTGACCTCTTTTCACAAATTGGACTCCACGGTTGAGTCCGGAATGCTCGAGATAATAAAGTTTCACTATTTGTTTACCTAATTCGGAGCTTGTTTGACTGTACTCAATTCAGAGGCATTTTGGTAATTTTATATGTTACTACGGGCCTTTTATTTTTCGGGACCTCGTCTCATAAAACGGACCTCACCATTGATCTCAGAATGGTCGAGATAGTCAAAATACACTAATGACTTGTCCCATTTGGACTCTGGATTAATTTTAGAATATTTAATTAATTAAATTAATTTAATTAATTAATTAATTTATTTATTTTATTAATAATTTAATCAGATGGGTCAAAGTGTAATAACCAATAGTTGGGGGGTCAGTTTGTAATTTTTGAAAGTTCAGGGTCAAGGTTCAATTTCCAAAAGGTTCAAGGTCAAATTGTAATTAGTCAAATTTACTATTCTCAATCAGGTTAACCAAACAGGGACTTGTCTAGAACAGGGATAGGATATCCCTGTTCCTATTTCAATTTAAATTTTTAATTTCTTATATCCGTAACCAAACAGACCCAATCCCCTTTTAATTTAAAACATCAGCGCGACACGTGGCAGGGGCGGTTCAGCCCCGCCCGAACCGGACCCAAAACAAGGCCCGGAACAGTTCCTTCTTCCCCGATTTTCCGGCGAAGCTCCGGTAGGTTTCCGTTGCCATCTCTGGCGACGGCGACCGGATTTCGATCAATTTTTGCCCCTTTTTCTTTGCAGTTTCCTTTATGTTTTCATGAGGATCTCGAATATGACATTTATTTTTCACTTGGGCCACTATTTTCCCACGAATATAGCCAAACCCGTAGCTCCGGCCAAGTTTTATTTTTCATATTCGTGACAGTATACTCACTGTTTTATTTCCAAACTAGTTCAACTAAGTTTCTGCACTACACAGAAACTCTTCCCCATCATTTGCTTCAAGGTTTACACATAAAATAATAGGGTTCCAATTATTCTCTAACAACCTGAAACTCACTGTTTCTACCTCGTTCCTCAACCATTTTCCTTCGTTCTTTTTGCAAAATAATTCTTATAACATGCTCTCTAAAATCAAATCAATCAAACAACTCAAAAACTTAAAAACAGAAACTAAACCCATTTACCTTGAAATTCTGATTTTCTGTCGGTGGGTTGCTTCCTCCCCCCTTCTGTTCCTCTTGCTCCACTTCTGCTTCTTCCCACTTCAATCCTCTCCTTCTATTTCCCTCTTTAACTCACGGATGCCCACACATATACATAGAACACTCACAACCGACCCTTTTCTCTCTCCTCTCTTTCTCTCTCTATTCCCCCTCCACTTGCAGCCTTCCTTGACCTGACTCTCTCTCTGTTCAGCCCCTTGTTTCTCCCCAAATGCAGCTTTGCATTTAATGCAAAGCTGCCTATACACCTATACATATATATATCAATCATCACACACTAGACACACACACTAAACACACACACACTTAGCTGCCACCTCACCCACATTCAGTTGGTCACCAACACACACACACACAACCGTTCAGTTACACCCACACACAGTGCACACATGCACTTGTCATGTATACATATATCTATACACATATACGTACACATAATGTATCCCACACACATATACATGTCACACATATATATATAATCCATACACATTAAAATTTAATAACAATGATAATAGTAAAAAAAAATATTTATTAACCAAAGAAAATTTTCACATATAAAAAAAAAAAAATTTTCTGGGTTATTACAATTAAGACTTTCTGAAGGAATAAAAATTGTTTGATATATTATTAAAAACATGTATAATATTTTTTTTGTTGAAAATTTTCTTTGTCCTGAGACAGAGACATTTCTCTGTCCATGTTCAAGAACATAGAATTTTTGACGAAAATTCTCTGAAGAAAAAAAATTTTTTTTTTTACAGAATTTCCAATGAAATGTGGATATTGTTTGATAGATCTCGATTTTTAGAGTCCAAATATATAATTTTTATGAAAAATAGATTTATATATTTCAAGTTATTTAATTTTGAAAATTTTAAAATAAAAGATTGATGACGCGGCAGCGGATGGACACAATAATGAGAACTTTAACTCTTTCTTCTGTATTTTCACATGAAGGATTATTTTAGTCAAATAAAAAATGTTAAACTTTGTATATTTAGAAAATTTAGATTAGACCTTATATCAATTATGCATTTATTCAAAGATCATGAGTGAGCGCTACATAAAAAAATTATAAAGGTATTGCTATAGTTTTACACGTTTTCACTTATTTTTTTATATTTTAAAATGTTCAAAATTATATTCTTGCTGCAAAAATGATTTTTTACGTATCAATTAAATTAAATTTTTGATACATCAAAAAGTGTGTATATTGGCTTTAAAAAACATGTAAAAAACAAAAGGGGAAACATGTGAGAGTTCATTTGGGTTTTTATGTTATATATATAACCCTCGTGAGATGATTTTCTTCTTTCTATGATCTTCATTTAAAATTTGATTTATATGGGAAGACAATATAAATGTTTTATCATTGACGGAGGTTAACTACTTATTCGGAATGGAAGTAGACTAACATTTTTATTGAAAAATTGGTGATGTCCGAGTTCATGGCCATATAATATTGATGCTGCACTTTTTGACTCGCAACACGTGAGGGCTCCGTGACCTGTAGAACACTCAGAAGGATGATCAGAGGACCACCGGATTGGCTCCGGCGGTAGCCACTCCGATGCTTGCCAAAGAATGAGCATCGAGAATAAGGCGTACCTTTAGGGTTTAATTTATAGGCCGTGGCTTTCCTCAGTTGGTGAGGATTTGATGCCATGAATATAGGGATTTGATCACCGGAGATTGTAGTTACCCTGCATAGAGATAACCATAGAAGTCGTGAATCTAGGGATTTGATCCCTGGAGATTGCGGCTACCTTGTACAGAGATATCCATAGATGGTAGTTTCCTTGTTGAAGACTGCTTCCTTGTTGAAGATCGCTTCCTTATTCCTTGCTCGGCATCTGCTAAAGTGGTGACGAGTTCTGTAGTGTTGGTATGAACCCTGTGACCTTGTTCTGGATATATATGTTCGGCCACTTCCGACCTTGTATGATGATCTGAATGCTTGAGTTTTTCCTTATTGGTTGAATGAGAATCATGTTGGCTGAGCATAGGTCGGATTGCGGTTACACGTGTCAAGTGTTGATTGGTCTGTTCTTTTATGGTATATCAGTTACTCCCCCCCCCCCCCAAGTCCTAGTTCGATGCCAGCAAGTAACTAGGGCTTGGCTTTTTTTCGAAAAGTCATGCGTCTTGTCCGTTCGCCTTCCAAGGCTTTTATTGCGCAGCCGGAGATTAGGTCTTTTCAAGGTCATCATTGTACTGGGCTGATAGTCGGGTTTCTCGAAATCATCATTGTTCCGAACCGTCATGGCGCTTGGGATTGGTGGGTCCCTTCCGATACTGCGCTTTATAAATACAGGACGAGAATTTGGACTGACCTTTCCCCCGTCATTTTCACTGCGCTAGGAGATTTCGTTCGCCATTGTTGGTTCGTGTGACCTTGAAGAGTACTGTTTCCCTGAGTTAGAACAGGTTCGACTGATTTTTTCCTCTTGTCTTGCTTCTTTCTTCTTAAGTCTGGAAATAATGTCTGCTCTTCCTGAATCCCCAACTGTGAATGAGGGAGTGGGAAATCCTCCTGAGATGGCTATACCGTCTTCTGTGGAAGATGTGGGTAATCCTGCTCCCGAAGTTATTGGGGAGATGCCTGCTGATCCTCCCACTAGTCCTGGAGTTAGGATAGTTGATGCTTTTGAGGAGCCCCGAGACAGGGCTGGGGAGACCTCTGGTAGGTCTTCCCGTAGAGAAGAGGGTGAGAGTGCTGTCACTCGGAGCCTTCTGGATGAATGGAAGGTGAAATTTAATTTTCCCACGAATGTGACCTGCAGAGCGCCAGGCCCCATGGATCGTCCCTATAATGTTGAAACCGGGGAGATTTGTGTTTACCTTGCCTGGTTTGAAATGGGCTTGAGGCTCCCATTACCAGATTTAGTCAGGCAATTCTTTCGTTGGTTTAAGCTCTGTCCTGCCGACCTGAATCTCAATAGTTGGCGGCAGCTTTTAGGGTTTATGGTGTTGGGACACTTGAACAAGGTGGATGTGTCTCTGGACTTGATCCGTAGGAATATGGATCTGAAGTTCAAGCAGGCGGAGGGCCTTTTCTATATGTCTTTTGAGAAGGGGTTTCGACCCCTAACCTTTGTTCCTACTTCCAATAGGACATGGAAGAAGTGGTACTTCTTTGTTGGAGGAGGATGGGAGCATGAAGGCTTTCAGAAAGGAGAGGCCTCGTCGTTCCCTCGTGTTACGGGTCATAGGGGTGAGGCTTATTCTTTTAGACTCTCCTTTAGCCTTGCTATGCCTTCCGAACTGATAAGCTGACATGTCTTTCCTTACTTGCGTGCAGATAAGCGTGTTTGGAAGAGGCCCGACTTTACTGAAGCACTGCGGGATCAGTATCGAGCATTGCTTTCGACTCCTGACCTGGGCTCATTCCGCCATTATTACCCCAGCGAACTTGATGGCTGCCCGTAACGCAGAGCTTAAGAAGAGGTTGATGTCGAGATGGGCTGTGCCGGATGCCCCAGTGGCGGGGGAGTCTTCCTCCCGAGCTGAGCCTGATGCCCCTCTTGAAGTAAAGAGGAGGAGGTTGATTTCTGGCTCTCCTGAGCCGGCTCCTGCCGAGGCTGAACAAGAGGCTGAACCTACCGTCCCTGCTTCGGCTGCTTCTCCTGTTTCTTCTGTTCCGAGCAGGAGGGCTAGGAAGGGGAAGGCACCTGCTGCATTGTCCAAGCCGTTTAATGAGCCGGACTATCAGATCGCCAAGAGGGCGTTTGATCAAATATGGGCTCATGGCCCGCACCGGTACAGAGGGGATGACCCTTCCAAATTGATGACTGAGATGATGAATCTCCAGATGAAGGTAGCTTCTGAAGCTTTTTCTTGACTTTTTCGCCTGTCTGTTCGTTCATTCTAACTTGTCTGTCTTGCTTTTACGCAGAGTATGCATAGTTTGGCTGCTCTGATGGTGACCCCCATGGGCCTTGAGGAGGCCGAGAAGCTGCGGGCTGAAGTGGAGCAGATGAGGGTGGAGCTTGGGACAGCCCAATCCAAAATCCAGAGCATTGAAGAGGATCTGAAGGAAGCTACCACCAACCTTACCGTGGCAGAGTCTGAGAGGGACATAAACGCTCGGAAGGTTGCGGGTCTTGAGGCGGAGTTGGTTAATCTCCGGAGTTCCTTCGATCAGAAGGTTCAGGAGGCGACTGAACATGCCCGGGCTGAGACTGAGATGATATTGAAAGATGAAGTTGACCAAATGGGTGATGAGCTGATCCTGTTTGGTTTTGAAAGCTTCCGAACTAGATTCCAGATTCAGTTTCCAGGCTTCGACGTTTCATCAATTGCTCCCCCTGAACCTGCCTCGTCTCGTCCTAATCCGGATAAGACGGCTGGGGCCCGTGCCCTTAACTTAGATGAGGACGCAGGCCCTTCTGGGAAGTCTTGAGGCCCCATGGGTCTTTATCCCCTTTTTGTTTTTGCTTTCTGATGTAATGGACGTATACTTCCAATCAATAAAATTATTTTTCCTTCAAATTCTTCTTGTGTTCTTCCCTTCTGTGTAAGTATGGCTGCTCTAGGTCTTTTGCATGCTTATTATAATAAGACAAGAAAGTAAATATGATCGGATGGATAGGGCCTGATAGAGTGGGATTAAACCCTTGTAGATCTCTTCTGAATCAAGAGCTTGTGAAGACAACTAGGCAGCTCTATACTTGTTGTTATGATGCTTGGTATGCTGAGTACTCGGATCGGGATATATCCGAACTGTTTGAGTTTTGAGATACGACCTGGCTTGTCATAAAAATAGTCAAGATTGAAAGATCTGAATTTTGAATAAGGGGTCTATATAACTTAGACTTTGTTCCCCTTTCTGTTTTTTGTGGGCGCTTCAGTGCCGGACGGTGGTCTCTGTTTAGAGGGCTCCGTACCCTGTCCCTTGGTATATCGAAGCGGCACATTTAATGCGCCATTTATTTATTCGACCGTCGTTTAGGATTTTGAGGCCGCTCTCTTTTTCACCGTTGTGACGGTTCAGTTGGGCGTCTTTTGGACTTCAAGGGTCTATATAAATGGGGATGAAGGCATATTGTTGCGTTCATCTTTTCGATTTCAAATTGTTCCCTTGTGAGAAAGGCCTCATATACTGCCGGAGTTTTGCCATTTGCCCGGAGATGATGGGTGATTCTTTGACTGAGTTAGGAGCGATTAAACTGTGGCCGAGAGTTAACCTTCCCCTTTTTTCAGTCTCCAAGGAAGGTTGAAGGAAATACAAGTCTTCTTGTTTCCTCTGGCATTCGATCGAGATTCCTCCGATTGGTGGTGTTCCTTTCTTGATTCAACCGAGGCCTGGAGCGTCGGTGATGTAGACGTAAGTGGGGTGCCTCCTCTTCTTCGTGCCTCGTCTCAATCTGGCTGGGGTGAAACAGACGGTGTGAAGAAGAAGATTAAAGGCCCCCTGAAGCCCAGAGCCCTCATCCTCCGTTGGTCGTGAGACCAGTGATAGTGATGATGAAATGGCCTGGGCGTTTCTTGATGCAGACTGGGGTTCAGGGCTCCTTCCTTTCAAATGGAGTCGGTAGCGGCAGTAATGGAAGTTTGGCCCCTGTGCCCCTTTATCATCCCAAGAGAAGAGCCGTTATGTTGCCAAGCGTAGCTTCTGCAATAGCTTTTGTAATAGTTTCTGTCATAGCTTCTGTAATAGCTTCTGTGATAACTTTTGTAATAGCTTCTGTGATAACTTCTGTAATAGCTTCTGTAGTGATGTAAATCTTCTGAATTATCAATAAAATTAGATTTTTCCTTCTCGGATCTGATGTTTTTCTGTGAATGTGCCTTTTGTAACTTAAACACCTTTTTGTGCATTTCTGATTGTTCTGAGAATAAATCAAAGAAACTTAGAAAAATGCCTGAATCGAAGTACTTTTACCCTTGGTCGGAACCATAGTACTTGTTTGTTTGACAGACAAACCAAATAATTATAAGCGTCAGATCTAAGGTGTTCCGATCTAGGAAACTTTTAGTTTGCAGATGCCCGAAACTTCTGTCTATGGATGGGCCGAATCATATAATCTGTAGATTGGAGACGGACCATGCTCGGAAGGCCCGTATATAAGAGTAATCTAGGCTCTGTAGGCCTGCGTATCTAGAGAATAAACCAAGTATTTAAGATCTGTATATCATGGACCAAGCTCTGAAGGCTTGTGCATTTATAAATGGACCGAGTAAAAACTCGTACATTATGGACCAGGCTCTGGAGGCCTGTGCATTAATTGTTGGACCAAGTCATAAGACTTGTGCATTAATAGATGGACCGAGTGAAGACTCGTACATTATGGACCAGGCTCTGGAGGCCTGTGCATTAACAGATGGACCAAGTCATAAGACTTGTGCATTAATAGATGGACCGAGTGAAGACTCGTACATTATGGACCAGGCTCTGGAGGCCTATGCATTAATTGATGGACCAAGTCATAAGACTTGTGCATTAATAGATGGACCGAGTGAAGACTCGTACATTATGGACCAGGCTCTGGAGGCCTGTGCATTAATTGATGGACCAAGTCATAAGACTTGTGCATTAATAGATGGACTGAGTGAAAACTCGTACATTATGGACCAGGCTCTGGAGGCCTGTGCATTAACAGATGGACCAAGTCATAAGACTTGTGCATTAATAGATGGACCGAGTGAAAACTCGTACATTATGGACCAGGCTCTGGAGGCCTGTGCATTAACAGATGGACCAAGTCATAAGACTTGTGCATTAATAGATGGACCGAGTGAAAACTCGTACATTATGGACCAGGCTCTGGAGGCCTGTGCATTTGATAGATGAACAATTTATGGGAGTAAAAAGAAATCTTCATTGATAATACTTCCGCAATGTGTTCTACGTTCCATGGCCTAGGAACAGGTTTCCCAGTCATGTCTTCAAGCCAGTAAGTGGTAGGTCGAACGACCTTTGTTACTTTGTAGGGGCCTTCCCAGTTTGGTGACAACTTTCCCATAGTGGGATCCTTGGTGTTTTGAAAGACTCTTCTTAAGACGAAGTCTCCAACTTGAAAGTTGACTGTCTTGAGTCCTACCTTGGATTTGTTGACCATTCTCTACTGATAAGCTTCCATCCTGATGCTGGCTTGATCCCTTCTTTCTTCGAGTAAATCCAAGTTTTCCATAAGCTGCTGATCATTGGATTCTTGCTCGAAGGCCTCAGTCCTCAGAGTTGGCATACCGATCTCAACCGGAATTACTGCTTCTGTTCCATAGGCTAGTGAGAAGGGAGTTTCAGAGGTGGGAGTTCTTCTGGTTGTTCTGTAGGCCCAAAGGACTCCAGGGAGTTCTTCTGCCCATTTTCCTTTGGCCTGTTCCAACCTCTTCTTTAACCCGTCAAGGATTGTTCGGTTGGTGACCTCTGCTTGCCCGTTTGCTTGCGGATGGCCTGGAGAGGCAAAGTGCTGCCTAATGTTGAGATTTTCGCAGAATGCCTTGAAGCCTTTACCAGTTAATTGTGTCCCATTATCCGAGATAATTACACGTGGTATGCCAAACCTGCAGACAATGTTCTTCCAGGTGAAGCTTTCGACTTCCTTTTCTGTAATATGCGTTAAAGGCTCGGCTTCGGCCCATTTAGAGAAGTAGTCGATGGCCACCAAGAGGTACTTCCTGTTTGGAGGTGCTCGTGGTAACGGGCCCACAATGTCCATTCCCCATTGAGCAAAGGGCCAAGGACTAGGAATCGGGATAAGCTCGTGCTGAGGCTGATGTTGGTACGGGGCAAATCTCTGGCACTTGTCGCACTTTCGAACATACTCTTTAGCCTGTTTTAACATGCCGGGCCAGTAGTAGCCCTGCGATAGAGCTCGGTGGGCTATGGTTCTGCCCCCATTATGATTCCCGCAGATTCCTTCATGTATTTCAGCCAGGACATACTGTGATTCGTCTGGGGCTAAGCATTTTAGCAGAGGTTGAGAATACGACCTTCTGTAAAGCTTGTTGTTCAGGATCAGGTACCGAGCCGCTCTAATTCGGATTCTCCTGGCTTTGTTTTTGTCCTCTGGGAGGAGACCGGACTTTAGATACTAGAGGATCGGGGTCATCCAGTTCTGGGGCTGTTCCTCGATTTGAGCAACTTGTGCTTCCTCAATGCTGGATCCTGGCTGAAAAGAGATTTTAACTGTGGAGTCTGCTTCAGATTTAAGGCGAGAGGCCATGTTAGCCAGAGCATCTGCTCTGCAGTTCTGGCTTCTCTCAATTTTCTGGATGGTAAACGTCTGGAAGGAACTCTTCAAGTGGCTTACCAGCTCGGAATACCGAAGCATCCTGTCATCTTTGATGGCAAATTCTCCCAAGACCTGGCTTACTACCAGTTGGGAGTCAGAGAAGACATCGAGGTTCTGAGCCTCGCATTCCAAGGCAAGTTTCATCCCTAAGATTAGGGCTTCATATTCGGCTTCATTATTAGAAGCTCTGAATCCCAGGCTGACTGCTTTTTCTGATGTGAGCCCATCAGGGGACTGTAGCACCAGGCCTACCCCTGATCCTTGATCGGTTGACGATCCATCAATGTACAGCAGCCAGGTTCCCGAAGTCTCGGTGATTTGTGCTTTGCTCTGAACTGCCGGGGTGAACTCGGCTACGAAGTCAGCTAAGGCCTGCCCTTTGATGGAGTTCGAGGGTACATATGCTATGTCGAACTCCCCTAGCTCCACAGACCAATTTACCAATCTTCCTGATACTTCAGGTTTCCTCAGTATTGACTTTAGGGGATAGGCAGTCGGGATCTCGATTGGATGGGCCTGGAAATAAGGTCGAAGCTTCCGAGCCGATATAACCAATGCATAGGCCAGCTTCTCTATTTCTGGGTATCTTTTCTCCGTGTCAAGTAGTGCCCTACTGACGTAGAATATGGGCCTCTGTACTCCTCTGTCCTGTCTAATCAGTGCGGAGCTGACCTCGTTCTCGGAGACTGCAAGGTACAGGAGCAGCTTTTCTCCTTGTACTGGTTTTAACAGGAGCTCTGGAGAGGCTAGATACTCCTTCAGTTCTCGAAAGGACTGCTCGCATTCTTCTGTCCATTGCAAAGTCTTGCTGCCCTTCAAAGCTTTGAAGAAAGGTAGGCAGCGATCGGTGGACTTGGATATGAATCTGCTCAGTGCAGCAATTCTACCGTTCAGTGCCTGAATCTCCTTCTTGGTTCTTGTTGACTTCAGTCCAATCAGGGCTTGGATCTGAGTGGGATCTGCTTCGATACCTCTTTGAGAAATGATGTATCCCAAGAATTTTCCCTTCGTAACTCCAAAGGTACATTTCGAGGGGTTGAGCTTCATCCTGTGTTGTTTGAGGATATCGAAGGTCTGGGCCAAGTGCTGGAGGTGACTGCCTTTCTAAAGGCTCTTTACCAGCATGTCGTCGATGTAAACCTCCATGGTGCTACCGAGTAGTGGGCTGAACATCTTGTTCACCAACCGCTGATAAGTGGCTCTAGCATTCTTCAAACCGAAAGGCATCACTCTGTAACAGTAGAGTCCTCTTTCGGTTATGAAGGCAGTCTTCTCTTGATCTGGAGGGTACATCTGGATCTGGTTATATCCAGAGTATGCATCCATGAAACTCATAAGTTCATGCCCTGCAGTGGCGTCAACTAGTTGGTCTATTCTCGGCAATGGAAAGCTGTCTTTCGGGCATGCTTTGTTGAGGTCTGTATAGTCAACATAGACTCTCCACTTGCCGTTCTTCTTCTTAACAAGCACGGTGTTGGCTAGCCACTCAGGATAGAAAACTTCCCGTATCATCCTGGCGTCCAGCAGCCTCTGGACTTCTTCGTTTATAATCTGATGCCGATCAGGAGCAATCGGCCTTCTCTTCTGTCTGACTGGGGGGTGATCCGGATCTACCATCAGTTTGTGAGTTATTAGATTAGGATCTATTCCCTCCATGTCCCTGGTCTCCCAAGCAAAGATAGAGAGGTTGTTTTTCAAAAACCTGACTATCTTTTCCTGCTCGGTACGTGTAAGGTCTGGGCCGACGTATAAGTAACACCCCTCTGCTTCTGAACTGACCAGTATTTTAATGGGCTCACCAACAGGTTTGGCCCGGCTTGTCACGTCCCCTTGCACTCAGGGGTTCTTCAACGCTGGATGGGCAATCTTCCACCTCGGGAGTGTGAGTGAAGACCGGATCTGCACAGTCCCGAGTGTACTGTAATTGCTATTTCGGCGCTTTCTCCTTGAGGGCAATAGCGTGACACTCTCGGGAGGTTGGCTAACATCCTCGGACCGAGTGTACGCTCTGGTTGTGGACATACTTCAGACACTGATGAAGGGTCGAAGTGACTGCCCCTATCTGATGCAACCAGGGTCTCCCGATTATGACGTTGTAGAGAGACTTCATGTTCAGCACCATGTATTCTGTGATGGTGGTCTTCTGCCCTTCACCTTCTCCTACAGTGGTAGGAAGGTCAACTCTCCCTAGTGGGGTGCTGAGGTTGCCATCAAAAGCTGCCATCACGGCAGTGGTGGGCTTGACGTTGTCCTGGTCTATGCCCATCTGTTTAAGCAGTTCATGGAACAGAATGTTGATTGAGCTGCCAGTGTCGACCAGGACTCTTCTGGTCTCGAAGTTGGCGATTCTGAGGGTAATAACGAGGGCATCACTGTGAGGGCAGTGTACCCCTACTAGATCTTGCTCGGTGAACTGGATCTCCGGTCCTGGCTTGAGCCTCTTTTCGACGTTGGAGATTTGCAGGACGTTCGGGGCGGTTCTGGCCTCCCGAGCATATCTCTTTCTAGCCCTGTTGGACATTCCTGTAACAGGGGAGTCAGCATGGAGGACGTAGATGACGTGATTGTTCTGCCTCTGAGGCTCGTTTCGTCCTTCCCTCTGCTCCTGCCTCTGTTCAGGCCTCTGATCTGGCCGCTGCTGAGGCTTGTCCTCTTGGGGGTTCTGTCGTCCGTCCTACTTGACGAACTCCCGAAGACATCCCTTCTTTATGAGCTGCTCTATCTCATATCGGAGGGTCCTGCAAGAGTTAGTTGTATGTCCATGATCTTTATGGAAATTACAATACTTACTTTGGTCCCGCAGGATGGGATCTCCCTTGATTGGCTCCGGCCACCTCAGGTTTTCCCGATCTCTGATCTGCCGGAGTACCTGGTTCGGAGTGGTGTTTAGGGGAGTGAAGTTGGTGAACTCCCTTGGTGCGGAGTTGTACACAGCTTTGGGAGTTGTTCTCTTCTCTGGGCTTCTGGCCCTCTTTTTGTTGGAGTCTCTTCTGTAATCCTCCTTCTTGTGATCCTCCCGCTTCGGATTATCCCTCTGGGTCTGATCTTTGCCCTTCTGGGCTGAGCCGTTGGCCTCTTCCAGGTTGATATATTTTCTGGCCCGATCCATTAGTGCTACCATATCGGCTGGAGGGCTCTTTGTCAAGGAATCCCTGAACCCACCTTGGGCAAGCCCGGCTGTAAGGGCTGCTACAAGGAATTTCGGGCTGCAATCCGTGATCTCAGTAAGTTCGGTGTTGAAGCGTACAATGTAGGCTCGGAGGGATTCCTCCTTGGTCTACTTCACATTCAGCAGGAATTCTGGCCCCCTTCTGAGCCTCCTTGCTGGTCATAAACCTGTCCAAGAACTGCCTACCAAGCTCGTAGAAGCTGGTAACGGAGTTCGGAGGGAGGTTGTGGAACCACTTCAGAGTAATTCCCTTTAAGCTGGTGATGAACGTCCGGCACATGAAAGCATCCGAAGCTCCGTGAAGGGCCATCGTATGCTGATAATGAGAAAGGTGATCTCCTGGATCTCCAGATCCGTCATAGAGAGTGAACTTGGGCACCATGAACTTTCTAGGCCTCTCTTCTGACATGATAGCGTGAGTGAATGGAGTGGCCAGTCTTCCGAGCAGCCTGGCCAGTTCGTCTTGTTCTGGAGGGTTCTGAGGTCCTCTCATAGTGACTGTTCGGTCTATTGATTCGGCAATTTCCTCTACCCTCCGCGGGTCTTTGACTCTGACATCTTGTGAACCCTGTCTAACAGCCTCGACTTCAGGGTAGTAGGGTTGATTACGCCCTTCGGACGAAGGAGGAATCCGAACCGGAGGGACTGGTGCTGCATGATAAGGTTCATGCGGCGCCGGCGGTGCTTCCGAAACCCTAGGAGTTGGGGCTCGAGTAGTGCTTCGGTAATGCACGTCGGGAACGAAAGCGGATGTTCCCCAGCCAGGAACTGTTGATGGCTGTGGATCTCGACCAGCGCGAGCAACGCCGGAGGGGTGCCCAGGCAGGTTAGTTAGAGCCTGCGCATGGGGTTCGGCGTTCTCTGTAGCAACAGGAGGTTGCGTCCCTACAGCGAAGTTGACCGGCGGGCTAGGAGAACCCGTCGCTTGGTTCTGTGTAAGTGTCGCCAGTGTTCTAGTGATGGTAAGCAGTTGTTCCTGCACCAGTTCATTGCTGTCGTTTTATGGCTTCGATCTCTTGTCGCATGGGATTGGCCGCTGGCCCCCTTGTGCGGGGAGCAGGCGGCTGACGTTGAGTGTTTTGCGCATTCTGAGCATTCTGTCGTGGTCGGAGATTTGGTGCCATGGTTTTCCGGTGGGGAACAAGATGGGTTTTATGAGTAGAGCACTTTGGAGATTAGTCGTTTCCCACAGACGGTGCCAAACTGATGCTGCACTTTTTGACTCGCAACACGTGAGCGCTCCGTGACCTGTAGAACACTCAGAAGGATGATCAGAGGACCACCGGATTGGCTCCGGCGGTAGCCGCTCCGATGCTTAAGTAAGTAAGGGAATTGAAAGACTGTATTGAAATCCAAAGAATGAGCATCGAGAATAAGGCGTACCTTTAGGGTTTAATTTATAGGCCGTGGCTGTCCTCAGTTGGTGAGGATTTGATGCCATGAATATAGGGATTTGATCACCGGAGATTGTAGTTACCCTGCATAGAGATAACCATAGAAGTCGTGAATCTAGGGATTTGATCCCTGGAGATTGCGGCTACCTTGTACAGAGATATCCATAGATGGTAGTTTCCTTGTTGAAGACTGCTTCCTTGTTGAAGATCGCTTCCTTATTCCTTGCTCGGCATCCGCTAAAGTGGTGACGAGTTCTGTAGTGTTGGTCTGAACCCTGTGACCTTGTTCTGGATATATATGTTCGGCCACTTCCGACCTTGTATGATGATCTGAATGCTTGAGTTTTTCCTTATTGGTTGAATGAGAATCATGTTGGCAGAGCATAGGTCGGATTGCGGTTACACGTGTCAAGTGTTGATTGGCCTGTTCTTTTATGGTATATCAAATATTACTTTGTTATAGTTGTGATCTTAATAACTTCAGCCATTATAATTGTAATAAAAATGGTGTCAATGACTAGCAATCAGATCTCCTTGATTTCATGATACTGTCAAAAGTGAGTTTTTGAACACTTGATTTTTGTTTTCAAAAAAATTATATATTTATATGGGCAACACTTCAAAAAAAAAAAAAAAAACATTTAACCAAAGTTTTAATAACACCAATGACTTGAACAATAAAAGGCCAATAGAGATATCTTTTGATAAGATAGTAATATAAACATCTTTTCAACAAACACTATAAATTAAAAGGTAAAAAATTATAAATTTAAAAAAAAAAAAAACACACACACACACACTATATATATATATATATATAGTTCAATAAAAAAAAATCTTTTTTAGAAATATTTTAAAAGACCACCTGGATAGGCAGGCATCCTCTTTTTTTTAAGATACTAAAGAGTGAGACACACGTGAGGGGGCGTATTAGAAAATATAATAATAAAATTACACTATCTCTAATAACTTAAGTTTTTAGATATATAAATTAACACAAATTCCCCGTCAACCTGAAAATATAAATTAATACGTGTAGGTTCAAACTATAGTAAATGAATGCGGGTCTCATAACTTTGTCTAGAACAAAAACAAAATGAATTTATAATTTCATTTTGCACATAAATTTCAAAATATAAAATTTGGTTGTCTGTCACTGTAATGAATTTGGTGATGAAGGAGACTGGACTGCAGCTTTGAAAATCTTCTGAAAGGCATTCTCGATGCTTGACTTGAACTTCCACCGATGGATGAAGCCTTTCTCCACTCCCACAGAGACCCTCAGCTTCCCACATAACTCACCATTGTTACTGAAAGACTCTGCGATCAATCAACACCATGTTACAATAGCTAAAACTATATAACATGATGTAGCTCAATTTAATGCTTCATTTTCAACTATATGAATTTCAAATTTGGACTTAACTTTCGCCGATTTAAGATAATATTATCGGCATTCATGAATAATGGTTTCCAACTTGACAATTTTTTTCACTTTTTATCCTTATATAAATTTGAATTTAACACCTTTAATGAAGTTTTTATTACTCTTTTGAGATTTTTTTTAATATAGACTTAATCTGTTTCAGGATATCCTTTTGTTAAATTGGACTTCTTGTTTAATATTTAATTTTCTTTATATTAATATTTAATTATTTATCAAAAATATTATTAATTAAAATTAAAATTTTATATTTCTTTAATTTTAAATTTATAATTTAACTTATGATGCTGCAAAAAACAGCACCGGTCGATTCGATGTGATTCGGGAAGAAGGACCTGCAAAAAAAGAAGGAGGACCCTCCGACGATCAAGTCAGTAAAGACGGAATATAAGAAATATGTGAAAAGAGAGTGATTGTGTATGTGATTGACTGTGAGATCCAATGTGAGATCCAATGTGAGATTCAATATTTAGGCGTACCTGCCCCCTTTATTTATAGGGTTGAGAGTCATTGATTTTAGCAGTTTCCTACATTGAATAGAATTCCTTTCCTTGTTTGATAAGGTTTAAAAGATATGTAATAATCTTCCCTGATTGAGGTAGGATTCCTTTCCTATCTGAAAGACTTGCACTCCAAGATATATTCCTTATTCTGAGGTCGGAAGTCTATGGAAGACGGTGACCAGTTCGGAACTCCTCCTGCTCTGGAGGCCTGCTGGTAGCTGCTCTAGGGGCAGCTCAGCTCTGGAGGCAGTTCTGCTCTGGAGGCCTGCTGGGTAGCTGCTCTGGAGGCAACTCAACTCTGTTAGTAGTAGCTCTGCTCTGGAGGCAGTTCTGCTGGTAGCTGCTCTGGAGGCCTGCTAGTAGCTGCTCTAGAGGCAGCTCAGCTCTGCTAGTAGTAGCTCTGCCGGAGGCAGCTCTGCTCTGGAGGCAATTCTGCTGGTAGCTGCTCTAGAGGCAGCTCAGCTCTGGAGGCAGTTCTGCTGGTAGCTGCTCTGGAGGCAGTTCTACTCTGGAGGCCTGCTGGTAGCTACTCTGGAGGCAGCTCTGCTCTGCTCTGGAGGCAGCTCTGCTCTGGAGGCCTACTAGTAGCTGCTCTAGAGGCAGCTCTGCTCGTAGCTACTCTGTAGGCAGCTCTGCTAGTAGCTGCTCTGAAGGCAGATCTGAAGGTAGTTGCTCTGCTAAGTTTGTTAGCTCTGGAGGCGCATTTTATGGCTCATCAGTTACTCCCCCCCCCCAAGCCTCAGTTCTGTGAGATCCATGCAGAGCTGAGGTTTAGGATTTTTGAAGAGTCACGCGTACTTGATGATTTATGATATACTGGCCTGCAACACTTAGAAATAAAACAGGGTTTTTATAAAAGTTGGTAGGGTAGGAAAAATGGACCAGACCTAGGAGTCTGTACATTTAGATGGACCAGACCAGAAGGCCTGTACATTTGATGGACCAGACCAGAAGGCCTGTACATTTGATGGACCAGACTTGAGTCTGTGCATTAAGATGGATCAGACCAGAAGGCCTATACATTGAGATGGATCAGACTTGAGTCTGTGCATTAAGATGGACCAGACCTGGGGGTCTGTGCATTAAGATGGACCAGACTCTGAAGGTCTGTACATTAAAAGATGGACCAGACACTGAAGGCTTGTGCATTAGAGATGGACCAAACTCTGAAGGTTTGTGCATTAGATATGGACCAGGCACTAGAAGCCTGTGCATTAGAGATGGACCAGGCACTGGAGGCCTCTACATTAGAGATGGACCAGACCTGGGGGTCTGTGCATTAAGATAGAACCAGACCTAAGTCTGTGCATTGAGATGGACCAGACCTAGGAGTCTGTGCATTAAGATGGACCAGACCATGAGGTCTGTGCATTTGATGGACCAGACCATGAGGTCTGTACATTCGCCTGTGCATTAGAGATGGACCAGGCACTGGAGGCCTGTGCATTAGAGATGGACCAGACCTGGGGGTCTGTGCATTAAGATAGAAGAATCGTAGAAGAATCTGCATGATTAGCATAGTAGACAATTGATAATATATGTAGTGCAAAAGATATAGCTGAGTGAGTTTGCCAAAAGTTCTCAAAGCGAAGCTTTGAAGTCACCCTAAGTGAGGTATTTGAGATACAGCTGCTTTAAGATTGTAATTATTTGGGTTGCTGAATCCTTCATCAACATATTGCCATTGACCTAAAAATCCCCTCTGTAACTGTATTTGGGCTAGATGATGTGCCAGCTTTGTGGAGCAAATATTCGTGGGCGGGGATCCTCTGAAACTACACTAGTTTCCATAGTGGCAAATCCTGTGCAAAGTCCTCCAAATTTTCCAGAAGGCCCTAGCAAAGATGACAAATTGCCAGACAATAATGAGATTATTGGAGCAGTAAGTTCAGTAAGGGATCATAGTTGTTCTCAAGCTATAAATCCTTCTATTACAACCCCAGATGTTGATGTTACTGCTAAACCACGAGTTGATAGCCAAAAAGGGCAACGGAATCAAGGCCAGAATGCAACCCTCAATTTATATCAAATAAATTCAAGCTCTGAAGTCCCTTCAATCTACTAGAAGCGAGAGGTTCAAGCTCTAGGTGGATCAAGCTCTGAATCCTGAGATCTTATAAGGGAGATTCCTATTGAGCTTGTTTCCCTGCAACATTAGCATCTTTTGAAAACCGGATCAAATCTCCTCAAATATCGGACCAGATAATTGGTTGTTAGATAACACCAGATTCAATCAAAGAATTGGCAACATTGAATAGCTCTGGAGTCATGCTCGACGCAATAAGTAATATTTTTCCTTCTTTGTTAATCCACTCAAGGCCTGCACCTTCAAGACGGAGAGCTTTTAATGGCCTCCATATGGGTACCAGTATTCTGTTATGAGAATCTGTATTAAGGGACTAATGGAAACTAGAGTTCCTTTTTGTAGGCGTTGGATTGTTGTCACCAAGAATAGCGTTGGAGGCAGAGGCATCTGAACTGCTAGCAGGAATATCTTTAGTACCACTGCTATGAAAATAACACCATCTTAATAGTGTTTTGGAAGTGTCGAACGGCGAAAGAAGACAATGTGCTGCCTTGTGAACAACATCAAATATAGCTTCTTCAAAGATCCCAATTGCTAGATAAAGATCCTCTATGATTTCACGTCTCCTGTTAGTGGCACATCGAACATGGTCCTTGGGGAGACGTGTTTTCTTGATCAAATGTAAATGTGAAAGTTGGAGGCTTCTTGTGGTAGTAGGCACTTCCGATCCCATGGTGAAACTGCTTGAGTTTGAGAGTAAACTGACGCCTAAGTCTACCAGCACCGCCATCTAGTCTCAAGCTTATCACCGTTTCATCTGCCTGATTTAACTTGAGAGAGATTTGTTTCTCTTTGTCTCTAGCTATATCTATCTTCGCAGGCGGCTGCAAAGAAGAGAGAGGCACAAAACTCTGCAGAAGAAAAAGTGACAGGGTTTATCTGAAGTAATATTAAAATAAGTTAAATCATGGGTGCTTCTTTTTATGCACCCAAAAATTAAATCATGTGTAATGATTTTATATGCTGAGAAACTGATTTCTGACTTGATCAGTGTGCTAATTTGATCATGACGTGTGTCTATATATATATACATAAATAACATCTTGAGATTGTATATATATATACAAAAAGATGGTGAGATTATATATATATATATATATATATATTTGATGAGTAGAGAAACCAATAATAATTATTGTTTTCCTGTAGTAGCAAACGAGCCAGTGGATCCTGCTCTCAATAAGAATAAGTTGCAACAGATATATATATATATATATATATATATATTGTCAAACATGGTGTTTGGAGTTTTTCACACTCTTTTAGAGTCAAAATAGTTTAGAGAATTGAAATAATAAACAGTGGATGTAGACATAAAAGAGATAAACGATGTAATAAAGAATCTGAGATGCTTTTTATAAAAACATTCAAATTCAACAGTGGAATAATGGTCCTATATTCAAAATATCTCATATTTTACTCAAAAGATTTTGAGATTGATGCAGATCTTGAGGTTGATGTGAACTGGTCCTGTATTCAAAATATCTCATATTTTACTCAAAAGATTTTGAGATTAATGTAGATCTCGAGATTGATGCCCATATTGATGTGAATATATATATATATACACATGTATATGCATATAAAAATCCTGCGACTATATATTAACATATATATATATATTTGTATGTATATAGTCTTGCAAATGCTCTAATACTGAGCCTCTCATTGGATTGTCTTTGACAGAGGAGCAGAGAATCTGAAGATTGTAAACTTCCGTTCCCTGGGTTACAGCTCAGTTCCAGAGCTTGCAATAGCAAAAAGAATAAAAATCATTCTTCTTTGTTGCCTAAAATAATATTAAAAAGTCATATTAAGGGTGCTTCTTTTCATGCTCCAATATAATAATAATAATAATAATTTAAATCACATATATTGTTAGATGCCATAAAGAGTCTGAGTTGTTTTTCCTTGTTTTTTAGAGAGAGAGTGAAACATATCAAATACATATTTTAGAGAGAGCCAATACACAGAGCAATTATATTTTTAGAGAGAGAGAAAGTTTCATCTCCATTTAGGTGTAGAATCCTGCATCAGAAAAAACTTTGGATTTTTCTGAGATAATATTAAAAAGGGTTAGATCATGGGTGTTTTCTCTCTTTTTTTTTTTTTTTTGCACACCAATAAATAAAAAATTAAATCATGTGTAATGATTTGATATGCTGAAAAATTATAGATCAAAAGCTTGATCATATACATACTGTGCTGACTTGATTATAACGCATGCGAATATACATATAGAGATATGTGTATATAAAAAGATCTTGAGATTTTATATACAGATATATATCTGTATACATATATAATTTTTCAGGTAATCTGTAGAATTTGATTTCTTCGTTGTTGACAAAGAATTCAATCTGATTCAATCTTGTTTAACATCTATGAAATTATATTAAGCTTGAAATAAATTAAATAATCATTAGCAAGAAATATTAGTGGTAGAGAACGAAGCATGCTGACTATCGTTCCCACAGACGGCGCCAAACTGATGCTCATTCTTTGACTTTCAATACAGTCTTTCAATTCCCTTACTCACTTAAGCATCGGAGTGGCTACCGCCGGAGCCAATCCGGTGGTCCTCTGATCATCTTTCTGAGTGTTCTACAGGTCACGGAGCCCTCACGTGTTGCGAGTCAAAAAGTGCAGCATCAACTTATAAGAAGAAAATTTATCCTCCAAAACTAAATTTCTAACTCCATTCTTCAACGTTCAAATGGATGTGTTTGTGTTAACAGCAAATTATATACAACTCTACAAGCTTAAACAGTAAGAGTGTACTAAATATCAGAATATCTTTTAAGAATATTTATATAAAGTTTTACAATATACCTGCGGAGCCCCAGCCACATTATCGTACAAGCCACTAATTGGATGATTTGCCAAAGCCATTTGTTCCACTGGCCCTATCAAATTTGTGATTGCCATGCTTGAGTTCTTTAGGATGCCATGGATGTACCGGGCAGTTGTCTGTGATTTAGAAACAACAAAGTCAAAATATACATACATATATATATATATATATGTGTGTGTGTGTGTGTAGAGAGAGAGAGGGGACGAGAGAGAGTATCAAAATTGTAATTGAATGTTGTGACTTCATATTAGAAATGTGGTACATTAGACTCAATAATATATATGTCCGTACCTCAGGACCTTTGAATTTTCTGAGAGATTCAAGTAGCCTAGCAGTGAGACAAACAATTAGTCGATGTGCTTTGAGGACAAAGTCGAGAGGGTTTGAAAACTCGGTTTTGGTTAAATTAGGTACGGATATGTGCAAGAATGCGAAATGATTCCCCCATGGCATCTCAGCATTAGGTTTTATCATATCTTTGAGTGACTTGTAACCACCAATGTTCCTTGTGTTGAGCAACACCAGCGCTGTAGATTCTGTGTTGCTCAGCTCATGGTTTGTGTCTTGCATGTATAATCGAGTTTCCAAAAATATTATTCCCATAATTACATCATTTATTGTCTGTTAATTGAAAACAAAATTGAAATTAAACAAAATTTCAAGATACCAAAATGTATAGATGATGATAAATTTCTAACTGTATAGTGATTTTAAAAATATCTTAAATGTGATGTGTCACGATATAGTGATTTTAAAAATCACATCTTGTGGAGCTCAAAACTATCATATTCTGACACATCATATTAAAGATATAATTGAAGATACATAAAATTTTCCTACATATACAATTTGACATTAAATTAAAAAGAGCGATGCTATATATCCCCAATGTGATGTGTCAAAGTGGTGATTTTGAAATTAAAAATGCTATGTAGTCCCAATTTATATTTTCAATTTGATATGTTAGAATATGATAATTTCGGATCTCACGAGATGTGATTTTCAAAGTCATTATATCTTGATCCCGTCACACTAGAGATACAATTAAGGATATAAATGGGGCATACCTAGAGCTACTTTTTTGAAAATAACAACATATGAGACCTAGAAGAGTAATGCTAGATACCCCATTAATATTTTCACTTGTGTCCTTGATGTGATGTATTAAAGTTTGAGTAGTTTTGGAACTTATGTCATGTGAGGAGAAATTATTAAAAGGACTGGTCTTAATAATTTCAATAGCTAGATGATAGCCTACATGTGCATGTATAATATATTATTGCAAGCGTAGGAGCACCTAATTACAGCTCAGGGGGATATTTTGGTGGGCCAAACCCACATTTGGAAGGCATAAGCAAATTTAAGACATGTTAAGTCGGCATTTGATAGACTGACTGTAGCCCAAGTATGTGCCACAAATGGGCCAGAAACCACATTTAACAACCGAAGCCCAGACCAGCTTCAAAACCCCGTCCATGGGCTGCATCATACTGTTACAAAAATGCCCCTTGAGTGTGATTTATTTATAGAGAAAACCAGCCATAATTTCACTTATGAAACCGTGACTTTTTTTTGCAAATTCTTACCATGTTCGTCCAATTATATATGAGACCATGACCTTTTCTCAAAATCTGGATTGAAATTGATATAGCATAAGAAATTTCCAAAAATTAAATAAGCATATTAAAACATGTAATAGAAAAATAGAAAACTTAGAAAATTACCACTTCCAGATTGGCCTTAATTTTTTTGATGTCATCAAGAGAAAATGTCATAGTAGTTATGGTTATTGGCCGGAACTCCACTCTATCATTACCGGATCAAATTGGCGTCCGATTATCTTCAACAAAACTGCTCTTTAGAATGCTCCATCCAAAATCCAATACAGTGTTGAAGGATCCATAAAAAAATTGAGCCAAACGCTTGATAATGTTGTCCTCGTTTCCATCTCTATTTGTGTTAGATTGACGTAAAGGAAGTGTCAAAGGAAGAGAAGGATTATTAGCTCTTTGAAGACAAGAAAGAAGAGCTCCCATTAATGAAAAACCGTCGCCGAGGGCATGGTGAAGCTTGAAAACTATGTTTCCAGCTGCATTGCTTGTTGGGTACTTGACGATATGAATTTCCCATAATGGTCTGCTTTGTGGAAGTTGATCCATGGCTATTTTTGATAATAGTCATTGAGGCACTCATCGTAAAATTCAGGTGACTTTCCTGTGGGAAAATTGGGACGTAAATGTGATCACTGAACTTCACTTCCACCCTCTTCCATTTCTTTGCTCCATTATTGCCTCCAACCTGCTCTCACACAGTTAGTTAGTACTTTCTACATACTATTATCTAAGCGGGGTTTATAGTTTCATTCAAATATTCATTATTTAGCACTGTTCTAGGGGGAAATGGTTATCATCAGTTGCTTTACTATGGTTGAGAATTACATTCTACAACGTTACTTATAAATTTTGACCATTGAGAATGGGCCTTGGCACAACAGTGAGATTGTTTCATTATGATATTAGCATAAATTTGATTCTCTCCGAACTCTATAATAATGCAAGTGTCGTGCACTAAACTAACCCTTTACAATTATAGATAAATTTTTAAAAAAATTTATATGTAATAATTTTTCTCACTCTATTTTCTTGCTAGCTTCTAAATTCAACAGAGAAGGACTTATTATTATAAATGCATATAAATCTCATAACCTAGTGTCTACATATAACAGTTTTATACACACTTATTTTATATTTATATGTTTTTGTGTTTGTATAACTTATATTATGTATATGTAATTTTATTTATGTTCTTTTTTTAATCTCATTTCCTTGGAATGGAACCCATTCCTTCAGGTGATGGGAAGCTGGGCCATAAGTGAACCTTCTATGAACCCAGGCCCGCCAACTCTAGCCTGTCCAACCTCCAGGAGAAAAAAAAAAATTTCCCAACAAGCAAACCTTAGGCACCTATATGGATCAAACATGGTTCACTAGCGAATATATTAAATGAAATATTTTAAAATATATTATATGGTTGTATATTTTAAATGAAATATAAGTGTGTGTGTGTGTATATTACTTAGTGATGCTGCACTTTTCGACTCACAATAAGTATGGGCTCCATGACCTGTAGAACACTCAGAAAGATGATCAGAGGACCACCGGATTGGCTCCGGCGGTAGCCGCTCCGATGCTTAAGTAAGTAAAAGGAATTGAAAGACTGTATTGAAAGCCAAAGAATGAGCATGAAAATAAAGCGTACCTTTAGGGTTTAATTTATAGACCGTGGCCTTCCTAAGTTGATTAGGATTCGGAGCCATGAATGTAAGGATTTGATCATCGGAGATTGCAGTTACCTTGTGGAGTATTGCATAGAGATAACCATAGATGGTAGTTTCCTTGTTGAAGATTGTTTCCTTGTCGAAGACTGTCTCCGTGTTAAGGATTGCTTCCTTATTTGCTGCTCGGCATCTGCTAAGGCGGTGACGAGGTCTGGAGTGTTGGTCTGGATCCTGTAATTAACTATGAGATCCTTATCCGGATATATATATGCTCTGGAGGCATATGCTTGGCCACTTCCGACCTTTTGTGCTGATCTGGATGCTCGAGCAGCTTAGCCATTAGCTGAGCGAGAGCTGAGTTAGCCGAGCATGAGTTGGATTCATAATCATACGTGTCAAGTGCTGATTGGCCTACTCTTTTTTGGTATATCAGTTACTCTCCCCCCCCCCCCAAAGTCCTAGTTTGATGCTAACAAGCAACTAGGGCTAAGCCTTTTTCGGAGAGTCATGTGTCCTGCCTGTTCGCCTTCCAAGGCAACTGTTGGGGCGTCATTTATTGCGCAACCGGAGATTAGGTCTTTTCAAGGTCATCATTGTACTGGGCCGATGGTTGGGTTTCTCGAAATCATCATTGTTCCGAACCGTCATGGCGTTTGGGCTTGGTGGGTCCCTTCTGATACTGTGCTTATAAATATGGGGTGAGATTTGAAATGACCTTTTCCCCGTCATTTTCACTGTGCTAGAAGATCTCGTCCGGCATTGTTGGTTTGTGCGACCTTGAAGAACACCGGTTTCCTGAGTTAGAACAGGTTCGACCGATCTTTTCTCTTCTCTTGCTTCTTTCTTCTTAAGTCCGGGAGTAATGTCTGCTCCTCTTGAATCCTCAAATGTAAGTAAGGGGGTAGGAAATCCCTCAGAGATGGCTATGCCGTCTCCTGTAGAGAATGTAGGTAACCTTGCCCCCGAAGGTGTTGGGGAGAGGCCTGTTGAACCTCCCCCTAGTCCTGAGGTTAGGATACTTGATGCCTTTGAAGAGCCCCGAGACAGGGCTGGGGAGACCTCTGGTAGGTCTTCCCATAGAGAAGAGGGTGAGAGTGCTGTTACTCAGGACCTTCTGAACGAGTGGAGGGTGAAGTATAATTTTCCCCCAAACGTGACCTACAGAGTACCAGGCCCAATGGATCGTCCCCATAATGTTGAAGCCGGGGATATATGTGTTTATCTTGCCTGGTTCGAAATGGGTTTGAGGCTCCCATTGCCGGATTTAGTCAGGCAATTCTTCTGTTGGTATAAGCTCTGCCCTACTGACCTGAATCTCAATAGCTGGCGGCAACTTCTAGGGTTTGTAGTGTTGGGACATAAAAATGAGATAGATGTGTCCATGAATCTGATCCGTAGTAATATGGATCTAAAGCTCAAAAAGGCAGAAGGCCTTTTTTACATGTCCTTTGAGAAGGGGTTCCGACCCCTTCCGACCCCTGTCCTCCGTTCCCACTTCTAATAAAATGTGGAAGAAGTGGTACTTCTTTGTTGGAGGAGGATGGGAGCATGAAGACTTCCAGAATGGTGAGGTCTCGCTATTCCCTCGTGCCACGGGTCATAAGGGTGAGGCTTATTCCCTTAGGTTTGTTTTAGCTTCGTTGTTCCTTCCGAACTGATAATCTGATACACTATTTCTTGCTTATGTGCAGTCAAAAGAGCTTGGAGGAGATCTGAGTTCACCGACGTGCTACGAGATCAGTACCGTATGCTGCTTTCGACTCCCGACCGAGCTCACACTGCTATTATTACTTCGGAGAATTTGATGGCTGCTCGTAGTGCTGAGCTCAGGAAAAGGCTGACATCGAAATGGGCAGAGGCGGAAGCCCAAGCGGTGGGGGAGACTTCCTCCTGAGTTGAGTCTGATCCTCCTCTGGAAGTAAAAAGGAGGAAGTTGGTTTCTGACTCTCCCGAGCCAGCTCCTGCCGAGGCCGGGAAGGAGGCTGAACCTGCCGTTCCTGTTTCTGCCGTTCCTCCTACCCCTTCTGTTCCGAGCAGAAGGGCTCGGAAAGGGAAGGCGCCTGCTGTATCGTCCGAGCCGTCTGATGAGCCGGACTACCAAATTGCCAAGAAGGCTTTTGACCAAATATGGGCCCAGGGCCCTCATCGGTACATGGGGGACAACCCCTCAAAGTTGATGAATGAGATGATGAATCTCCAGATGAAGGTAACCTCTGAAGCTTTTCTTATCCTTTCTGTTTGTTTGTTCGTTCAATCTAACTTGTCTGTCTTGCGTCGTGCAGAGCATGCACAGTTTAGCTGCTCTGATGGTGACTCTCATGAGCCTCGAGGAGGCTGATAAGCTGAAGGCTGAAATGGACGAAATGAGGTTGGAGCTTGGGACAGCTCAATCCAAGGTTCAGACTGCCGAGGAGGGTCTGAAGGAAGCTAGCACCAATCTTGTCGTGGCAGAGTCTGAGAGGGACATCTATGCTCGGCAAGTTGTAGGACTTCAGGCGGAGTTGGTCGAGCTCCGAAATACCTTTGATCAGAAGGTTCAAGAGGCAGTTGATCATGCTAAGACTGAGACTGAGACGGAATTGAGAGAGGAAGTTGAACAGATGGGTCATGACCTGATCATGCTTCCGAACTAGATTCCTAGCTAAGTTCCCAGATTTTGACGTGTCGTCAATCGTTCCTCCTGAACCTGCCTCGTCTAGTCCTGATCCGTACAAGACGGCTGGGGCTACCGCCCTTCAGTTGGAGGAGGACCTAGGCCCTTCGGACAAGGCTTGAGGCTTTATCAGCTTTTTTGTTTTCTGCCAGTCCTTTTGATGTAATGAAATGCCCTTTTGATCAGTAAAATTGACTTTTTCTTCAAATTCTTCTTGTGTTGTTCCCTTCTGTGAAATTTGCTATGAGTATGGCTGTTCTGAGCCCATTGCATGTCGGATCAACTGTCCGTTAATTGATAGCTGCCTTCTGAGCATTAGTACTTGTAATTGAATAGTGAATGTAGATAACTTCAACTGTCTCATCAGAATAAGATAAGAAAGCAAACATAATCAGATAAATAGAACCCAATACTGATTTTGTATCACACATAGAGGGAGTAAATTCTGTAGAGTTCTGAAGTAGACTGTTCTGAGTCAAAGATTTGTGAAAATAACTATGCAGTTTGTGCCCATCATTACGATGACCGACATTGCTGTTTCCGAGCCTTTAGGATCAGGATATATCAGAGCTGTTGGCCTTTGTCGTATGAATGGCCTATCATAAAATAGATAAGACTGGAGGGTCTGTATACCGGATAGGAGGCTTGTACATTTAGACTTTGCCCCCCTCTTCTTTGCTAATTCAGGAGCTTCAGTGCCGGACTGTAGTTTTTTATTCAAAGAGCTCCGTACCCTGTCTCTTGGTATATCGAAGAGGCACATTTAATGCACCGTTTATTTATTCGATTATCGTTTGGGATTTCGAGGCCAATCTCTTTTTAACCGTTACGACGGTTCAGTTGGGTGGCTTTTGGACTTTAAGGGTCTATATATATGGAAATGAGGGCATACGGTTGCGCCCAACCCTCTTGTTCCCAAATTGTTCCCTTGTAAGAGAGACTCTAGATGCTGCCAGAAATTTGTCATTCGCCCGGAGATGATGGATGATTAAACTTCGTCTGAGTTAAGAATGATTAAACTGTGGTCGAGAGTTAACCTTCCCTTTGATTCAGTCTCCAAGGAAGGATTAAAGGAGGCACAAGTCCTCTCGTCCATCTTGGCATCCGGTCGAAATTCTTCCGACTGGTGGGGGACTCTCCTTGATTCAACCGATGCCTGGAGCGTTGGTGGTGAAGACGAAGGTAGGACCCTTCCTCTTCTTTGTGTCTTGGCAGAAACCCTTGCTCAAATCAGCTGGGCTGTGACAACTGCTTTAAGGGAGATGAATGGAGGCCCTTTGAGACCCAGAGCCCTCATCATCCGTTGGTCGTAAGATCAATGATAGTGATGATGAAATGGCCTAGGTGCTCCTTGCTGCAGATTGGGGTTCAGGATTCCTTCTTTTTAAATGGAGCCGGCGGCGGTGGTAACGGAAGTTTGGATCCTGTGCCCCTTTATCATCCGAGGCAGAAAGCCATGATGTTGCAGATCGTAGTGATGTAGTAGCTTATGTAATGATGTCTTTATTGTAGCCTCTGTTTCATTTCCAGTCTTTTTGTACTGATGTAAACTTTTATGAATTATCAATAAAATTGATCTCTTTTTCCTCAATTCTGATGTTCTTTTCCGTTTGAATGTGCTTTTCTGAGTCAGATCACCCTTTTGTGCACTTCTGATAAATAACTCTTCTGTATGTCTCAAGAATAGATCAAAGAAACATTGTACAAAACTTGAAGTCTTGAAACAATATTCTTTAAATCTGTTCGGCACTTGCACTGTTTGTTGTTTGTTGGCAGATAAGCCAAATAAGCTAAGTGTTAGCTTTGGGGAGTTCAGATCTGGGAGACTTGTGTGAATTTTGGTCGAAGATGCTTAGAACTTCTGCCTTTGGATGGATTGGATCACAGAGTCTGCTTATTGAAGATGGACCAGGCTCGGAAGGCCTGTGCATTAGGGTGGACCAGGCTCTGGAGGCCTGTGCATTAGAAGATGGACCAAGTACTGAGACTTGTACATTATGGACCAGGCTCTACAGGCCTGTGCATTTATAGATAGACCAAGTGCAAAAACTTGTATATTATGGACCAGGCTCTAGAGGCCTGTGCATTTATAGATGGACCAAGTGCAAAGACTCGTACATTATGGATCAGGCTCTAGAGGCCTGTGCATTTATAGATGGACCAAGTGCAAAGACTCGTACATTATAGACCAGGCTCTCAAGGCCTGTGCATTTATAGATGGACCAAGTGCAAAGACTTGTACGTTATGGACCAGGCTCTAGAGGCCTGTGCATTTATAGATGGACCAAGTGCAAAGACTTGTACATTATGGACCACGCTCTGGAGGCTTGTGCATTTATAGATGGACCAAGTGCAAAGACTTGTACATTATGGACCAGGCTCTGGAGGCCTGTGCATTTATAGATGAACATTCCACGGAAGTAAAAGAAAGAAACATCTCTATTGGTAATACTTCCGTAAATGTTTCACGTTCCATGGCCTCGGAATAGGCTTTCCAGTCATGTCTTCTAGCCAGTAGGTGGTAAGCCTAACAACCTTTGTTACTTTATAGGGGCCTTCCCAGTTTGGTGACAATTTTCCCATAGTGGGATCCTTGGGGTTTTGAAAGACTCTTCTTAAGACAAGGTCTCTGACTTGAAAGCTAACCGTCTTGAGTCCTACCTTGGATTTGTCGACCATTCTCCGTTGGTAGGCTTCCATCCTGATGCTGGCTTGATCCCTTCTTTCTTCAAGCAAATCCAAGTTTTCCATCAGCTGCTGATCATTGGATTCTTGCTCAAAGGCTTCAGTCCTCAGGGTTGGCATACCGATCTCAACCGGAATTACTACTTCTGTACCATAGGCCAGTGAGAAGGGAGTTTCAGAGGTGGGCATTCTTCTAGTTGTTCTGTAGGACCAAAGAACTCCAGGGAGTTCTTTTGCCCACTTCCCTTTGGCCTTTTCCAACCTTTTCTTTAACCCGTCGAGGATCGTTCGGTTGGTGACCTTTGCTTGCCCATTTGCTTGTGGATGGCCTGGGGAGGCAAAGTGTTGCCTATTGTTAAGGTTTTCACAGAATTTCTTGAAGCCTTTACCCGTGAACTGTGTCCCATTGTCAAAGATAATTACACGTGGTATGCCGAATCTGCAAACAATATTTTTCCAGGTGAAGCTCTCAACTTCCTTTTCTGTGATATGTGTTAGAGCTTCAGCTTCGGCCCACTTAGAGAAGTAGTCGATGGCTACCAGAAGGTACTTCCTGTTCGGTGGTGCCTTTGGTAATGGACCCACGATGTCCATCCTCCACTGAGCAAAGGGCCACGGACTTGGAATCGGGATGAGCTCATGATGAGGTTAGTGTTGATATAAGGCAAACCTTTGGCATTTGTTGCACTTCTGGACATACTCCTTAGCCTGCCTTAGCATGCTAGGCCAGTAATAGCCCTGAGATAGAGCTCGGTGAGCTATAGTTCTGCCCCCATTATGATTCCCGTAAATTTCCTCGTGTATTTCAGCCAAGGCATATTGTGATTCTTCTGGAGTTAAGCATTTTAACAGAGGTTGAGAATACGACCTTCTGTACAGCTTGCTGTTCAGGATTAGGTACCGAGCCGCTCTGATTCGGATTCTCCTGGCTCTGTTTTTGTCTTCGAGGAGGAGCCCGGATTGCAAGTATTGGAGGATTGGAGTCATCCAGCTCTGGGGCTGTTCAGTAATTTGAGCAACTTGGGCTTCCTCTATGCTAGGTCCTGGCTGATAAGAGATTTTTATTGTGGAGTTTGCTTCAGACTTTAGGCGGGACGCCATGTTAGCCAAAGCATCTGTTCTGCAATTCTGGCTTTTTTCAATTTTCTGGATAGTGAACGCCTGGAAGGAATGCTTCAAGTGGTTCACCAGTTCGGAGTACTGAAGCATCCTATCATCTTTAATGGCGAATTCTCCCAGGACTTGGCTTACCACTAGTTGGGAGTCCGAGAAGACATTGAGGTTCTGAGCCTCACATTCTAAGGCAAGCTTCATGCCTAAGATTAGGGCTTCATATTCTGCTTCATTTTTGGAAGCTTTGAATCCCAGGCTGACTGATTTTTCTGTCGTGAGCCCATCAGGGGACTGTAGTACCAGGCCTACTCCTGAACCCTGATCGGTTGACGACCCATCGATGTAGAGCAGCCAGGTTCCCGATGTTTCGATGAGTTGTGCCTTGTCGTGGAGTGCCGGGGTGAACTTGGCAACAAAATCAGTCAAGGCCTGCTCTTTGATGGAGTTTCGGGGTATATATGATATGTCGAATTCCCCTAGCTCCACAGACCACTTCACTAATCTTCCCGATACCTCAGGTTTCCTCAGTATTGACTTCAGAGGATAGGCAGTTGGGATCTCGATTGGATGGGCTTGGAAATAAGGTCGAAGCTTCCAAGCTGATATGACCAAGGCATAGGCCAACTTTTCTACTTCTAGATATCTCTTTTCCGTGTCAAGTAGTGCCCTACTGACGTAGAATATAGGCCTCTGTACTCCCCTGTCCTGTCTGACCAATGCAGAGCTGATCGCGTTTTCAGAAACTACAAGGTACAAGAGTAGCTTTTCACCCTGTACTGGTTTTGACAGAAGTTCTGGGGAGGCTAGATACTTCTTTAGCTCTTGAAAAGCTTTCTCGCATTCTTCCGTCCACTGCAAAGCCTTATTGCCCTTCAGAGCTCTGAAGAAAGGTAGGCAGCGATCAGTGGATTTTGAAATGAATCTGCTTAGTGCCGCGATTCTACCATTCAGTGCCTGAATCTCCTTCCTAGTTCTTGGTGACTTCAGTCCAATCAGAGCTTGGATCTGAGTGGGGTCTGCTTCGATACCCCTCTGAGAGACAATGTATCCCAAGAATTTTCCCTTCGTAACCCCGAAGGTACATTTCGAGGGGTTGAGCTTCATCCTATGCTGTCTGAGGATATCGAAGGTCTAGGCTAAGTGTTGGAGGTGACTACCTTTCTGCAAACTTTTCACCAGCATGTCGTCAATGTATACCTCCATGGTATTGCCGAGCAGTGGGCTGAACATCTTGTTCACCAATCGCTGATAAGTGGCTCCAGCGTTCTTTAAACCGAAAGGCATTACTTTGTAGCAGTAGAGCCCTCATTCGGTTATGAAAGCTGTCTTCTCTTGGTCTGGAGGGTACATCTAGATCTGGTTGTACCCAGAGTAGGCATCCATGAAACTCATAAGCTCATGCCCCGCAGTGGCGTCAACCAGTTGGTCTATCCTTGATAGTGGAAAGCTGTCCTTGGGGCATGCCTTGTTGAGGTCTGTATAATCAACGCAGACTCTCCACTTTCCATTTTTCTTCTTGACAAGCACGGTGTTGGCTAGCCACTCGGGATAGAACACTTCTCGTATCATCTTGGCTTCAAGCAGCCTCTAGACTTCTTCATTTATAATCCGATGCCGTTCAAGAGCAATCGGTCTTCTCTTCTGTCTGACTGGTGGATGATTTGGATCTACCATCAGCTTGTGAGTTATGAGGCTAGGGTCTATACCCTCCATGTCTCTGGTCTCCCAAGCAAATATAGAGAGGTTGTCTTTCAGAAACCTGACTATGTTCTCTTGCTCGGTGTGTGTCAGATCTGGGCCGATACACAAATAACGCCCCTCTGCTTCTGAACTGACCAACACTTTAATGGGCTCGCCAACAGGTTTGGCTTGGCTGTCTCGTCCCGTTGGGCTTAAGGGTTCTTCAATGCTGGATGGGCAAACTTCCACCTCGAGAGTGCGAGTGAGAACTAGATCTGCACAGTTCCGAGCGTACTGTAATTGCTATTTAGGGGCCTTCTCCTTGAGGGCAATGGCATGACACTCCCGGGAGGTTGGCTGACACCCTCTGACTGAGTGAACGTTTTGGTTGTGGACGTACTTTAGACACTGATGGAGGGTCGAGGTGACCGCCCCTATCTGGTGCAACCAAGGTCTCCCGATTATGACGTTGTAGGGAGATTTCATGTTCAACACCATGTACTCCGAGATGGTGGTCTTCTGCCCTTCACCCTCTCCTACAGTAGTAGGAAGGTCGACTCTCCCCAATGGGGTGCTGAGATTGCCATCAAAAGCTGCCATCATGGCAGTGGTAGGCTTGACGTTGTCATGGTCCATTCCTATCTGTTTAAGTGGCTCATGGAACAATATGTTGATGGAGATGCCAGTATCGACCAGGACTCTCCTGATCTCGAAGTTGATGATTTTGAGAGTGATAACGAGGGCATCACTGTGAGGGCAGTGTACCCATGCTAGATCTTGTTCAGTGAATTGGATCTCCGGTGCTGGCTTGAGCCTCTTTTCCACGTTGGAGATCTATAATACGTTCGGGGCAGCTCTAGCCTCCCGAGCATATCTCTTTCTTGCCCTGTTGGACATTCCTATGATAGGGGAGTCAGCATGGAGGACGTAGATGACATGGTTGTTCTGCCTCTGAGGCTCGTTTCGTCCTTCCCTCTGCTCCTGCCTCTGCTCGAGCCTCTGGTCTGGCCGTTGTTGAGGCTTGTCTTCTTGGGGGTTCTGCCTTCCGTCTTGCTTGATGAACTCCCGAAGACGCCCCTTCTTTATGAGCTGCTCTATCTCATATCAGAGGGTCCTGCATGTGTTAGTTGTATGTCCATAATCTTTATGGAAATTACAATACTTATTTTGGTCCCAAAGGCTGGGATCTCCCTTGATTGGTTCCGACCACCTTAGGTTTTCCCGATCTCGAATCTGCCGGAGTACCTGGTTTGGTGTAGTGTTCAAAGGAGTGAAGTTGGTGAACTCCCTTGGTCCGGAATTGTACACAGCCCTAGGTGCTATTTTCTTCTCTAGGCTCCTAGCCCTCTTTTTGTTGGAGTCTCTTATGTGGTCCTCCTTCTTGTGATCCTCCCTCTTTGGATTATCGCTCTAGGTCTGATCTTTGCCCTTCTGGGATGTGCGGTTGGCTTCTTCCAGGTTGATGTACTTTCTGGCCCGATCCATTAGTGCCGCCATGTCGGTTGGGGGGCTCTTTGTTAAGGAGTCTCTGAAACCACCTTGGGCAAGCCCAGCAGTTAGGGCTGCTACAAGGAATTTTGGGTTGCAGTCAGTGATCTCAGTGAGTTTGGCATTGAAGCGCACAATGTAGGCTCTGAGGGACTCCTCCTTAGTTTGCTTGACATTTAACAGGAACTCTGGTCCCCTTCTAAGCCTTCTGCTGGTCATAAACCTGTCCAAGAATTGTCTACCGAGCTCATAGAAGCTGGTAATTGAGTTCAGAGGGAGGTTGTGGAACCACTTCAGAGCAGTTCCGTTCAAGCTGGTGATGAAAGTTCGGCACATGAAAGCATCAGAGGCACCGTGAAGGGCCATCGTATGCTGCTAGTGCGAGAGATGATCTCCTGGATCTCCAGACCCATCGTACAGGGTGAACTTGGGCACCATGAACTTTCTGGGCCTCTCTTTTGACATGATGGCGTGAGTGAATGGGGTGGCCAGTCTTTCGAGCAGCCTGGCCAACTCGTCTTGCTCTAGAGGGTTCTAAGGTCCTCTCAAGGCAATTGTTCGCTCCATAGACTCGGCAATTTCCTCTACCCTCCGCGGGCCTCTGAGTCTGACATCTTGCGAACCCTGCCTGACAGCCTCGGCCTCAGGGTAGTAGGGTTGAGTACGCCCCTCGGACGGAGGAGGGTTCCGAACCGACGGGATTGGTGCTGCATGGGGATGAGGCTCCGGTGGTGCCGGATGCGCACCCGAAGCCCTTGGAGTTGGGGCTTGAGTAGTGCTCCGGTAATGGACGTCAAGAACGAAGGCTGATGTTCCCCAGCCTGGAGCTGCTGACGGTTGTGGATCTCTGCCAACGCGGGCAACACCCTGGGGGTGCCCGGGCTGGTTATTTGGAGCCTACTCATGAAGTTCTTCATTCTCCGTGGTAACAAGAGGTTGAGTTCCCGCAGCATTGTTGACCGGTGGGTCAGGAGGGTTCGTCCCTTGATTCTGTGTGAGTGTTGCCAGCGTTCTAGTGATGGCAAGCAACTGTTCCTGTACCAGTTCATTGTGTCGTTTGATCGATTCGATCTCTTGTCACATGGGATTAACCGTCGGCCCCCTTGCTCATGGAGCAGGCGGCTGACGCTGAGAGCTTGCGGAATATGAGTATTCTATCGCGGTCGGAGATTTGGGGCCATAGTTTTCCGGTGAGAAAAGAGATGAGTTTGTGAATAGAGCACTTGGAGATTAGTCGTTCCCACAGACGGTGCCAAACTGATGCTGCACTTTTCGACTCGCAATAAGTATGGGCTCCGTGACCTGTAGAACACTCAGAAAGATGATCAGAGGACCACTGGATTGGCTCCGGCAATAGCGGCTCCGATGCTTAAGTAAGTAAAAGGAATTGAAAGACTGTATTGAAAGCCAAAGAATGAGCATGAAAATAAAGCGTACCTTTAGGGTTTAATTTATAGACCGTGGCCTTCCTAAGTTGATTAGGATTCGGAGCCATGAATGTATGGATTTGATCATCGGAGATTGCAGTTACCTTGTGGAGTATTGCATAGAGATAACCATAGATGGTAGTTTCCTTGTTGAAGACTGTTTCCTTGTCGAAGACTGTCTCCGTGTTGAGGATTGCTTCCTTATTCTCTGCTCGGCATCCGCTAAAGCGGTAACGAGGTCTGGAGTGTTGGTCTGGATTCTGTAATTAACTATGAGATCCTTATCCAGATATATATGTGCTCTGGAGGCATATGCTTGGCCACTTCCGACCTTTTGTGCTGATCTGGATGCTCGAGCGCTTAGCCATTAGCTGAGCGAGAGCTGAGTTAGTCAAGCATGAGTTGGATTCATAATCATACGTGTCAAGTGCTGATTGGCCTGCTCTTTTATGGTATATCACTTAGTAATGATCTAGGTCGGGACTGGAATTATAGGCCTTAAGAAACTGCCAGTCTGGCTCAGCGGGCTTATAGAGTACCAAAAAAAAAGTGTGTGTGTATATATATTGATATACCACTATGCGACACACCAACCACTGCATGACACGTGCAACTGCAAGATCGGTTCATGACCCATAATAGAGCTCAGGCTCGGCCATATAACTTGTGTTCGGTCGCCCAGCTCGGGCTCGGCCACATAACTTGTGCTCGGTCGCTTAGTTCATGTTCGGCCTTATAATCTGTGCTCGGCCATTTAGCACATGCTCGGTCATACATCTCATCCTCAGTCAGTCAAGGGCATAACCTACATGGGCCGAGCTCATAGTATCAAAGCAAGACAGTTCTCCCATAAAGACTAACTTGTATAGATGCAAGCTTGCAATGCAACACATCAATGATCAGACCTAATCATCGCTTCAGTAAGCACCAAGCAGGAAATAAGGAAGCTATCTCCAACAAGGAAACTGCCACACTAAGTTACCATATTCAACAAGGTAACTGATATCTCCAGAGATCCAATCCCTATATTCATGGCTCCAAATCCTAATCAACTTAGGAGAGATATTGCCTATAAATTCAACCCTAAAGGTACGCTTTATTTTCATGCTCATTATTTTGGCTTTCATTACGAGTCTTTCAATTCAATTTATTGACTTAAGCATCGGAGCGGCTACCGCCGGAGCTAACCCGGTGGTCCTCTGATCTTCTGTTTCGAGTGTTTCGCAGGGAGCCGAGCTTGGATCTCACGTGGGCCAAAAAGTGCAGCATCAGTTTGGCGCCGTCTGTGGGAACGACAATCACCAAGTGCTCTACTCAATCTAAGCTCATCTTTCGTCTATCAGAGGGATCATGGCTCCCAACTTGCGACCCAGGAATAACACTCAAAACCCTCATCCTCAACCAACTGCTGGACGAGGAAGAGGGCGAGTGAATAACCCTGCACAGGAAGAACTAATCGAAACTAGGCGGCAGAACCAGTTGCTACGGGAACAGCTTTTGACCATGACCAGGACCCTGGCAATGTTCACCCAGAATCATGAAACCAATCCTCAAAATCCACCCGTTGTCACTCAACAGCAGCAGCCTCCTGCGGCCGCCGGTGTTCATATAGACCCCCAGCCGTCGTCGGCAGCCGGTCGAGGGGTTCCCGCCTTTGTCCCGGAGGTCCATTATCGAAGTACTACCCGACCCCCCATCCCGGGGGCCTCGGGAGTAAACTACGTTCCACAAGGATCACCTCCTCGAGTAGTTCCTGTACCACCAGTACCAGAGAATCAGAACAACCCCCCAGTAGCGGGCCAAGATCAGCCTACCCATATAGGCCCTGAGGCCGTGAGACCTGCCTCGCAGCAACCCGTTTTACCAAGGGGGTCAGTAAGAGCCGAAGAAGTTGCTAAATCAATAGACCGTACTGCTATCATAAGGGGTGCCCAGTATCCAGAACAGGACGAGCTGGCCAGATTGCTCGGGAGGTCGGCCACCCCGTTCACCAATGCTGTCATGGCCGAGGAAAGACCCAAGAAATTTATCGTCCCTAAATTCACCCCTTATGATGGGACTGGGGACCCGGGGGACCACCTCTCCCACTACCAGCACACCATGGCTTTGCACGGCACTTCTGATGCCTTCTTATGCAGAACGTTCGTGACCAGCCTCAATGGTACCGCCCTAAAGTGGTTCCACCACCTCCCGCCGAACTCAGTATCTGGCTTTTATGAGCTCGGCAGAAGGTTCTTGGACAGATTCATGACTAGCAGGAGGCTAAGAAAGGGTCCGGAATTCCTTCTGAACATAAAGCAAACGAGGGAAGAATCGCTCAGGGGGTATATAGCACGTTTTAACGCCGAGCTCACCGAGGTAACAGACTGCAGCCCCGGTTTCCTAGTGGCTGCTCTAGCCGCTGGACTTGCTCAAGGAGGGTTTAGAGACTCCCTGACCAAAAATCCCCCTGCGGACATGGCAGCACTCATGGACCGTGCAAGGAAGTACATCAACCTGGAGGAGGCCAGGGACACCTCTAGAAAGGTCAAAGAGCAAGCTCAGAAAGACGATCAGAAGAAAGATAGTCAAAAGAAGGACACCAGCTCAGCCAGGAAGAGAGTCAGGAGCCCAGAAAAAAGGGGGGCCCCCAGAACCCCCTTCAATTCTGGACTAAGGGAATTCAACCACTTCACTCCTCTAAACACCTCTCCGTACAACATATTGAAGCAAGTAAGATCTCGAGAGAATATGAGATGGCCGGAGCCTTTGAAAGGAGACCCCAGCTATCGAGATCAGACCAAATATTGTGACTTTCACAAAGACCGAGGGCACACAACCAATACCTGCAAAGCTCTCAAGCATGAGATTGAGCAACTAATAAGGAGAGGGAGGCTGCAGGAGTTCGTCAAGCAGGACGGAGGACAGAACCCCCGTGACGAACGACCCCAGCAGAGAAAAACCGACCAGAGGCAGGAGCAGAAAGGAGGCAGGAACGAACCCCCACGACAGAACAATCAGGTGATCTATGTCCTACACGCAGATTCCCCTGCAACAGGCACCTCTAACAGGTCAAGGAAACGATATGCTCGAGAGGCCAGGTCTGCTCCCAACATCATGCAGGTCGCTAACTTGGAGAAAAGGTTAAAGCCCTTGCCGGAAATCCAATTTACGGATCACGACCTTAGGGGAGTTCATTGTCCTCACAGCGACGCCCTGGTTATCTCCCTTAAGATCGCCAACTTCGATATCCGGAGAGTTCTCGTCGACACTGGGTGTTCGACCAATGTACTGTTCTACGACCCTTTCAAGCATATGAAGCTCGACCCCAATAACATTAAGCCCACGGGCATAATCATGACGGGCTTTGATGGAAACACTAACACTCCACTAGGAAGGGTCGATCTGGCCACCACTGCGGGTGAAGGGGACGGACAGAAGACCACGATAGCCGAGTACATGGTCATAAAAGCCAAATCTCCCTACAACGTCATAATTGGGAGGCCCTGGCTACATGAGATGGGAGCGGTCACCTCAACTCTCCACCAATGCTTAAAATACGTTCACAATCAGACAGTCTACTCCATCAGAGGATGCCAACCGACCTCCCGAGAGTGCCATGCCCTCGCGCTCAAAGCTAAGGCCCCCAAATAGCAATTACTGCACGCCCGTGTGTGCAAGGATGCAATCTACCCTTGCTGTCACGAGGCAGAAGACTGTCCCTCCAAAATTGAAGAACCATTGAGCCCCAGAGGAAGGGATAGCAGAGCCAAACCTATAGGGGAGCCTATTAAAGTCCTGGTCAGCTCAGAGGATCAGGGACGTTACCTGCAGATAGGTCCCGACCTGACACATGCCGAGCAGGATGAGCTGGTCAAGTTTTTGAAAAAAAACCTCTCCGTATTCGCCTGGGAGACGAGCGACATGGAAGGGATAGATCCCGACCTGATCACGCACAGACTAATGGTGGATCCAGATCATCTACCAGTGAGACAAAAGAGAAGGCCTCTCGCTCCAGAACGGCATCAGGTCATCAACGACGAAGTTCAAAGGTTGCTTAACGCCAACATGATACGAGAGGTATTTTATCCTGATTGGTTGGCCAACACTGATCTGGTCAAGAAGAAGAATGGTAAATGGAGAGTCTGTGTCGACTACACAGATCTCAACAAAGCATGCCCAAAGGATAGCTTCCCTCTTCCACGAATAGATCAGTTAGTCGATGCAACTGCAGGGCACGAGCTCATGAGCTTCATGGATGCATATTCTGGGTACAATCAAATACAGATGCATCCTCCCGATCAAGAGAAGACTTCATTCATCACCGAACGAGGTCTCTATTGCTACAGAGTGATGCCGTTCGGGCTAAAGAATGCTGGAGCTACCTACCAACGTCTTGTTAATAAGATGTTCAGCTCCTTGATCGGCAGCACTATGGAAGTTTATATCGACGATATGCTGGTCAAGAGCCTAAGGAAGAGCAGTCATCTCCAACACCTAGCGCAAACCTTCGATATCCTCAGACAATATAAAATGAAGCTCAATCCCTCAAAGTGCACCTTTGGTGTAACAAAAGGGAAGTTCCTTGGGTACATAGTCTCTCAAAGAGGTATAGAAGCAGACCCGACTCAGATCGGGGCTCTGATCGGACTGAAATCCCCAAAGGCCCGGAAGGACATTCAAGCTCTGAACGGCCGGATAGCAGCTCTCAGCAGATTCATCTCCAAATCCACGGATCGGTGTCTACCCTTCTTCAAGGCTCTGAAAGGTAACAAATCTTTGCAATGGACTGACGAGTGTGAAAAATCCTTTCAGGAACTCAAAAGATACTTGGCTTCGCCCGAGCTCTTATCAAAACCAATCCAAGGAGAAAGGCTGCTTCTCTATCTCGCAGTCTCTGAGAACGCTGTCAGTTCGGTACTGGTCAGGCAAGACAGGAGCGTGCAGAGGCCCATCTTCTATGTCAGCAAGGCATTACTAGACACAGAAAAGAGGTACCCCGAAATTGAGAAGCTAGCCCTTGCTCTCATAGTTTCTGCACGGAAGCTGAGACCATACTTCCAAGCACATCCCATAGAAATTCCGACTGCCTACCCACTGAAAGCAGTCCTAAGAAAACCAGAAGTATCAGGACGGTTGGTCAAGTGGTCAGTGGAACTGGGGGAGTTCGATTTGTCCTACATTCCACGAGTCTCAATTAAAGGGCAAGCCTTGGCAGACTTCGTCGCAGAATTCACTCCCGCGCTGCTAGGCAAAGCTCAAGTCTCAGACGAGGTGGGGACTTGGAAGTTGTATGCTGATGGATCATCCACTGACCGAGGTGCCGAAGCAGGGCTAGTACTACACTCTCCTGATGGAATTACAACCGAAAGGGCAATTAGCTTGGGGTTCAGAGCCTCCAACAATGAAGCGGAATATGAGGCCCTTATCTTAGGAATGAAGCTAGCTCAGGAGTGCGAGGTACAGAGCCTCGAGGTATTTTCTGACTCCCAACTGGTGGTTAGCCAGGTTCAAGGAGAATATGCCATCAAGGATGAAAGAATGCTCCGATATTCGGAACTAGTCAACTTGCTAAAACATTCCTTCCGAGCGTTCTCAATCCAAAAAATAGAAAGAGGACAGAACAGCCGAGCCGATGCCTTAGCAAACATGGCATCTCACATGAAAACGGGGGTGGAGTCAACGATAAAGTTCTCTCACCAGCCAAGGCCTAGCACCGAGGAGATCCAGGTCACCCAAGTCACAGAACAGCCTCAGAACTGGATGACTCCTATACTCCAGTACCTGGAAGAGGGACTCCTCCCAGAGGACAGAAATAAGGCAAAAAGAATCCGCATCAGAGCAGCTCGGTATCTTGTCCTTAACGGAAAGCTCTACCGAAGGTCTTACACTCAGCCATTGTTAAAATGCCTAGCACCTGAAGAGTCTCAATATGTCTTGGCAGAAATCCATGAAGGAATCTGTGGAAATCACAATGGGGGGAGAACCATAGCCCACCGAGCTCTAACCCAAGGCTACTACTGGCCTGGGATGCTGAAGGAAGCAAAGGAATATACTCGAAAGTGTGACAAATGCCAGAGGTTCGCCCCTTATCAGCATCAGCCGCAACATGAGCTCATCCCCATTACTAGCCCATGGCCCTTTGCGCAGTGGGGAATGGACATCATAGGACCATTGCCTAAAGCCAAACCGAACAGGAGATACCTATTGGTGGCTGTTGACTACTTCTCAAAATGGGCCGAAGCAGAACCACTGACTCGCATCACTGAAAAAGAGATAAAGAGTTTTACTTGGAAAAATATAGTCTGCAGGTTCGGCATACCTCATGTGATCGTCTCAGATAATGGCACGCAGTTCACTGGGAAAATATTCAAGAAATTCTGCCAGGACCTAAACATCAAACAGCACTTTTCCTCCCCTGGTCATCCTCAGGCAAACGGGCAGGCCGAGGTCACCAACCGAACTATCCTCGACGCTCTCAAGAAAAGATTAGAGGAAGCTAAAGGGGGATGGGTCGAGGAACTCCCTGGGGCACTCTGGGCCTACCGGACAACCAGGAGAACTCCAACATCGGAAACTCCCTTCTCCCTAGCCTACGGAACTGAGGCAGTAATCCCTGTTGAGGTCGGCATGCCGACCTTAAGGGCTGAGGCTTTCAACGAAGAGACCAATGACCAACAACTAGCAGAAAATTTGGATTTGCTCGAAGAAAGAAGAGAGCAGGCCGTAATCAGAATGGAAGCATATCAGCGCAGGATGGTTAACCGCTCAAAAATTGGCCTCAAACCTACCAATTTCCAAGTTGGGGACCTCGTCCTAAGAAGGGTTTTCCAGAACACCAAGGACCCCACCATGGGGAAGTTATCACCGAACTGGGAAGGCCCCTACAGAATTATCAAAACAGTTAGACCGACCACTTATTGGTTGGAAAGCATGAATGGGAAACCTGTTCCCAGGCCTTGGAACATGGAACATTTGCGAAAATATTATCAATAAAGTACTTTCTTTTTATTTCAACATCTTTCGTGAAACATTTCAATGTACAGACTTCAGGTCTGGTCCATCTTAATGTACAGACTTCAGGTCTGGTCCGTCTCAAATGCACAGACTTCAGGTCTGGTCCATCTTAATGTACAGACTTCAGGTCTGGTACGTTTCAATGCACAGACCTCAGGTCTGTTCCATCTTAATAAACAAAATCCCTAAGTCTGATCCATCTTGATATATGAGGATGATGTTTTATTGCAAGAACACGAAACTAGGTGCCGGCAGTTATAAACAGGCGAGGATAACTCTAAGTGCTCAGTCACACTGACCATCAAAAAAATCCTTACAAATACAAGTCGCTCAGTTCGGCAATCAAGCTCAGGTTCCTGCTCTAAAAGATCAGAGTAACTGTCTTGTACCAGTTTCTACGATTGTTAATCAGAGATCAGATTGATTGATTATTATTCAAGTCATCTTTCTTAAAGAAAATCCATGATTCAAAAACCCCTCCAATACCAAGAGTTCGGCACAAGTTGGTTATTACTACACATTACTTCAGGATTGCCATAAGTTAGTTCTGGAGACAACCCATGGTCGGTAGAAACAATACTCTGGATTCCGAGCAGGTTTACTTGTGTCATAATACAAGCCTCAAAGGCCGAAGTCCGTTCATACACAACAAAACATTGATACATTTTTAGAACAGAACTCAAAGATTGCCAACAATCAAAGAAAGATAGAGACAAAAACTGAAGAGAAGATATTTTCATTAATATTTGAGCTCGGTTACAAAAAAGATGAAACAGGACTACAAAAGTTTTCCCTAAACTAAGGGGCTTGCAGATCCGTCGTCCTGATCACCATCCTCGTCCTCGTCATCGTCGTCAATCCCAGACAGGTCAATATCCGGGTACTTGGCAAGAAGCTTGGACTTGAAGTTGTCATAACCGAGCTGCGCAATAGTATCACCCATCTTCTCAAGCTCGGTCTTCAACCTGGCCTCGGTCTCAACCTTGGCCTCATCAACCTTCTGAACAAGTGAAGACTGAAGAGCACTGTTCTCCTCCTTCAGTTTGGTCAGGTCCTGAAGAAGGGAGTCTCGTTCAGATCGCAAAGAATCCCTCTCAAGTTTAATAGAATCCCTTTCGGATTCCATAATTGAGAAGCAATTCCTTGCCTCCTTCAGCTCGTCCTCGGCTGTGGTGGCTTGAGATTGAGCCGTACCGAGCTGAAGCCTGGCTTCATCCAGCTCCTCCTCCAACCTCTCCACGGCCTGGAGATCCACCGTGGCCTCCATTAAAGCAGCCAAGCTATGGAGGGTCTGCAAAAATAAGAAGACATATCAGTAAAGAGGAAAAGGAAGAAGAGCACAAAAGCAGAAAGGTCGGTCGTTACCTTCAGATGAGCCCTCATGGCACTGGCCACAGTCTTCTCAGTACCCTTCCTGGTGCTGCAGGAAGGGATGTCAGTACAAGGGGCCTCAGCCCAGAAATCTTCAATGGCCTGATGGACGGCCTTGTATCCATCAGGCATGTCAGTACCCATCTTCGCCTTACCCCTCTGTTGAGATTTTTGGGCCGAAGAGGGGACAGGCCGAAGAACCGCCGTACCCCTCTGAGGGGCAGAAGAGGGTTCCCCGATCACCACCCCCTTTTGAGGGGCAGAGGAGGGCTCCCTGATCACAACTCCCCTCAGAGGAGGTCGGGAAGAGGGAGAAGCAGATGAGACCGCCCCCTTCTTGGGAAGCACAGATGGGGAAGGGTCGGTCGTCCTCGTCTTCTTCGAAGAAGACGCAGTGGGAGGGGGCTGGCTAGCCACCCTCTTCTTCTTTGACGACCCCCATTTGCCAGCGAGGGATTTGAGGACGTCGTCAACAACACCCTTATCCTTGGGAGGCATTGTAGGGCCTGAATGAAGAATGGCTCGGTAATCCCTGTTTGAAGTCTGGAGGAGTCTCTTGTATTGGTCTTTCAAAACAGGGGTAAATTGCGGCCTCTTCTTGACGCTCTTGGCTACATAAAAGAGTTTTGAACAAAGGTCAGTCAGATACACAAAGGACAGGCACAAAGCAAAATTACAGAAGAAAAGGGTGTCTCACCCATAAACCCCGTGCTCCGGGGGAACGTGGAGAACTGGTCCTCAGGGTCGGTCACCTCCCATTTTCCACCAACAAAAAAGAACCGATCCTTCCAAAATTTATTGGAGGACGGCACGAAAGTCAAAGGCCGGAAGCCCTTGTCAAACGACATGTAGTAGAAGCCCTCCGCCTTCCTATATTTAAGATCCATTTTACTACGGATCAAGTCTAAGGAGACCTCAACACCATTCAGGCGACCTAGGGCCATAAACCCTAACAGGTGCCTCCAACTGTTCAGAAGCAGATCGGCCGGGCAGAGATTGAACCAACAGAAAAAATCCCTAAGCAGTCTAGGGAAAGGAAGGCGTAACCCCATCTCAAACCAAGCGGTATAAACACAAATTTCCCTATCCTGAACTTCCCAGGGGTAGTCGAAGTCATCAGGAGCCCTAAGGGTGACATTTGGAGGAATCTCATACTTCTCCCTAATAACCTCCAACCAAGAGGATGTTACAGCACTCTCTACCTGAGAAGACCGACCCGAGACTTCACCCTCTCTATCCCTAGACTCCGAGAAGGCATCAACTATTCTAACTGAGGGACTAGAGTGAGTCTCCTCCGATTCAGTCCCCGAGGAAGTGCTACCCCTAATTAGGGTTTGTGACAAGGAAGGAGCTTCCGGAAGGCTCCCCGACCCATTACCAACATCAGAAGATGCCGAAGAAGTCGACATTTCAAAATAACCAAAAGGAGAAGAAGAGAAAGTGAAAAGATGAACGAAAACACTAAAACCGAACCTGAATCAAAGTAAGGGACTTCGGATGGATGGGATTCTTCACAAGGTAGCTTGCTGGTTCGACAATGGCGGATGTATATCTCGCTTTGCAAAATAGAAGATGGTAAAAAGACTCGTACAAGGCTCTTTCTCCCTTTTATATACATTCGGAGAATAATGGCTACCCAGGCGAACCGCCACGATAGTATCGCAACAATAATGATTTGAGAAACCCAAAAACCGGCTGCGCAATAAATGATGTACCAACGGACGTCTAGGAAAACGAGAAGACAGAACGCGTGACTTTTCGGGCACTCTTAAGACCTTAGTTATCCCCCGAGCTCCAACTAAGGCTTGGGGGGGGAGTAACTGATATACCACTATGTGACACACCAACCACTGCATGACACGTGCAACTGCAAGATCGGTTCATGACCCATAATAGAGCTCAGGCTCGGCCATATAACTTGTGTTCGGTCGCCCAGCTCGGGCTCGGCCACATAACTTGTGCTCGGTCGCTTAGTTCATGTTCGGCCTTATAATCTGTGCTCGGCCATTTAGCACATGCTCGGTCATACATCTCATCCTCAGTCAGTCAAGGGCATAACTTACATGGGCCGAGCTCATAGTATCAAAGCAAGACAGTTCTCCCATAAAGACTAACTTGTATAGATGCAAGCTTGCAATGCAACACATCAATGATCAGACCTAATCATCGCTTCAGTAAGCACCAAGCAGGAAATAAGGAAGCTATCTCCAACAAGGAAACTGCCACACTAAGTTACCATATTCAACAAGGTAACTGATATCTCCAGAGATCCAATCCCTATATTCATGGCTCCAAATCCTAATCAACTTAGGAGAGATATTGCCTATAAATTCAACCCTAAAGGTACGCTTTATTTTCATGCTCATTATTTTGGCTTTCATTACGAGTCTTTCAATTCAATTTATTGACTTAAGCATCGGAGCGGCTACCGCCGGAGCCAACCCGGTGGTCCTCTGATCTTCTGTTTCGAGTGTTTCGCAGGGAGCCGAGCTTGGATCTCACGTGGGCCAAAAAGTGCAGCATCATATATATATATATATATATATATATATGCACCCAAACACATGCACCCACACGGCCGAATTTGGTTAGAATCTTATTCGTTATAAAATTATTGGATCAATTCGATGGGACAAAAGATTTATAATTCAAATTCAAATATGTTATTTATTGAATCAAATTTAATTTAATAAATTTTAAAATGAATCATATAAAAAATATATGGCATACTATTTATATATAACATGTAAAATTTTAAAATTTATATAAATCAACTCAATTTAATAAAACTTATATAATTTAAAATTTAATATATTATATAAATTTTAAATATAAGACATGAAAAATTAATATCTATTATATAATATCGTCTTAGATTATTAATATTCGAATTAAATGGATCGTATTTATTTGTACCATATATATCAGAATATATAAATAGGATTTATAGAAGTTCGTGAGAAAAAAAAATGTGTGTGTGTGTGTGTGTGAGAGAGAGAGAGAGAGAGTACCATGATGGAGGAAAAGCGTGGGTTGATGGATAAGAAGATATCCTTAAGCAATGATATAGCCGGTGAGTCATCAATGGGTATTTCTAATTCCAAAACAGCAAGAATAGAGAGCGACAACACTGAGCTGTTGAGGTATTGCCCAGTTGGACTCACCGGCTCTGATACTTCTTTCTCAAACTCCATTACCTCTTCTGCACTTCATCCTCCATTAAATAGGACCAGCGTATTAGTGGTTGGCAGGTTGCCTAAAAATGATGGTATTAATTAACTGTTAACTAATGTTCAACAAATCTTAAATATATATATGTGTGTGTGTGTGTATTTATATATAATGTACATTAATTTCATAAATTCAAATTAACATGGCTATTCCAGTTGGGCACCATGTTCATTAGCATAATATCAAGGGTATAAGTACCACTCTTCTTATTAGGATGAATGTGTTATGTGCCTATATTCAGATTTATAAATATATAATGTATTTAAGTTAGTTAATAATAGGTTTTTTAGTCAATGAATTTGTGGTATGGTGTTAGTTTCTTAAATAGTTATCAATGTAGTTGAGTCATGGTTGGTTGTCAAGTAGTGGAGTCATGATTAGTTATTACATTTTTGTATTTAACGAGTTTATTATGAATGAAAAAATGTGTTTGAGTATTTAAATTAATTTTTATGTGAACAATTTGGAGTTCTAGTTCTCCTCAAATTGAACGTATAGGAGGATTCTATCCTCCTCAAAGTGGGTTTCTTTCTTATTCTTCTCTCCTTTTTTATTTTGTTTTGTTTTTTAGAAAAATTTTGTATCAGAGTTGGTTACGGAGGATCAACGTATTGATCAATTCATAACTAATGTCAAATTTTTGGCTTTGGGATAGCAGAAAATTTGGAAGAAAATACAAGAGATGTTCTTAACTATGAATTCTCGTTTTGATCGGTTTATGATGAGTCGAGGTAGTGAACAAGGGGAGAGTTCTATCAAGAGCACTAAGAACCAATGGCAATGTTGGTAGGGACCTAATTGGTTCAACAAATTTAGCCATGCTTTCTTGTTACAAGGAAAACATTGACCCAACAAGTTGGATTTGCGAGGTTGATTAGTATCATCAAAGTTAAAAGTATATAATCATGACGCTATCAACTAGTCCTTTGTGCACTAATTCACCCACTATTAAAAATTTTACTCTTGTAAAGACCGACGAAAGATAGAAAAGGGATGAAAAGCACAAGGCTCAAACTTTACATACTATACGAGTGAAGGGTCATTTGGGCGCCAAGACATTACCTTATCAATGGACTAGGTTAGCACTCACAAATTTTCGCTTGGTGAAGTAATGAAAAAATTTGGTCTCCTTCCTCAAGGTGAAGAACATTTTCAAGAAATTTCCATTATTGTGGAACTTTACCTCTTACAATTAGGATGATTCCAAACCCATGTGGTGACTGATTTGTTTAAAAAATCTATAAATGTTTGAACTTGGGATCTTGGTGGTTTTGATTATTTTCGTATTGACATGGAGGACAAGGTCATTAAAAGGAAAATGGAATGTTCATTGCCTATTTTCTGATTTGTAAATATATAATGCATTTAAGTTGGTTAACAATAGATTATTTAGTGGTAGGGTGTTAGTGTGTTTGTTAAGTAGTTATCAAGGTAGTTGAGTCATAGTTGGTAGTTGAGTCATAGTGGTGTTATGATTAGTTATTAACTTTTTGTGTTTAAAGAACTTATTATGAATGAAAGTAGGTGTTTAATATTTTGATCAATTTTCATTTGAACGTTTGGAGTTTTGATTCTCCTCGAATTGAACTTAAAAGAGAATTCTGCCTCCCTCGAAGTGGGTTTCTTTCTTATTCTTTTCTTCTTTTTATTTTATTTTATTTTCTAAAAAAGGTTTGTATCATAATGTGAGCATTTTTTTCTACCTAGTTATAAGTTGAGTTGGTTTGTCTATCTATTGCCCATATTTTAGAGTCTCTCGTGTATTGTCCAATTGATTGATTGTAATTCCTTTTCGCTTCTATAAAATAAAAAAATTAATCCCCTAAATTCATGGACAAGTCTTGTACAGCAAAAAAAATATTTTTTATTTAAAATTTTACTTATATTTATAATTTTGTTCCTAATGAATCAATCAATCAATCAAACACTCTAATATATTATAATCAACCATTTATAAATCAGGAGTCTGCCTCATATTGGGTGAAAATAATACAAACATACAACTTAAAAGAAGAATGAGATTTGAACCCATGACTTTTCTCTAACAAGAAGAACATGATGACCAACTAGATTAACCCAATTTGTTAAAAACCTGATCTTGTCCATTTGAAAATACTTAATGTGTTCACAAAAATTACCGAAAAAAGGATGGTTCGGAGAGTAACATGTGAATTATAGAAAAGAAAGGGTAGCATGTGAATTGTAGAAAAGAAAGGGTTTCTTACCAAAAAGAAAAAGAAAAGCAACGGTTGTTTGGAGAGAGTGACCTGTGAAGAAGTTGATTTTTTTTTTTTATGAATCGGTCAGAGGTATTTTTAGTCAATTTACGCGTATCATAGAAAGTCTTTTTTTTTTTTTTTCTATGAGATTCATATCTATCTTTTAATCCTTTAATTTCTAGTTATCAATGATCGACAAAAAAATAAAATTCGAATTCAAGCTCAGCCACACTCTTGAGTGGTGTGAATAGAAGTTGATATTAATATGACACAAGTATATCATTTTCATACGGTTTGAAAATTTTAAGAAGTTGGTATGGCCTTGGTGGTCCTTTTAAGCCTACACATCAAATTTGGTAGGTAGCTTTCAAGATTTCCCTGATACCACCAGATTTGTAAATAAATAATGAATGTTTGATGAATTTTCATTAAGGATGAAAAACGTATCTTAATTATTAAGCCTGAGAAATAAATTAATATAAATATATTTTCTTTCAAAACTGAGATTAAATTTGGTAAACAATATGCCCCCATATTAAGATATTCATAAGCAAATGAGCTTATTAATTAGCTACTCAAGCTACCAAGACGATTAACCAAGCACCAAGGTGACCGCAAGCCTAACCTTGGGTGATATTAGTCTAAGTGATTGCGGTAATTCTACATCACGTCTCTGGTCTCAAGAGATTGAAGGATGATCTAAAAAACAAGTTTAACTAGACAAATGATTCCTTAATTAATATATTTTTACTTGACTGTTCGTACACATTTATTTCATGTGCTTCATATACTATGACCAAGAATAACTTAACTTACATCAATTTGGAAGTTAGATTCACCATACTATAATTTTTCATATATCAAAACACTACAAGAAAATAGGCCTTTCGCGGCATTTTACATACGCCGCTAAAGGGTTTAAAAACTGCCACTACTTACATTTGTGGTGTTTTTTTGGTGTCTTATCTTTTTGACGCCAATGCCTCCGTCGTATTTTTGTTGCAGCAATTCTAGAACTGCCGCAAATGATTTGTGGCGGTATTAGTGGCGAATGGATTTGTCGATAAAACAAAAAGTGTCGTTTGATGAATATGGGTATAAATGACACATGTAGTGGCATTTTTCTAGTTATCATTAATTTGGTGGCACGTTCGCAACCGCCGCTAATAGACAACATTTGGGGCTATTGTATAACCGCCACTAAAGCCTTTTTTCGTAGTGGCATTTAGCAAACGCCACAATGCTGAAAGTGTTTGTGACCCTTCTACAACCGCTGCAACAACATATATGGCGTTTATCATTTCTGACAATTATTTTACCACCGCTAAAAGCATTTAATTTTGTGATAATTCTTTAAATGCCGCAAAAAAATTTGTGGCGTTTATCTTTTGCCGTAATTTTTTATATGGAGAAAAAAACTGCCGCTAATATACTCCTAATCAATGATCACTTTTTAAAATGATTTTAACATATTCGTGCAAAATTTTAAACACATTCACTAATTAAGTGCACTAAACACTCAATACATCAATCCACACATAAGATGTGTCATACAAAAACTCATCCATTCACAAATTAAAATCTCACTTGACATCACCAACTCAAATCCAAATTAATATCCATACAAATAAAATCCAAGATAGATAATCTCCCAATATCCAAGTAAGATATTCATCAAACAAGTAACAAATACAATAGTCATCAACAACCAAATAACTAGGAAAACAAATTCCTAAAGAAAAGTCTCAAACAAGTAAAAAGCATGCTAATTAGAATGAACTCTAACTCCAAGCAGCATTAACAATAGCCCACCATAAAAAACAACAATCCAACGAGAAGCCCAACATCAAAGACAATAGTTCGTCATTTACTCATTCTCATTAACTTGACAAAATGCAAAATAAATAAATAAGTTTATACAAGCTAATATTTAGTTGCAAAATCATGATATTAGAAAAAATAACAAATACCACATCACTAATTTGCCATGCAATATTTTCTCCAATAGCCTCTTGAAGCATGTCAACATTATCAAGGGGCCTTATCAAAAGATAGCGGGGCTTTGCAACCTTCTAAATATTTACTGCACAAAAGCATGGTCCAAGTGCCACCCCTTCTACTTTTCTTGATGGGTCCAAACTAACAATGGATCCCTTCGCCACAACTACTTTTGGTATTTGGAAGCTAAGAAGATGAACTTTCATTCCCACCTACAATTATCATTATTACCTTTTTTTAAAAATAATCCCAACTATTTAAGATTTTAGTTATTATATATTTATATAGACCTAGAAAAAAAAAGCATATGTATAGAGTATTGGATTATAAGAGAATGTTGTAATTATTAAATGAAAGACTTACCCTTAGAGTATCATTGTTATGATGAGGTTGCTTCTTTAATTTTTTTGGTTGGAGGTTCCTACATTAGATATTTGAATTGAACGATATGAGTCACTAATTACTAATGTAATCACCAAAAAGAAAACATATCTAACCTCATGAGGCGAAGAAGGTGGTGTGTGTGAAGGAGATGACAACTGATCATCCGAGTTTGCACCCACTGATAGATGTGGTTGGTGAGCATTGATGCATCCAGAACCTATTTTAAAATAGATAATTATATTGTATATTGATTTTTTTAAATGAAGATCAGTATAATCTTAAATTTATAAACCCTTAAATTATCATACTTGTCCAGTACTCGAACCAATAAAGGGTGCACCGTTCATTGGAAATCCTATTTTTTGCATATGAACTTGCATTATCTCAACTGTTACAAATAACGATTCACATTTATTCTTCCATTCATTGATCTCACCCTACATTTGATCTAACTTTTCCTTCGTATGCTCCAATTCTCTCCTATTCTCATCATTCCGTTTGTAAGCAAATAAAGCAGATGGGGTGGGACCTAAGTCGTAAGTCCTCACACGACCATGCCTTCCTTATCCCATGACATTGGAGAAAATGTCCTCACAAAAATCTAATGTTTGTGAAGATTCTAGTACCTATGAAAGTTGTTCGTTGAACTTTTCTTGCAAAATTTTCATAGTTAGTGAATATAGTAAATAATAAACATCATTTTCATAAAAATATGATATTTTTCTATGTTCATAATATGTATTAAACATACAATTGTATCAATTGATGCCTGGTAAACTATTTGACCATTTTTCTTGATATGTGTTTCAATAAACATAGTAATTCGATCTGGTTCCTTCCCAATAGCTTTCTTCAACTACATGAAAAGATAGTGTAAACATTTGTATTAAATTAAATATGTATAAGTAGACAATATAATAACTTAAAATTCCCTTACAACTTAATATTTATTTTACCTTATCCCGAACACGGCAATGGGCCATTCTTCCAGTTGAGTGGCTCATCTTCTGCTTAGCACGATTAGCTTTATTGATTTTGCTACATTCCTATAATAAATTATAGATTTTCAAGAAAATTTGTCAATAAGTTGTGTGATCAAAATATGACAGTCATGGCTCTTAAGACCAGAAATTGTGTGATCTTTCAAATTCACATGCCGTGAAATATTCAATGCATAACCATCCGGAACCTTGACATTCTTTAGCACTTTACAAAAATATCTTTGTGTTGTTTGTCCATTGTGAAGCATGCAGCAGGTATATACACTTTGTACTTCCTTAACTGTTGGGGGTGCAATATTTTTCGAATACCCATAGCTTTAAGATCACGCCGAACCTTCAAACTATCCTTTGTTTTCCTAACAACACCTAATAGTGTCCATAATATTATCGCACACATTTCTTTCAATATGCATAACATCAAGATTGTGGCAGATTAGATTATGCTCCCAGTATGGTAATTGAAAGAACATGCTCTTCTTTTGCCACTGTTTCTTCTAATTCAAAGGATCTTTATCATGTATAATTTCTCCCATTTTCCTATTTTTTGTTCTTTTCTTCTTTTTAGGTTGCTCAACTTTTTCATATTTTATTACCACACTATGTAACTGTTGTAATATCTTAGTCCCAGATAATCGTTTGGGTTGAACTTGCATCTCTTGCATGCCATCAAAGGATACTTTATCTTTTCAAAATTTATGGTTTGGTTTTAAAAATCTTCGATGACCCATGTAACAAAACTTACTACAATGAAACAACCATTCAGATCGAGTGTCTTTGTTTCAGCAAGGACATACGTATCTACCTTTTGTGCTCCATCCCGACAAGTTTGTATATGCTGGGAAGTCACTTATTGTCCATAATAATGTTGCATGCATGCGAAACATTTGATTTATCGATGCATCATAAGTGAGTACACCATCCACCCATAATTCATTCAGTTCTTCAATCAACAGTTGTAAATCTACATCAATGTTATTACCAGGAGAACGAGGCCCATCAATTAGCATAGATAAAATAAAAAATGGTTGCTTCATGCATATCTATGGTGGTAAGTTATATGGCATTAACACAACAGGCCACGTGCTATGAGCAATGGTCATTATCCTAAACGGATTGAATCTATCAGTTGCTAGCCCAAGTTTAACATTACGACTGTCAGATGTAAACATTGGGTTTTGCTTATCAAATTTCTTCCAGGCAAGGGAATCAGCAGGATGCCTTAATACACCATCATCGGTGCATCCCTCTGCATGTCATTTCATGAGAGAAGCTGTTTTTGATGACATAAATAACCTTTTGAGCCTCGGCTTCAAAGGAAAATACGTAACTTGTTTCGTAGCAACCTTTCTAGTTTCATCAACATATCTAGATGCATGACAATTTTTACATTCTGTCTTATCCTTCTCCTCATTTCTGTATATCATACAATCATTACGGCATGCATTAAACTTTCATAAGTAAAGCCAAGGTCATTAATAATCTTCTTAGCTTCATAAAACGACTTTGGTAATGTTACACCATTAGGAAAAGCTTCTTTCAACAACTCTAACACCGTCGTGAATGACTTGTCAGACCAAGAACACATCACTTTTATAACCATAAACCAGATAAGAAACGAAAGTGTTGTAAACTTATTGCAACCCAGATATAGTTCGCACTCTGCATCTTTTAAAAGTTTAAAATATGCCTTAGTTTCTATATCAGGACCTTTTATAGTTTGACTTGGCTCATCGTCAACAACATCATCCATGTTAGGAATCCCAAATGTATCATGTATCATTCCAACCATGTCATCACATATACTTGATTCTGAATTTGGTCTTCTCGCCGCATCATTATCACGTCCATCAGTGCATAAAGGTTTACCATGATAAATCCAATTTTTATAATTTCGAAGAAACCCATTTACAATTATATGCTCGTATGTAACTTTTTCTTGAACAAGTTTGATATTCTAACACTTCATACATGGACAATATATTTCTGACCCAGGAAGCTTATTGGCCATTGCAAAATTGAGAAATCCGTTGGCCCCTTTGAAATATGACTCATCTAACTTATATTCCAAATCAATCCAACTCTTATCCATAGGTTTGTTCATCAATTATTATCACCTGAAGTATAACAAATATATACTTAATCATCAAAAAATAATAGAATTTGCTATCACTAAAATCAAATATAAAATATTTAATTCTTATTTGGAATGCATACGTGATGAATCCTATTTCCTTTGACTTTATTCTAATAGGTGAGGTGTTCCTATCCGATTCAGGAATGCACAATCCACATTGTATTCAATAGCTTTTACATTTCTCCATATCAAAAAAATTTTGGCAGCATCTCTCCTTAGTTCTCCAAGTACATGACTTATATTAGTCACATGCACTTTGGGCTTTTTTAATTATAATGCGCATGTAACTAATCTATGTATGTATATGGAGAACAATAAGGATGTCTGACGATTTTTTTTTTTTTAAATACGAAACGAAGTAGAAGCTATTGACTACAATGCAAATGGTGCATTCCCAAACTGTCCAAATTAGGACAATTCAAGAATCATTTACAGACAAAAAAATTTTATCACCAAGAGTACATAGTAGTTGTTAACTTCAATTAATTCTGTACGTCACAAAATAATAAAATAGTTAACAACTACTAAGTACTACAAAAGTGATAGTGGCATTGCATGTCCGCCATCGATTCTTGAACGGGTCTATGGTTTAATGAATGCATGAATGCATCAATTAAAAATTATAAAATAAAATTAAACTACTGATCAAGAAATAATGATAAAAGTCATTTCAAAAGGCTCGACAAAAAACATACTTGTTAGTTGGTTTCAAAAGGCTCATTCCAAAAATAAATGCAAAACCTCACATCAAATAAATAAATAGATAAAAAAAAAAATAGGAAAGCAACCATATACAATCACATGATAGTAAAAAAAAGAAAGAAACATTACTTAATTTGAAAGCATTATTTACATGCTTCAGACCAAAGGAGAATTTGAGAAGTTTCCCAGCATCAGTTCTTATCTATTCCCATTAATATTCAATCAAAAGTTCATTGCATAACCAATATAAACTCATATACTATACAAATGCAACATATACATCAATCCACACTGTAATACCCCGAAAATCCAACATGCCTTAAACTGCACCCAACCTAATAAAATTAGGTTATGTCACAGTAATAATCAATGTAGCCCCAAATACCGTAAGTCATAACGGGATTATTTTCTAAAGATATGAAATGAATCACCAAAAAATGGAATGTGCTTGAAAAATAGCTAACCCAGTTGACTGAGTACTGAGATGAATAAATAGGACCGATGTGAACACTTAATTTTGAAAATAATATAAAGTATGAACGGGCACCCAATATAGGTAAAATAAATAATAATAATAATGCCAAAGCCCGACTTTAAGTCAAACTTGTCGGTATTCCGTAAATTAATATTTCATGGAAAACGATAATAACTACCAGGAGATATCCTATGTACGCATGTATAAGTATACCAAGTAATATGTCTGTAATACATGATATGTATAAATATAATAAAAATATTTAAGTAGATATATATATATATATATATAACTGAAAGGATTATAAAAGAAAAACTAAGGGTTGCTCGTGCATATAATGTATATATGTGTGTATATATATATATATATAATATTATAAAACTAGAAGCTTCCAATGGAAGCTAGTAGGTCATGTATATAAGCAGTCGAAACTGTTGGAAAAAGAGAGATATAGCAACGTAAAAGCTGCTGAAACAATTGAGAATTTGACAAAAAGGGGTAGCGTTGGAAGCTTCTAGTAGGAAGCTTGTTGGAAAATATGTAGATAATTTTGGAAGCTTCTTGAAGAAGCTGGAACAATAGAAAAAAGAGGAAGAGGGGCAGCACGTCTGAGGAACTAAAAGAGTAGAGAAACTCTTGAAGCTTCTACATAAAGTCTCTAGTCAAAGCATAAGTGGGATATAATATTGATGATTTCGTTCAAAAAGCTCAAACACGGTGGCTGGACGTCCTTGTAGCAAAATCAGCGATGGGTTGCGCCATTCACGTTCTGGCCGGCGATGGGTTGCGTCGTTCACGTTTTGGTAGTGGTTTCAGATAATATAAAAAAATATATATATATATAAACACATAAATATATGGGTTGGCTGTTGGCGAGGGGAAGAGAGGGATACTTTTAATGGTCTGAACTGAACTGTAGTCCTTGGAAAAGCAAGCTCGATTTGCAGTGAAATCGGCGATGGCGATGGGTATTGTGCCGTTCCTGTTCTAGCCGTTCCCGTTTCTGTAGCAGGTAGTGGTGGTGTTGGTTGCGACGTGAAAAAGGTTTAGATTAGGGTTTTCAAGTTGTCTTTTGATGTGTGTACATGAAAGAGGCAAGTTTAGTGTATAACACGCTGATCGAGAGGGAAACTGTGACCTTTTGATTTCTTTCACATTTTTTTTGTAAAAAGTAATTAAACCTTTAACGACAATTACAATAAACCACCACTACTTAGCGACACTTAATCAAATCGCCGTTACTTAGCGGTGCCATTCACAGCAGTTACTAAAATTTGCCATTGTATTTCATTAAAATGACTTTGTTTTTTAGAAATAAGTGGCGATTATAGGAAACGCCGCTCCTTTACGGCAGTTATATTACAGCGCCGCTAAATAGTGGCAGTTGGTAAAAAGCGCCGCTCAGAATTCACCGCGAAAAGCCTATTTTCTTGTAGTGAAAGTATATAACATTACTATTTTTTGGGTACATTCTTGCACTTATATAAAAATTGTAAGTCTTGACTTTCAAAACTTTAACATTTACATCAATGAGACCATAAAGGCATTTATATCCAAAAATAAGCAAAAGAAAATGTTCTTGTAGTCCACATCATCAAGTCGACGTCTTCTAGCGTTACCTGCATCTAGTAGAGGTAAAAACAACAACCCAGATAGAGATTCTAAAATAGAGAAGATTAAGATGGTCAAAAGTTTAGGCATGTGACATGTGTTGTGTCAAACAAATACTGAATATATATATATATATAGGTATATATGCACATCAAACAATCAAAATATTTATCACATCTTTAATAAGTCAAATAATCATTTTTCAACACATGAAAAATATAATGAATGATACACTCAAATGAGTGTCACATAAATCATAGAGAAAATGTAAATGTGTATCACGTAAATCACAAGTCCAACCCCAACTTTGTCCCTCTCAATTTGAATCTCAATACTATGATTCTAATCAACTAATTTCAAAGGTAGACTCTATAAATTTAATCAACTAATGGCCCTAAGTAAAGTCTGCCACTTCATGGGCTACTAACTTGTTGACAATGCACCATTACCCATGCTGGTTTACAATTCAAAACTGAAGAGAGACACCATCCCCGTCACAATAAATCCTCGGGTAATAGCGCAATCTCACCACACTCTCGAATCTTTCTCTTTCCTCAACCAAACTTTTCATTGCCTTATCATCCAAACATCAATAATCTCACCAAGCTCAACAAATTCTAAAGGGAAAACATTCACATCATTCCCATTAAAGTCACAAGCACATCAGGAGACAATCATATTTTCATCATTCATCAACATGAATATGAGAAAGATAATACAATTATATGGCATTTGACATCCAAGATTACTTTGTTTATATTGTGTCGACTGAATGTAAGAATCAATCGACTAGAATTAACAAAAGTTAAATAGTGCAAATTTTGCTCTGCACTGTAAGTTACACTATTGGTGGATACCTTATTTATTTAATTTTTTTTATTTACTTAAAACATTATAATGTAAATAAGGAAGAACTCCGATTTGGAATCAATAAAAATAGTCCCAATACCTAATTCCTTAAGGATAAAAAACTAACTCTCTATTTCAAAAATAAAATTTATATATTTTTTTGAAAATAACGCTTTGCACCATAAATGGTTGAGTGGGTTATCCTATAGTTAAAAATTATTTTTAAACCATTGGATACTTAAGGAATAATTATCAAGACTTTTCCAATGTCAATTTCAAAGATTTCAAATACCTAATTTTTTATGCCTTAACGCGACAACGCTTTAGTCAAACCTAACGTTCAGAAGTCTAGTTGACTTCTATCGACTTGATTATTCATATAAACTATTTATAATGATTTTATATTACTACTTGAGTCCTTGACCCAGATCGTGACATAATAGGACCCGTTCATGGTCTTTTTGTCTTCTCGAATGTGCATATGTTCAAAGAATATTTTCATCTGTCAAGAATCAAGTTCCAACATATCATTTATATTGTGGCTACCTCCTGCCTGCCTCTAATGCATGGACGGGTGCTGCCACTTCACATTTCATGGCTTTTGCATATTATTTGCTCATTTCACGTAATTGATTTTTAATACCTCTTACAACAAACTTTAACATTATTTTAACTAGTAAATGCAAATGTCTAATTAGAATTAATAAATATTAGATATTTTTAACTAGTCAACAAAAAATATGGTTAATTAAGGATATTCAATATCCTAATTCTATTAATTATCTGACACAAACATAATTAATTAGCAAGGTTAAAAATTTGGTTGTTATACTTTCCCCAATCGTCACATAATCATTCACGAGATCATAAGATTAAATCTAGATAGAATTATATATATATATATATATATATATGATTGTTGCTAAAAAAAATTATTAGAAAGTCTTCTACAAGAACAGTCATAAATATTATTCCCAGAATTGACCAAAATATTGGAATATAACATTCTTAATTAACATTAACGCCATAAATTAATACATAACACTCAAAAAGAGTACATATAATACCGAGAAATTACAATGCAGTTTGAAGTAACTTTGAAATCATATGATCTTACAATTAGAACTTCAAATTCCATAATGAACATAGTAATATTTACTTTTGAAAATATTGATCTTGATTGTTCTATTTTCCTTTTTATTTTATTTTAGAGGGAGGTTAACCCGATTCGTTTTAGGGTTTGGGTAAATTCTCGGCTCTTACACAGGTTATGTATACTATCATTCTCTTAACTATAATGAATTTATTGGACTGCAGCTTTGAAAATCATCTGAAAGGCATTCTCGATACATGACTTGAACTTACACGGATCCATGAAGCCTTTCTCCACCCGCACAGAGACCCTCAGCTTCCCCACATAACTCACCATTGTTACTCCAAGACTCTGCAATTAATCAATATCAAGTTAAAAATATATTACATGATGTAGCTTAATTTAATCAAGTTCTTTTATAGAGATTTTTTTAGTATAATCTAAAGTTTTTCTATGGTATCTTTCTTTAATTGGATTTCTTGTTTATTTTTTATATTATCATTTAATTATTAATTAATATTAAGTTTTTATATTACTTTAAAATCAAATTTATAATATTTAACATTAAATATTACCTGTGGTGCGCCAACCACATTGAAATAGAAGCCACTGATCGGATGATTTGCCAAAGCCATTTGTTCCACTGGCCCAATCAAATTTGTGATTGCCATGCTCGAGTTCTTTAGGATGCCATGGATGTACCGGGCAGTTGTCTATGATTTAGAAACAACAAAGTCAAAATATACATACATATATATATGTGTGTGTGTGTGTGTAGAGAGAGAGAGGGGGAAGAGAGAGAGTATCAAAATTGTAATTGAATGTTGTGACTTCATATTAGAAACATGGTCATTAGACTCAATAATATATACGTGCATACCTCAGGGCCTTTGAATTTTCTGAGAGATTCAAGTAGCATAGCAGTGAGACAAATAATTGCAGAGTTTCTCTTTTTCTTGATTTGTCGATGTGCTTTGAGGACAGAGTCGAGAGGGTTTGAAAACTCGGCTTTGGTTAAATTGGGTATGGATATGTGCAAGAATGCGAAATAATTCCCCCATGGCATCTCAGCATTAGGTTTTGTCATATCTTTGATTGACTTGTAACTACCAATGTTCCTTGTGTTGAGCAACACCAATGCTGTAGATTCTGTGTTGCTCAGCTCATGGTTTGTGTCTTGCATGTATAATCGAGTTCCCAAGAATATTATTCCCGTAATTACATCATTTATAGTCTGTTAATTGAAATGGAAATTGACATTAAATAAAATTCAAAATACTAAAATGTATAGATGGTAAATTTCTAAATGAAAAATGATATCTATTTCTAATTTATATGATAATTTTGAATCTCACAAAATATGATTTTCAAAGTCACACTATTCTGACACATTAATTGTGAATACCTAGCATTACACTTTCTAAATATATATATACACATGGTGTTTTAATAATAATTGGATAATTTGTTATGAAAGCTAAATTAAGTATTTATTAAGACATTGCCTATACTCTAAATAAATTAATATAGCATATGAAATTTCCAAAAATGAAGAAAGCATATTAAAAAAGCCCTTAAAACATGTAATAAATAAACAAAAAACTTATAAAAATTACCACTTGAAGATTGGCCTTAATTTTTTTGATGTCATCAAGAGAAAATGTCATAGTAGTTATGGTAATCGGCCGGAACTCCACTCCATCATCACCAGATCGGATTGGTGTTGGATCATCTTCAACAAAACTGCTTTTTAGAATGCTCCATCCAAAATCTAATACAGTGTTGAAGAACCCATAGAAAATTTGAGCCAAACGCTTGGAAATGTTGTCCTCGTTTCCATCTCCATTTGTGTTAGATTGACGTGAAGGAAATGACAAAGGAATAGAAGGATTATCAGCTCTTTGAAGACAAGAAAGAAGAGCTCCCATTAATGAAAAACCGTCGCCGAGGGCATGGTGAAGCTTGAAAACTAAGTTCCCTGCTGCATTGCTTGTTGGGTACTTGATGATATGAATTTCCCATAATGGTCTGCTTTGTGGAAGTTGATCCATGGCTATTTTTGATAAATAGTCGTTGAGGCACTCATCATAAAATTCTGGTGACTTTCCTTCTGGGAAGATTGGGACGTTAATGTGGTCACTGAGATTCACTTTCACCCTCTTCCATTTCTTCGCTCCATTCTCACCTCCAACCTGATCTCACATAGTTAATTAGTACTTCATGCATACCATTCTCCAAGGGTAAAAAAAAGGGTTTATAGTTCCATTCAAATATTCAGTATGTAGTATTGTTCTAAGGGGAAATGGTTATCATTAGTTGCTTAACTAGGGTAGAGAATAACACCTAAAGTTATTGATAAATTTTAACCATTTTGAGTGAGCCTTGGCGCAAGAGTGAGATTGCTCCATTGTGATATATACTAGCGTAAACGTTGCGTAAACCTTTTCGCACACAAGCGTAAGGGTACATGCATGACTCTCCCCAAATTCCATAATTATTGAGGTACTCTCATGCACTAGGTTAGCATCACTCTAAATTTTATAATAAACTTTTCTTTTGTTTATCATGATAAAACTTTTTTTTATAATTCAGTGTCCGACTCTTCGAGTCGACTAATCTAAAAGACTAATCTAACTGTCCATTAGTAGAAGCCCTGATTAAAATCAGGACAGTGTCTCGTATAGAAGATATTTAAAAAAAAGTGACATTTGCTGGTTTCAACCTAACGAGGTTGGTGTAAAACATGTTTTAATGTGGTGCAAGTACTGTTGATTTTTCATGGGTTGCCTTACTAATTCAAAAGAAATTGTTATATACATACATAAGATTTTCTCAACAAATTTTCTCACACAAATAAAATGTCTCCTATACATATATGATACTTAGATTACACTATTTGTATTGAAGAAGGAAACAATTTGTTGAAAGAATTTATTATATTACCATAACTTTAATTCAAACTAGCCTCTGAAAATGTTAGTTGGTGCTGGGCTCGCGTATAGTCATGTTTGATATGCTAGAATAAAATGACAAAAAAATAACTTGATATAAGAATAGAATAGGAATGATTATTCCTTTTTTCATTTCATTCACTTGTTTGGTAATAATGCAAAATATATAAATAAGAATAATAAATATAAATATATATGTACATGTATATATTTATGTATATCTATGTGTTGGATAAATTTTAAATCTAGGAGCTAAGAATAGTGCTAAATATTAAAAATATAATGAACATAACGTAGAGATAAGATAAGAAAAAAACATAGTGGCTAAGGCATGTGTAATGACATTGTTCTTAAGAGTGATTTCGTCTCCTCGAAGGAAGAACTTCGGTGTGGCGGGTTAATGGCATCCCACCGTCTAGGATACAACAGTCGATCCGCACAAGCATACACTCGCAATGTTTAGATCAATTAAACAACCCTTCATGATTTTTTAGTACTTTGGTAGATACAGAAAGAACAATAATGAAAATTTTTAACAAAATAAATAGAATTTCAAGTAGGCTGAACAATAAAGAATCTCTCAACGAAATAAAGTACAGTGAAGAAATTCTCATAAGCCACTCAAAACTCAAAGCTTGTATCTTATATTTTAAGAGCTCATTGGTTTGTATAAAATTGCAAGAGGAAGAAATAAAGGAATATCATTTTATTCATAGAATATGTCTAACCTTGATTAAGGATCATTGTCTAAAACAGTTAGTCAATTAAATATAGAACAAAAGTGGCATCTATTGAATTTCGATCTGCCTTCGACAATTATAAAGACATCTTCTAAGATTTTGACAATTACAAAAACATTCTTTGAAATTTTTGAAATGACACTATCTTCTTATATTTTTATTAACAAACTAAAACTATCAAATAACACCCAATATTACCTACTGATATAAAAGACAAATTAAACTTTCATAAACACTCATAAATTATTTTATTATCATAAATTATTTTCATCCAACCACATAAAATCTATTTTATATAATCTAATTTTTATAATCTGTTATCCATAAATTTAAACTTTCACAAACTAGCTCATATACTTCCTTTTGTTTGGGCGTTCGTGCGTATGTCCACGGGTGAGTGTTTCCAACGGAGTTAATGCGCGCACATGCTAGAAGAGGTGCTTGACAATAAATATATAAGTTAACGATAGATACAGGTTAGAGTTATTCGTACTCCTTTGTTTTACCTTTTTCTTTTTATAACTTGGTATTCAACTCCTAGCCGATTAATCTGAGATTAATTTTACTGTATATTAGCAAGAGTCTAATTAAAATTGAAGCAGCATCTCATATGAATTGATTCTAAAAAAAATGACATCTGTTAGATTTTAATCTAATAATTTTAAAAGACAAACCTCTTAATTATTGTTTACTATCTACGCGACCACCCCTTAAGATTTATTCATACTTCCTCTTCTACACTAACACTAAAATATAAGTACATAAATTTTTTATAGGTTAAAGGTATCCCTTTTAGCATGGAAGTGTTTAAGTGGGACAAACAAATTAAATTCTTTAGTAGTAAAAAAAAGGGAACTCCTCACCCAAAAGGAATAACTCTCAAATTTTTAAACATAAATATATTATTGATAATTTACCAAAATAATACTGCTTTACATAAGATATATATATATATATATATATATATATAACTAAGACTAATACTAAACTGTATAAGAATCTACTAATTCCTTAGATTGGTCTTATTACAATTAAGAAATTATAAACTTTGAAAAATAGGAAAAATCTAAAAATAATAAAAATTGAGACTTTTTAGAAAATTAAAAAAAAAATCATAATAAACTAAAAAACTATAACCGCAAACAGAAGTTAATTTGAATTTCCAAAAAACTATGTAATTACAAAAATATAATAATAAAAATGACAATAACGTCAAATTAAGAGCCTAAACAATGTCTTTTGGCGAAAAACGACTTTAGTCAAGACAAAACAATGAGTATTGTCGGTCTCACCTTTTGGATCAACATAGGGTCTCCATTCCTAAAAATATGACTGACCAACTTTACGTCTACTAATACAGAATAAGACTTACAACATTCCCATTATTTTCTAAAAATCTCATACAATTTATTCTACATCACCATCCTAAATATACAAGGAAGTCGTACGAATAATGGGAACAAATAATAGCATGTAGTAGTTGTATGCATAATCTGCAAATTATGAGTGATCTAAGTCTTATTTGTGAGAAAATTATTGCATCTAATTATAAAATTCGATGTAAAATTTTATATATATATATATATATAAATCAACTCAACTTAATTTAATAAAAGCTTATGTAATTTAAGATTTAATATATATATATATAATAGAAGCTTATATAATTAAATATTTATTAAAAAAATTGTCTTAGATTATTAATTGATCAGATAAATTTAATTTATATCTGATTGATTTAATTAAAAGAATTATAGTTTCGAATTGAATAGATCATATTTATTTGTAACATACCAGAATATATAAATCGAATTAATAAAGGATCGTGGGAAAAAGATGTGTGCGCGCGAGAGAGAGAGTGAGAGAGACAGAGAAAGGGAGGGAGGAAGGAAGGGAGAGAGAGTACCATGACACAGGAAAAGCGTGGGTTGATGGGTAAGAACACATCCTTAAGTAATGATAGAGTCGGCGAGTCATCAATGGGTATTTCTACTTCCAAAACAACAAGAATAGAGAGCGACAACACTGAGCTGTTGAGGTACTGCCCAGTTGGACTCACCGGCTCTGATACTTCTTCCTCAAACTCCATTACCTTTCTTCTGAGCTTGATCCTCCATTAACTTATGACTCTGGATTTAAATAGGACCAACGTAGTAGTGGTTGCCTGAAAATGATGGTTATTAATCAACTTTTAATCAATGTTCCACCAATCCACAAAAGAACTTTGGCTCCATGCTGGATATGAGCAACCTCCTTTAATCAATGGTTGCCTGAAAATGATCGTTATTAATGAACTTTTAATCAATGTTCCACCAATGTAAAGACATGGAAATTTTTTTTTTTTGAGATGAAAATTTTTATTTAATTATTTAATTATTGTTTGCTATTATTATTATTATTATTATTATTATTATTATTATGAGTGTGATCAAGTGTATGCATGTGTGTGTAAATTTAATACACTTAAATATATATATGTGTGAATATGTCAGACTGTGTATATATATATGTATATATATGTAATACATAATTATATATATATATATATATATGTATGTATGTGTGTATGTCAGGTGGAGTGTGGGCACGGTTGTGTGTGTGTGTGGGATTGAGTGTGAAATGGAGAGTGGTGGCTGGCAGTAGGTGGTTGAGTGTGTGACAGGATATCAGAGTATGGGTGTGCAGACTGTAGAGAGAGAAAATAATGTGTGTATATACGTATTGTAGAGACATGAAAAATTGAGGAGACATGAAAAATTGAGGAAAAATTTTTCGTTTTGTCAATAGGGCTGTAAGACATGATGGGACTAATTATTAGAAAAAATATTAAATTTGTCTGGACCATTAAAAATGATTTAAGCTCGAAAAAAAAAAAAAAAACTGGTCTAGTTAACTGAGAACTGAGATGAATAAATGATGTCAATATGAATAATTAATTATGCAGATAAAATAAAAATAATATAAGACACGAACGGGCACCCAGAGATGGTAAAAATAAATAATACTGATGTTGAGTGGGTTTTATGCCAGCTTTATTGACGCTTCATTATTAATATTTTATGAAATAAAATATTATTAAATACGGTAAAAGATACCTCAGTTTAATGTTAAATTTATCGGCATGTCAGAACTTAATTTTTTGGGGAATAAAATATTAATACGGTAAGCTATATATTATATATATATACATCATAAAATAACTACACATATATTAAATGAAAAAAAAAGAATAAAAAAAAAGGAAAGAGAGGGAATGTCGGCAACATGGGTTATGTGGTGTGTGGCGTGTTGATATGTACATGTGTATATTATAATATATATATATATATATATAAATGCATAAGATGTCTCAAGTGAGACAATAAGCAATTAAAGAGGCAGGGAAAAACAAGAAAAAAAAAAAAAGGAAGAAAAGTCAACAAAAGGGGCTGGTTGTTATGACATGAAAATTTTTTTTTATTATTATTCTTGGTTAATTAAAAATTTTTATTATTATTATTATTATTATTATTATTATGATGGATGAAAGTGTGTATATGATGTGCATAATATATATATATATATACATGGATGTATACATATATATATATATATTTATTAAATTGTGTAATGTGTGCATGTATATGGGTATGTGTATATGGATATGTAGGAGGATGTATAGCAGTGCACTGTGTATGTGTGTAACTGGATGTGAGTGTGTGTGTGTGGTTGTAACCGAACTAGGGAGGGGGGTGTCGGCTGTGTGTGTGTGTTTCTAGTGTGTGTAATGAGTGAAGTGTGTGTATAGGCATACATGTAGGGCAGCTTTGCATTTAATGCAAAGCTGCACCTGAGGAAGAACAAATGAAGCTGATGCAAGGTGAAGGAAGTCAAGGATAGTGGCTGTGAGGGAGAGACATGAGAGATTTGACTTGTGTGTGTATAGGTGTGGTCTCGGGTGGGAAGAGAAGAGAAGGAAAGAAACAGAAAGTGAGAGAGAGAAATAGAGTTCTGAGAGAGAGTTGAAGCTTGGTTTGAGCTCGGAGCAAGAGGGTGAAAGAAGGCACGGCTAGAGAGGGAAAATACAGAGAACCCGTAAGTACTCCCTTTCTGTTTTATTTTTTTTTAGGCATGATAATTTATTTGATGCATAGGGTTTTAAAGAGTATATTATGAGGATTATTTTTCAAAAAGAATGAAGGGAAATGGTTGAAAAACTAGGGAGAAAACCTAGGTTGCAGGTCACGGCCATGGGAGATGGGTGTTATCATTTTATGTGTAAAACTTGGGTTAGATGATGTAGAATGGAACCTACGAGATGCAGAAAACATTTAGAATAAAAATAGGGGTTGAACCATGGGCTAACAGTCACAAAAATGGAAGGGAAAGGTTCGGCCGGAATCTTGACCGAGGGTTTGACCCTCTATTTCGTGAAGATTGAGTGGCTTGGAAACAAAAATGACCCTAGATATGAGATCCTTGGGGAAAAATGAAGAAAAACACATTTTGAAAACATGAAAAAGTCGTCGGAGATCGGTCGCCGGCGCCGGAGAAGGCGCCGGAACCCTACTGTGCGTCGCCGGAAAATCGGGGAAGAAGGGGGGGCTGTTCCGGGTCCGGGTCCGGGTCCGGGTCGGGTCAGTTCGGGTCCGGTTCGGGCGGGTGTGGACCGCCCTTGCCACGTGTCGCCATGTGTTTTAAATTGAAATGTTGAAGGGGGCTGTTTGGTTGTGGATTTATGAAATTGAAAATCTGAAATAAATAAGAACAGGGATATCTTATCCCTGTTTTAGGTTGGTCCTTGTTTGGCTGTCCGAATTAGGAATAGGAGAATTTGAATTTACAGTTTTGCCCCTGAACTTTTGATAATTGAAAACTGACCCTGAACTTTTGGAAATTACCTTTTAACCCTAAACTTTTGAGTAATTACACTTTGACCCACCTGAATTAAAATATTAATTAAATTAATTAATTTAATTATTTAAATATTCAAAAATATCCCGGAGTCCAAATGGGACAAGTCATTAGTGTATTTTGACTATCTCGGCCATTCTGAGACCAATGGTGAGGTCTGTTTTATGAGACGGGGTCCTGAAAAATAAAAGACCCGTAATAACCTTTAAAATTATCAAAATGCCCCTAGGTTGAAACACTGTCAAACGGACTCCAAATTTAGTGAACGAATAGTGAAACTTTATTATCTCGAGCATTCCGGATTCAACCGTGGAGTCCGATTTGTGAGAAGAGGTCACAAAATGTAGGGACCCATGTAAGGTGCAAAATGACTGTTTTGCCCTTTTGAACCCAGGTGTCCGAATTGAATTCTACAAAAGCCTAAACTTATTTTCTTCGACGTTCCGGACTCAATAGAAGAGTCTAATTTAGCAAAATAGAAACTTATGAATTAAAGACATAAAATTTGATGAATAGCATAATTCAAGTGACAATTAAACTGAGTTTCATGTTATGAATTTTAGGGACACAGAAAGGCAAAGAGAAGGTGCTCTGACCTTCAGTATTTTCACAGTGATCCTACCATACCTCGAGTGCACTTCTTGAGTTGAGACCGATTTACAGGTACGATATATTGTGCTAAGTAAGAAATAGAATTGAGATTAGGAATATTTGCTTTGTTGCATTGATTGTTCACATGTTTGCTTGAGTGTTCATATGTTTATGTGCTACGTGCTATCTTGTTAAGTTGGATAATGATTATGGGTATACCGCATGTGTTAGTGTGGTGTGTGAATTATATGCTTTGAAGAACTGTTGATATTATGGATTGTGTACTTGAAGGCATGCTTTATGTATGAATGAGACGCAATATTGAGATTGCATTGTGAGATGATGCGATCAGAGCATATTGGCATAGTGTAATTCCTTGGACATGGCGTGGGTAAGCACTTGGTGCTTTGCATTATGAGGGTGCAGATCCTGTGGTGAAAAACCCAAAATCGGCCAATAGGTACTTGCAAGCCTGACGGATTCCGGACCGTGAAGCGAGACATACATGGTGGTACTCATGCCAGCGGAGAATGACCGTATCATGAGACATGGGTGGCATAGAGTTGCATGGGTGTGTCACGCATACAGTACATATACTATATACCGCTCATATACTTTCTTCATGATATTGAATGCCATATAGAGATAACTGTACACTTGCACATGCCACGACCTTAGTTTTGTTTCTTGCATTAGCATTATATTGTACCAGCATGTTGAGCTGACCCCTTTAATGGGGCAAACATTTCAGATGATGTCCCAGCTGTACGAGACGTGGAGATGATCTGATTAGGGACTATGTTAGGCCCAAAGGGCGTTTGTTTTTGATATTGTATAAGGGCATAAGCCCAAGACCGTATTTTATTTTACATGTTGTAAGCAAGTGGACTAGGCCCTATGTATGTATCAGAACAGTGTACAGAATGTATGAGAATGTCATTATTATCTTTTATTTCTTTATTATTTTATTTTCCTTTGTCTCGTTACTCGCGCCTCGGGTTCGCTGGAATTCGGGGTGTGACACTGGTGGATGTGTGTGTTTAAAATTAAATAAAGCAGCAGGTGAGGAGGAAAGGAAAGAGAGAATAGGGTGACGGCAGTGCATTGAGTAGTTGTGTCTTATATGTATAATATATTATATACACATGTGATATCAATTGAAGCAGACAAGGTGTATTGGGTGTGTGGTGTGTGTTTGTGGGGTGGCTCAAGAAGGTGAAAAAGTATGTATATACATTTATGGGTGCAGCAGGTTGGTGCAGGAGATTGGAAAATATATATATTTATCTAATTGTGTGCGTTGTGGCGGTGGAGCAAAGAGTTGGAACAGCAGCAGACTTATCAGAATATATATCTATATGTACGTGTGTGAGGCGTAAAACCAAGGGAGAAAAATAGAGAAAAGGAGAGGAGAGATAGTAGCCGTAGCTGCTGTCCGGTGCGGTGGTGTATAGTGGTGATGACAGTGGATTCTTGAAGGCTGTTGATCCAGTTTGGGTGAGTCAGAACTGTCACGTGGGTGGAGAAGGCCTGTTGTAGAGGAGCTGTATGCGTAGATGATACGCATCAGGGATGTGGATGGGGTCGGTATTTCTGCTTCAAGCATTTGCCAAATGCAACAATATTTACAGATGTGTATGGCCTCACAAGTATGTATTTTATTGGAGCCAAGCTTCGGTAAATTCTTGTTGATACATCAGCAGTATGTTTTATTAGTGTTATAGCTATTATCTCATCCACTTTTGTATCATTTCTGTATTTTGTTAATTGGGTTTTGAAGACTTTGGTTGGCCTTGACGGTAATTGCGGAAATTGAGTTTACCTGTTGTGAGCACCTTCTAATCCTTGAACTTATTTATCGATGGCTTCCGAACTTTCAACTTTTTTTTTTCTTTCCTTTGTCAATTTGGTAAATTGGGTCTGTTAGGCTGTGAGCATAAGAAATTGAGATTAAATGGAAAACAAAAATTGGGATGTCCACTGTTTGTATAACTCAATTTAGAATGATAAAAATCAAAAAATTTTGATTTAACCCACGAATTTGAGAAATTGTGAAGTGACCCCAAACTTTTAGTTATTACAAAAATTGACCACAGAGTAAATATTAATTTAATTAATTAGTTAATTAAATTAAATAATGGTGAATTGACCGAGACCCAAATTAAGTGAATAAATAGTATTTTCTTTATGTCTCGGACCTACTGAGACCAATGGTGAGGTCCGTTTCGCGAGACGAGGCCTCGAGAATTGGGAACCCGTGAAGGGACAAAATGATTGTTTTGCCCTTTTTAGTACAAATGTCCAAATTGAATTCCGCGAAAACCTAAACCGATTTTGTTCGGCATTCTGGATTCAATGGTGGAGTCGGTTTAAGTGAAAGAGATACCAATCATAAAGAGACATAAAATTTGATGAATAGCATGAATTCAGATAGTGATGTATTGCAACTTAATTGTGACGTTTAGGAACACTGAAAAGGAAGGAGAAGGTGAGTTGATCCTCTAGACCGACACAGTAGGAGGACTGAGTTCTCGCGGGTTGATTGAACTGCATAGTGGACACAGCTTACCAGGGTTGTGACCAACCCTATCAGGTATGATATTTTGCTAAGTAAGGAATAGGAGTAAGTTTAGGAATGATTTGCATGTTGATTGATTTGTACATGTGTTGATTTGATGATTAGGGAATCACGTAGAATATAACTGCTTGAAGAACCTAGAATTGATAACTTATGCACTCTGATATGTGCTTTGAATTGTTTTATAATTTGTTGCTATAGTGAAGATGGATCGTACTTCTGCATTTGGATTATTATGTTTTGGCTTACATTCGTATTGATCTATCATATGTTTGGGAAGGTGTGATAGTTTGATGTATTGGTGCGTTATGGAGTTATGTGTTCTTTGTAAATTGTTGAGATTGTGAATGTGTGAATCGAGCTTGTGTTTTAATTTGACTGTTCATGGTATACAGGCTTGTGGAAGAAGTTTTGAGATTCAGATGATATTGTTGCTTTAAAAATGTTGCATTATTTAAAGCATACTGCATGTGTTGGCAAGAAATGTTTTATGGAGATTGTGGCATTGCATGGTGGAATCATGGCATTTGGCATAGTGTGATTCATTGATGACATAGTGTGGGTGAGCACGAGGTGCTATGCATTATGAGGGTGCAGATCCTGTGGTTAAAACCCAAAATTGGCCATTGCATTGGTGCCTGCTACCCAACGGGAGCGATCTGTGAACAGGTGTTGGTTACTCGGGTACCCATCGGGAGCGATCCGTAAACCGAGACATGACATGCATGGTGTTGACATGACATGCATAAAGTGGACATGGATGTGGCATAGAGTTGTGTGAGTGTTTCATATGCATTGTCATGTGGCATAGAGTTGTGTGAGTGTTTCATATGCATTATCATGTGGCATAGAGTTGTGTGGGTGGTTCATGTGCATTGTCATTACATTGCATGGACAATTGGATGGCATATGGATTCATTACCATTATGTGGTATGCATGATTTGGAAAGCATGCGGATTATTGTCGTTATATTGCATAGATGATGTAGAAGGCATGTGGATTGTTATTATTGCCATGCATAGATGATTTAGAAGGCATATAGAGATAAATGTACACTTGCACATGCCACGCCTTACATTTTGTTCCTTGCATTAGCATTGTATCATACCAGCAGTTGAGCTGACCCATTCGTGGACAACATTTTTCAGATGACACTCCAGGCACCTAAGACTTGAGGAAGTCTCACAGAGCAGAGGAGACCCAAACTTAGAAGGATATTTGGCCCGTGAGGCATGTATTATGATGTATGGGCTTAAGCCCAAAGACATGTATATATATATATATATATTGACCAAAGTGAGCGTATGTACGTGTGTATCTATTTAATTGTCTTCGGTTGTATAAGTAGGCAATGTATATTTAACTGTGATAAAGTTGTGGCCATCGAGTGAGGATGGATTGTGATGTGTTTGTATATATATGATGTTTTATGATTATCAGGGGAAAAAAAGGCTCGAGAAACAAAGAAGGTTTTGTCGAAATTTTTTTAAAATGGGAATGTATGTAGGCTTGTATCTAAATCAGTTAAATTGGTATTTATTCATTTATTCGTTGATTTATTTTCTTTCGCTTGAGTCGCGTCCCCGGGTTCGGTCGGGAATTCGGGGCGTGACACGTATAGCTTCAGTGGGTTAGAAAGAAAGATAGAAAGAGGGAGAGTGAGGTGGGAAACAGAGAAAGAAGAGAGGAATCCTGAAGTCAGACCAAGAAGGAAGCAAGAAGGGAAAGAGAGAGAGGAGATGCACCCGAGAGAAAATTCGAAAATAAGTATGTGATGTGTAGTTTCTATTTTATTTTAAATGAGCATGATGGTTGGTTTAAATTACAAGGTCTTGTATTGCATTAAATGGGGATTATTTTGCAAAAAGAATCATGAAAAATGAGAAAGAAATGAAGTAGAACAACTAGGTTGCAGGTTTATAGGATATTTCGGTGTTAGGGTTCCATGCTTTAAAAACTGGTTTGAATGATAAGGAGGTATGCGTATATGATATAGGAACTGATGTAGGGAAGAAATAAGTTAAAACAATAGAAGAGTAACCAAGAAATCAAAGAAATACAGTTGACCGGAGCTTGCCGGAAAATTGATCTGGGTGCCGAAATATTAGAGTGTTTAAGGCCCTAAGTAGTTTCAAAAGAGTCTTCGATATCTTAGGATCAATTTAGTGCAAAAATAGCTAAAAACCAACGTAAAAAACCCAAGGAAAATAGAGAGAGGAGTTGCAGTCCGGCGGTTGGCCGGAATCCCAGTCGGGGAAGACAACCGGCGTGCAGGCCGAAAAAGCGTGGGAGAGAGGGGCGAGTTGGGCCTGTTGCTTTGGGTCTGATTTCTAGTTTGGGCTGTTAGGTTTAAAAAGGGATGTGGGCTGGGTTGTTTAATTTAAAGGGAGAATTGGGCCGTTTTAATTGAGTCCAACAGAAATGAAAAAAAAAAAGGGGAAAAGGGTGGGGCGAGACTCGAACAGGGTCGTGCGCGTGGGGGAGAGGCGCGTGACCAAGTGGGACAGTTACCAACCGTAACCACTGTGCGCAGAAAATATATATATGTCATGCCTGATTCTATTTTCTTTGTAATTAAAATTTATTTAATTAAATAAAATTAAATACTCTAAATTGGCCCGACACCCAAACGAGGCAAGCCATATATGTTTTCTAACTATATTGGACCTCCTAAGACCAATGGTGAGGTCCGTGATGAGAGATGAGGTCCCAAAAAATAAAAGACCTGTAGAACCCTTTAAAATTACCAAAATGCCCCTGAGTCAAAACACAGTCAAACGAACTCCGAATTAAGTAAACGAATAGTGAAATCTTATTATCTCGAACACTCCGGACTCAACCGTGGAGTCCGATTGACAAGAAAAGGGCTCGAGAAATGGGAACCCGTGAAAGTGCAAAATGACCGTTTTACCCTTTTTAAACCGAATGTCCAAATTAATTTCTACAAAGGCCTAGACCTATTTTCTTCGACGTTTTGGATCCAATTGTAGAATTTATTTTAGCAAAGTAGAAATTAATAAAATAAAGACATAAAATTTGATTAATGGCATCATTCAAGCGACAGACCGACTGAGTAACATTTTATGATTTTAGGGACACCGAAAGGCAAGGACAAGGTCGTCTGACTTCTACATTTCCATTGATAGCCACCACCTTGCGAGAACGGTTTACTAGGGTTGAGACCAACCCGACAGGTATGGTGTTTTGCTAATGTTAGAAATGAAGTTAAGTTAGGAATATTTTGTGAATGACTAGAATGATTTATGTGTTTATTTGGAATGTGTTTACTTGATAATCTGAAGTTGGTTGTTCACATGTTTATGTGTTACTTGTGTTCTTTGAGAGTTTAGTAAAGTGAAGAACATGAACTATGATATATGAACACATGAGATATGCATACATATGGAACTGACTGATGATTTATATGTTATTGTCCGAGCATGCTATATTATTGAAAACCATGTTCATTGAGATGACATTAGCATATTGGCATATGGTGAATCCTTGAGAACATGGCGTGAGTTGAGCACGTAGTGCTTTGCATTATGAGGGTGTACATCCTGTGGTGAAAAACCCAAAATTGGCCATTGCATTGGTACTTCGATGCCATCGGGGAGTACCCGTAAATGAGATATGGGTGTGGCATAGAGTTGTGCATGGGTGCGTCATGCATACCACTAATATATTACTGCGATGCTTTGAATGACATTTAGATATAAATGTACACTTTGCACATGCCACGCCTTAGCTTTATTTCTTGCATTAGCACTACATTATACCAGCAGTTGAGCTGACCCATTCGTGGGACCAACATTACAGATGAGGACGCCCTAGCTACATGAGTTTCAGTAATGCTTTATAGAGGAGAGTGCTTGGAGATGTTTTGTAAAGACTTGAAATTTTTTTTTTTTGGAATGAATTTATTATTATTATTATTGTTACATGTTATGTATGTATGTATGTATGTGAGTGGTGTGTATATATATATAATTATATATGTATATACCTGATTGTGTGTGCAAGTGGATGTGTGTGTGGAATATAAAATACATATATGAAGCCCAAAAATGCAAACAAACATTTAATGTAAAGCAAAAGAGAAAGGTAAAAATCAGAAAAAGAGTGGACTGATGGTGTGTGTCAGTGAGTGTGTTCTGTGTGGCTGTGTATATCAGATGTGTTAAGTGTAGGTGCAAGTTTGTTGTAGAAAGAGAAACCGTGGGCTGAGGGTGGTAAATGGGAAGATGGTTTTGAATAAAGTTGTGTTTATGTATATGGGTAAGTACGGTTAAGTTGGTATGGTGAGGAAATCAGAGGGGATGAGAAGAGAGAGAGAGCTGTGACAACTGGGAGAAACGGAAAGAGAAAGAAGGAGAAACCGAAAGAAAAGGTGAGAAATTTACTGTATTTTCATGTTTCGAATTTGCTGGATTTTTTGTAGAATTGCTTAAAACTTAGAAATAATTACATGGTTTTATAGAGTATGAAAAATGGTGAATTTAGGAAGAAACCGCAGCTCATTTGGTTAAGAAATGAGTGAGAAAAACCAATTTAAAGTTTGAAGGAAATTTCTGGGTCATTGAGTTTTAGATCGTTTTACCTCGTTTTATGAATTGGAAATTGTTTCCCATAGGTGCAAAAACTTGTAGGTAAAATTTGGGCTCAAAACAATGGCTAAAAAGCCTTGAAAAAATAAAAATTCAGTTCGCCGGAAAGTTGGGACAGCTCGCCGGAGCTGGCTGTAACTCAACTTTTCGAGGCCTTCCGGTGGTCCAAACTGAATTCCGAGGGTAGATTTGGAAATCCCATGAAGAGTAGAAGGTGACCCAAGTGATCGGATGTCGGAAAATTGCCGAAAAACAGCTGGCCATCGCCGGAGAAGATGACCGGTGCAAGCTGCCGGAAAAATCCTGCACCATGCGTGTTGTGTTTTTTTGTGATTTTGGGCCACGGGTCGGGTCGGGTTGACCCGGCCAAGCCCAATACGGGTTGACCCAATATAGGTGTTGTCATGAGAAATTTTTAAAAGTTTAAAAATTTGTGATTAGGGGCTGTTTGGATGCAAGAATAGTGAAATTAAAATTAAATTGAAATAAGGACAAGGATAACTTATCCAAGGTTTTGGGCTTATTCATTGTTTGGCTATTCCAAATTGGAATAGAAAATTATGATAATTATAAATTTACCCAGAAGTTATAATAATTATAATTTGACCCCAAGTAAGAAAATAATGGTTAATTAAATTAGTTTAATTAAATTAAATATGACAAAATGCCCCGAAGTCCAAATTAAATAAACCATTAGTGTTTTCTTTATGTGTCAACCATTCTGAATCCAACGGTGAGGTCCGTTTTGCGAGGCGAGGTCCCAAAAAAATAAAAGACCTGTGGAACCCTTAAAAATTACCAAAATGCCCCTGAGTCAAAACACAGTCAAACGAACCCCGACTTAAATAAACAAATAGTGAAATCTTATTATCTCGAACATTACAGACTCAACCGTGGAGTCTGATTTACGAAAAGAGGCCTCGGGATATAAGGAACCGTAAAAAGTACAAAATGACAGTTTTGCCCTTTTTAACCCGGATGTCCAAATTAAATTCCGTAAAAGCTTAAACCTATTTTCTTCGACGTCCCGGACTCAATGATAAAATTTATTTTGGGAAAATAGAAACTAAGAAATTAAAGACATAAGATTTGATAAATAGCATCATTCGAGTAGCCAACAGACTGAGTTGTATTTCATGATTTTAGGAACACGGGAAGGCAAGGAGAAGGTGGTCTGACTTTCTGTATTTTCACTGTAGTTCAACTACACCGCAAGTACGATTTCTTAGGGTTGAGACCAACCAATCAGGTACGATATATTGTGCTAAGTAAGAAATAGAATTAAGCTTAGGAATAACTGCCATGTTGACTTGATGATTCACATGTTAGTTTTATTGCTTATATGCTTATGTATTCCCTGTTACCTTTTTGAAAGTTGGTGATGAATGTGAATCATGACTATGTGTATATTGCATGTGTTAGCATAGTGTGTGGATTATGTTTTTTTTTTTTTTGAATTGTTGGGATTGTGAAATATGTGACTTGAAGCATGTGTTAAATGGACTATGCATGATATGTGACCTTGATGAAAGGATTTTCTGATTTGAATGTTATTGTGTAATACATCATTTAAAGCATACTTCATGTGTAGATATGATGCTTTATTGAGATTGCATTATGGTATGGTGGAATCAAAGCATATTGGCATAGTATGATTCCTTAGACATGACATGACATGACATGATATGACATGATATTGCATTTGGTACCCGAACCAGCGGGAGCGATCCGCGAAGGGACATGATATTGCATTTGGTACTCGAACCAGCGGGAGCGATCCGCGAAGGGACATGATATTGCATTTGGTACCCGAACCAACGGGAGCGATCCGCGAAGGGACATGATATTGTGTTTGGTACCCGAACCAACGGGAGCGATCCGTGAAGGGATATGACATTACATTGCATTACATTACATTGCATTACATTACATTACATGAGTTGACATGGACATGGCATAGATTTGACATGGTTGTGGCGTAGAGTGGTGTGGGTGTTTCATGGGCATTGTCACTACATTGTATGGATAATATGGATGGCATGTGGATTATTGCTATTATGTGGCATGGACGATTTGGAAAGCATGTGGATTATTGTTATTACATTGCATGGATAATTTAAAATGCATGTAGAGATAATTGCACACTTGCACATGCCACGCCTTAGATTATGTCAATGAGTTGGATGACATGTAGATTATTGCTAGTATATTGTATGCATGATGTTGAATGCCATGTAGATATAACTGTACACTTGCACATGCCACGCCCTTAATTTTATTTCTTGTATTAGCATTATATTGTACCAGCAGTTGAGCTGACCCATTCGTGGGACAAACATTTCAGACGACGCTCCCGGCACTTGAGACTTGAGGAAGTCTTGCAGAGTGGAGGAGATATGAACTTAGGAGGATTTTTGGCCCATTGGGGCATGTTTTGTGATGCACGGGCTTAAGCCCGAATGATGTATTATATGTGTATTGACAGAAGTGAATGTAAGTTAAGTGAACCTGTTAGATTGTCCTTTATTTCTTTATTATTTATTTTCCTTTCGTCTCGTCAGTCGCGCCACGGGTTCGTTGGAATTTGGGGCGTGACATGTTTGGCCCTTGGGGCATATTTTGCGATGTAAGGGCTTAAGCCCGAATGACCATGCAAACGATGTATTCATGGGATGTACTTTATGTTATTTTATGTATTGATGGGAATGGATGCATGTTTAGTGAATTTATTTACATTTGTCCTTTTATTTATTTTATTTTCTGTCTCGTCAGTCGCGCCTCGGGTTTACAGAAATTCGGGGTGTGACAACCAATCTACAAAAGGACAATTTTTCGCTCCATGTTAGATAAGAGCAACGTCTTTTTATCGAGATACGTGTCTTAATATCTGTCTTAACTATAAGATGTCACATAAGTAATATATATGTACTTTTTTATTTTATTTTATTTTTAATTTTTTTTGTTAAAATTAGATAGTCACACAATATACATTTGATTATATACATGACACTTTAAAATTATGACACATGAAATTAGGAGGAAGTTGTACCTAATTTCGATTGTACTAAAATTGTTTTTTTTAATTTTTTTTTATTTTTTATAAAATAGATAAAAGAAGTTTTTATATCTTTATTTAGTATTATTATTAAATAATTAAGTAAATTTATGGATAGATTAGGTATTTTAAAATACAAATAAGGAGTCTTTTTAGGTAATAATATATTATAATTGATGGGAACGGTTCAAAATCCTTTTTCCAGATCCTTTCCTAACCTGGTTAGATTTCAACTTCTTTTTTTTTAAATATGTTCCATTTAGTCTTATTAGAGGTAAAGAATCTTTTTAAGTAATAATATATTATAATTGATGGAACGGTCTATAATCCATTTTCCAAATCCTTCCCTAATCTGGTTAGATTTCAACTTCTTTTTCTTAAACTTGTCCCATTAATATACTTTTCAAACTCGTCTCATTAAAGGCAAGTCAAGACGGATTTTATTTTAATTAACCGGGTGTTCATGCTAGCTTGCATACACGTCGACTAATTCTGAGATTATGAAGTTAACAACTAGTCACACTTTTAATAATTCTAAGATTTAAAACATTTGACTTTCATTAGAATCAAATTTGCAACCTTAAGAAGATAAGTCCTTTAATTATGAAGTACCGACGGATTTGACATTCCTAATGGCAAGTACTGATATAGCCGTGCATCACATGTCAAGTTTTCTCTAATAAGCACACTACACACTCAGAAGGGCCTACAGTTGTTATTTTCTTTGTCTCGTTTCTAAAATTAATCTAAATTGGTGACCATGTCCTCCTCCACCATAAATACTGAATGAATGGCTCAAATGTTCCAAATATCATCGCCTAACGTGGTCATGCCTTCTTCCTTTACTTTTTCCATTCTTATAAGTTCAAAGAATTGGATATAATAAACTTATTGAGACCTTTGTGATTAATATGAATAACTTTGCATATATAAACCACTGTTCAAAATTTTAATATATGTGATTTGTAGATACAAGCGCTATAAGCCACTGCTTCTCAGACACTCAAAAAAATTATTACATTTCACCCATTGAATTTTTCCTTGACACAATGACTTTAGCATCATAAAACTATTGCAAATAGTTTCAGGAAGTACTTTGAGCTAAGGCTTGTTTCCATATTAAACAAGAAAAATTGTAAAACAAGCCCAGTGGTTATGCAAATGAGAAAATACTTGCAAGTTAGGAGACAATGAAATATGATATAAGACTTTCGGCAATCTATCGGCAATCTACCTGTTGAAGAGAGCCATTCGGTAGTCACAAATTTTTCAATATTGAAATCAAATATCCAATTAACTCCATATGCATATATAGGTAGTATTTATACATGTGTGTGCATTTTAAAATCCCAATGCATTCAAAACTCTTCATGTTTTCATCAAGTATATAAATTTACAACTACAGTTATTGTCAAAACCAAACACATTGTGAAAATTTGAGCCCAAAATTAATTTTAAGTAAATATGGACATATGAGACAACTAATTTTACAAAAATCAGAAAATATGTAAATATAACTAACATTTCATGAAATAAATATATGGTAAGTTTAACATTCTAAACTAAAATCATACTAAAGGAACGTTTAGAATAATAAGGGATAAACTATCACGCCCCGATCCCGGATGGCCTAGACTAAGGGGTTATTAGGACCCAATAGGGTAGGTGATTGAGACTAATCATCATAGTCAAGTGAATCCAATATAGTCCATTTATTTTAGAGTTGATGTTCATTTAAACAATTTTCCTTTAATTGATTTCGATTCGTTCTCATGCTTATACTTGTTCAAGTCCCGTAACGAGATTAAATGAAATAAATCACAATAAAGTGCAACGAAACCAAAAACATCTATCAACAGTATAGAACAAAGTGAAGTTCAGAGTTGACTCTAACGTTCAATGTATAACATATACATTATATCAAAGAAGGGTACGCACACCCTTTACAATATACAATGAATGAATATAACGATCTGAAATCAATGCTACTCAAGTCTCTGTCCATCTCGTGCTGCTCTACCAGATGTCTTCTACAAGTTCAGTACATGCCATTTTCATGAACAACAAGGGTGAGCGATAATACTCAGAAGGATTTCCCAAAATAGACAAGCATAGCGTGCAAAAATAAATGCAAGTCTAATAAGGACATTTCATAATGTCCAGTATGTAATCCCAAACACACAGTAGTATCATCAATCAGATCACAGGTATAAATATAATAGCCAAGAGGATAAAATATCACTCCATGTGGTATAAAAACAGTGATAAGTTGTTCAAGGATATCAACATATATGAACCTCACGAAGCACTTTCATTTCCTGTTCAATTTAGTTAAAATAATGGTATTCAATAACAATAAATTCAATACAAGTCAATAGTATGATGAAGCAACAGGAGTAATTACTACACAATCCATGTCTATAACAAGCACAATCTATAACATAATAATTCAAACCTCAACAGGTCCTATACTTCTCTCTACTTCTTTCGCAATTCTTGAAGACTACTTAATGGCTCCCGATAAAACCTGAGTGCTCTACGGGCTACTAACCCGATGAAAACATACGACCACCCGTGCGGGGTTATAGTTTGAAATCGAATAGAGACACAATCCCCATCACAAAACCCCGGTAATATCCATATCTTCCATTTTCCCAACTGGGATCTATCTCATTCACAACTTCCCATTTCTCAACCTGCATTAGCTCATTTATAACTTCCCTTTTTCTCAGGCCTTCAACTGTCTCTGTATCCAGCCAAATCAACACACACACACACACACACACACATATATATATATATATATACCCATACATCTGCACACACACATGCCATAACACATGCATATATACTTGTAACATGAAAGGTCAGTGCCTCTAAAACTAGGGTTTGAAACCCCTACCTGTTTTGTTGCCCTTATTGTGATTAGAGAGATAAGGTAGAGAGAGGAAATTCTCCCATAGCTGTTGTTCCAGCCCTCTTCTTCTTCTTCTCATTCTTCTTATTTTTCTTCTTTGTCTTCTTCTTTATTTTTCTGGTTTTGGATTCATGTGTTGCACTATGTGTGTTTCACACACACACACACACATAGATACGCACATATACACACATTGTGTTTCACTCATACTCACTCTCCCTTACTGTCTCATATGCACAGTAGCTCACTCCTCCCTCCCACTAGTGCACTATCTCACCTAGCACACACACACACGCACACACATATACAAATACACATTCATACTTTTAGTGGAGAGAGAGAGATTCAGAAATGTGGTAAGGGTGGGTTTGTCGAAAGTGGGAAGAGAATGGGGAGAAGTGTGATGGCTTGTGTCCTATCAAGCACATGGGTTATTTTTGATTCCCCTATGGTGTACCCTTACACATAAAAAATAACTCTAGATTTGGATCCCCGTGTACCCAATCAAATGATGGCATGTGTCCTTGTCTAGAAAGGCCAACCAAGCTTCTTGAGGAAGGTTTACACACACCCCTAAGGCGCCACATGGCCAGTTAGCCAAATGTGCACGCATTCATGCCCAAACATGAATTGTCTCAAAATCGCTCCAAAATTGGCACCCTTACTAATTTCGATGCTCTAATTCCAAATATGCTATCCATTTCTCAAAATTTAATCATTTGCATTTTCATAATTATCAATGTCTTGTAAATGATTGTGTAGTCCCATGACTTATACTAGTCCCAAATAATTTACCAAGAGTCTAATTTAACCTCACAATGTCACACTGAGATTTTATTAGTTAATTTCATAATTATTTTGACACATCATTGATTAATAACTCATCTGACTTTAGTAAATGTTGACAATTTACTAAATTTCCCCCCTTTATGATTTTCTGAATCCTTACAACCTCTACCCCTTATGAGAATTTCTTCCTCGATATTTAGCCCACACACTACAGGAAAAGCCATTTTTAGCGGCGCACGTATGCATCGCTAATAATACCAATATGCATCGCTAAATTGTTTTAGCGACGCTCACTGAAGCATCGCTAGGTGCGTCGCTACTCATCATGTCGCTAATATTATTAGGGGCACGCACACTAGTATGCGTCACTAAGGATCACTATTAGCGACGCACACTCGATGTCGCTAATAATCAGGTGGGGGCATCACTAATACTATACACGGGACGCAATGGGCGTCGCTAATATTGACCTAAAGTGTCGCTAATATTGACCTTTAGTGACGCACAAAATGCGTCGCTAATAGTTTATTGGAATTATTTAGCGACGATCGAGGTGCGTCGTCAATAGTACTTATTAGCGACACACATAATACGTCACTAATAGTATGTTATTGGAATTAGTAAGCAACGACTTCTGTGCATTGCTAATAGTATATTTTTAACGACGACTGTGAAGCGTCGCTAAAACTAATATTTGGGTCTTTTAGCGACGCCTTTGTGCGCGTCGCTAAAAGTTAATTTTTTTTTCAGGCTGGTTTGGACCTAAATTAATTTTTGTTCTTTTGTGTTTTATTCCTGTTTAAAACTTGTATAATCATCCTGATATAAAATAATTACAAACATTCTGAAATGAATATATTAAAAGAAAATGCATTCATATATATATATATCTATATTATACTAATTACTTACAATTGTAAAAGTATAATTTCTCAATAAATATAAAAATAAAAAATTGTCTCAAAAAATATAACTACAGATGTCCATGAAAAGAAAAGAAAAAAGCAAAGGAGAATAGTAAGTCCCGATGCAGAACAAAAAGACGGCGGCGCAATAATCCTGATCAATCTAAAATAAAGATCAAATGATATATATTATAACACTTATTAAATATATATGAACATAAAATATGAATATTTTTTTTTTTTTTTGCATGCATAAATAGTAGAACGACATAAAGTATAATAAGTTGCAAACTAGTGATCTGAACTGAATCCTATAAGTTCGTGCAAGTCTATTTTGTCATTTGTGAGGTGTGTCATGGGGTTTCTAGGTTGTTAGGTTGACATCCGACGTTTTGGTCCGTCAAAACTCGAAAATTGGTCTTTTCAAAGTAGAAAGTTGCATAAAATTTCAAACCGGTGATCCGAACCGAGTGTTGTAAGTTCGTGCAAGTTTATTTTATCATTTTTAAGGTGTGTGATGGGGTTTTGGGCTCGTTAGGTTGATATCCGGTGTTTTGGCCCTTTAAAACCTCAAATAGGGCTTCTTGGAGCAGAAAGATGCATAAGTTTCAAACCGGTGATCTGAACCAAGTGTTGTAAGTTTTTGAAAGTCTATTTTATCATTTTTAAGGTGTGTGATGGGGTTTTGGGCTCGTTAGGTTGATATCTAGTGTTTTGGCCCGTTAAAACCTCAAAATAGGGCTTTTTGCAACGAAAAAATGCATAAGTTTCAAACTATTGATTCAAACCGAGTGCCATAAGTTTGTGCAAGTCTATTTTATCATTTTTGAGGTGTGTGATGGGGTTTTGGGGTTGTTAGGTCGATATCCGGCATTTTGGTCTATCAAAACCCCAAAATGGACCTTTTTAGAGTAGAAACTTACATATGTTTGAAACCGGTGATCCAAACCGAGTGCCGTAAGTTCGTGCAAGTATATTTTATCATTTTTGAGGTGTGTAATGGAGTTTCAGGGTTAGTAAGCCGATATCTGGCATCTTGGTCTGTCAAAGCCCCAAAATGGGCCTTTTTAGAGTAGAAAGTTGCATACTTTTCAAACCGGTGATCTGAACCAAGTGCTATAAGTTTGTGAAAGATTCTATTTTATCATTTATGAGGTGTGTGATGGGATTTTTAGACTGTTAGGTTGATATCCATTGTTTTGGTCAATCAAAACCTGAAAATGGGCCCTTTTAGAGAAAAAAGTTGCATAAGTTTGAAACCGGTGATCCGAACCGAGTTTTGTAAGTTCATGCAAGTCTAGTTTATCATTTATGAGGTGTGTGATGGGTTTTTTGGATTAATAGGCCGATACCTAGCATTTTGGTCCGTCAAAACCCCAAAATGGGCCTTTTTGGAGTAGAAAGTTGCATAAGTTTCAAACCGGTGAGCCGAACCGAGGGCCGTAAGTTTGTACAAGTCTATTTTATCATTTGTGAGGTGTTTGATGGGGTTTCGAGGTTGGTAGGCCGATATCTAGCATTTTGGTCCGTCAAAACTCCAAAATGGGCCTTTTGGAGCAGAAACTTACATAAATTTCAAACCGGTGATCTGAACCGAGTGCCGTAAGTTCGTGCAAGTCTATTTTATCATTTTTAAGGTGTGTGATGGGGTTTCTAGGATTTTAGGTTGATATCCATTATTTGTTCAATCAAAACCCAAAAATGGGCCTTTTTGGAGCAAAAAGTTGCATAAGTTTGAAATCACTGATCCGAGCTGAATGCCGTAAGTCTGTGCAAGTCTATTTTATCATTTGTGTGGTGTGTGATGGGTTTTCGGGGTTGGTAGATCGATATCTGACATTTTGGTCCATCAAAACCCCAAAATGGGCCTTTTTGGAGCAGAAACTTGCATAAGTTTCAAACCGGTGATCTGTACCAAGTGTCGTTAGTTCGTACAAGTATATTTTATCCTTTTTGAGGTGTGTGATGGAGTTTCTAGGCTGTTAGGTTGATATCCATTATTTTGGTCTATCAAAACCCAAAAATGGGCCTTTTGGAGCAAAAAGTTGCATAAGTATGAAACCGGTGATCCGAACAGAGTGCCGTAAGTTTGTGCAAGTCTATTTTATCATTTGTGAGGTGTGTGACGGGGTTTCGGGGTAGTTAGGCCGATATTCAGCATTTTTTTTCGTCAAAACCCCAAAATGGGCCTTGTTGAAGTGGAAAGTTACATAAGTTTCAAACGGTCATTAGAACCGATGAAATTAAGTAAGTTCGTGCAAGTCTATTTTTCATATTTGAAGTGTGTCATGGGGTTTCTAGGCCGTTAGGATGAAATTTGATTTTACGTAACATTTTCTATAAATAATAAAGCCATCAAAGTAATTTTAAAAACTTACTAAGGCTGAACAGAGCCTCCCTGCTGGCTGAGGAATGTCTGCATAAGAGACTCTAGCTGGGTCATGTGAGCATTAAGGTCTGTCATCATCTGCTCCAGTTCTGCATTACGTCTTTCAGCTGCCTCAGTTCTCTAGGTGGCTTCGTGAAACCTATCATTGCTCTCGACGGTAGAGGACGATAACGTCAGTTACATCCCAATCCCTAAGCCACGCACATATCTGCACCTCCTGCCTAGAACAGTCGCCTGTATCTGGTCAACGGTCAATGGATCCTCAACCTCAACGGTAGGCTAAGCATGCATTTGGACCATCTCCTCCTATAAAAACATGCATATATGCTACTACTTTTATAACTTTGGATTAATATTAAATTAGTAATACTAGTATATATACATAAATAACTTACATAAAGCGGCTCAGCTTCAGGCCTAGTCCAACCCTTCTCAGGGTTGTAGTGCGTTTTGTGCCACAAATCAATTGGGCTTGATGGTGCACCGGTCTCCTTGTCTTGCTGTAGCAAATTAATAGTAGCTTGTGAAGGTTGATTTCATGAAACAATTATACAATAACAACTTCAAACATTTATTAACTTACAATCTCATGCCTATACCATACAAAAGATCGTGATCCACTACAGTGGGTCACCATTTGCTTGCTTCTGTTCTTTCAATTTTTCTTGCTAAGTTCCTACACTTGGCCAAAACAAAGAAGGTTAGTATAAATGACAATGATTTATCATACAACAAAATTATTTCTCATAATTTTTACCTGAAATGCATTACTAGTAAACAGGTCGCACAGTAACATCCAATCCTCCACCGTCACCCCCATGTAGGGTCTGTCGCGAGGATCTCTATCGGCTGCCACCTTTGCCTCGTAGTGCATGTGGAGCCTGTGTCAATAGTCCCTAAAACGGACTCCCAAGTATCCACCGCCTTCACGACATAAGGTAGGTGGAGATCGATGTCAAACTTCTCTTGTAAAGCATTTCATTGTCAAAACATTACTTTATTAGATATGTTAAAATTTAGTTGAATACAATAAGAAAAGACATACCAAGATATACGCATGAATATCCCGTCACTCCTCGTCAGTGACGAGACTCCAGTCACTAATATGGAGTGGGGCGCGTAGTCGGTAAATGATGTCGACCTCTGTAGTGAACTGTTGTGCCCACCCACCAACAAGCTTCAGCAAGCCCGGAGGTATCTCAATCCAAAGTTGGCCGCCCCTTGCTGCCTCCATCTGAACTTGCAAACTGCAGTATTTCAACCTGTCGTGCCCTCGTCTAAAGGTGTTGGCCGAATCTTTAGAAGAAATAAAATAGAAAAAATTAGTACCACATTTATATAATCATTAACAAAAAGGGGAACTATACATACCATCGATGGCAGGATCGGTCGACCCTGCAGATGAAGGGGAAGGGGTCGATGGGTCCGACCGGGCTGTGCGTCTACATGATCCTAGTCCAACCATATCTAAAAGAAATTTTAAAAATAAAATTTCATTACATCATAAAAATGAAAATCCATTACATCATAAAAATGAATATCAATTACATCATAAAATTAAATATCCATTACATCATAAAATTGAAAATCCATTACATTATAAAATTAAAAATCCATTACACTTGATCTTAACACATGTAACACCTATTACAATTATTCATCTGAGTTTGTATCATCATCTATTATTAAAATTTATTCATTCTTAATACAATAATCTAACAATGTATCATCATCAAAATCATTTTCCTCGTCATCATCATCATCATTAATGAAAGTTGGATCCCTCGGATCTAATTGCCTGGTATTAGTGACGACGGAAGCTACGACATGATCTGGTTCTACATTAGTTCTATTCAACCAATACGAAGTAACATCTTTTTGATCATGGCGTACAACACCATCGTAGGCAGATTGAGACTCTTCTTGTAGTGCCTCCTCAATCCTCTCCAAATCTTCCTCTCTCTCTTCAACTTCAAGTACATCATAAACATTTCTAGACTTAATTTTTGGACAACATGCCAAGCACCTCTGATTTTTGTGTCCTTCAAATAGAAAACTTATTTTGATTGAGGTGCCAATACATATGGATCATCTTTACATGTCGTACGTGACGTATTAACACTTATGAAGTGCTTATCGTTCTACATTCCAGTCTTTTTGTTACTTACATCCCACCAACCACATTTAAATAGATACATAGAATGACTGAAGTAGTAATGTAACTATATGATATCTTGTAAAACACCATAATACTCTTCACTTTGTCTTGCTTTATAATCTCATTGAACAAGGACACTGCTATTGTGTGTTTCTCCGGCTCACCTCACGTTCCTTTGTGTGAAATCAAACACCAATAATAATTAAACCGGTGTAACGGGATATCCTTTGATCAAGGCCACATGTCAAGGAATATAATTGATCGTAAGCCTCAGGAGATTTTTAGTAGCGTAATAGCTTCATCTATTAATTCAATACAAGTACAAAATTAATTGAATACAAATGTATTAACTAATTCAATTACAATTAATTGAAACCTATACTTACACGTTCTCTGAACCACTTTGGAAACAAATTTTATTGTCTTTGCTCTAGATTAGTATCAGTAACATGTTCTCTCTGAAGCTCAGTCGTATGCTCACTACATAAGATGAGATATGTTTTATGTAACTTACATTTATGTAGTAACGTAGTATAGTAATGATTTCAATAAACTTACTTAAAATATGGCAATGTCTCATCACAGTTGTTGAGCACGGTATAGTAGGCTTTTTTTAAGTCTTCAAGATGATACCATTCATATATACGGGCACCTATTGGCTACACATTCTGATTATGTCACGACCCGAAACCCACCCTTTGCGGATCTCGGATCGCGACCGCCGCCTTCAGGCCCGGGAGCCTGAGGGCAAGGCAGAACATGGGCGACGGTATCGAATAGCGGTGCGGCCTTGATTTGCGGAAGCGTGAAAACCCTTTTCTTTTTCTTTTCTTTTTTTTTTTTTTTAAAAAAATCCTTTAAAAACTTTCGCACAGCCGTCCGGTACTGTCGCTCTTCATAGCGGTACACATGAATAATCACATCAGAGCATACTAAAAATTAAAGTCTTATACATGATACATATTCGAATGCCTCAAGGGCTTAAGTACATATGTGGTTGCCTCTTGGGCTTAAATACATAATTGTCCAAAAGTACGGCATCAAAATTCGACCAACCATAGGCCCTAATACTTCCCAAAAATGTCTCCAGAATCCTAATGGAGCTGCCTATCATTTCTCCCCAAATTGGGCAAGGGTCCACCCATCGTCATCACCTGAAAAATGTTAGGGAATGGGGTGAGCTTCGAGAAGCCCAGTGAGTAATTCTAACATCTGTCATGGGTTTCAATTGGTAGTGGTTTCGCACGTGAGAATTTTGTAAAATACTCACTACCAATTGCTCGTATACTTGGAACATAGAGTACATGCATTCTTTAAACAATGGCTTTGAAACATTAAAGTATTCAAGCTAACTTGTACTTTTAGAATAAGGTATATAAATTTCAAATCATGTAAATATGCATGGTGAAAATGAGGAAAAAGCCTGCTTCCATTTTCAACACACACCTTATCACTTTCATTAACAGAATCCGTTTCGAACCAGATTCCCATTTTACTTTTCGTGGAGATATCTCATATGCCTGGGGGATTAGATCCTGCTACCTGGCATTTATTCGTATCGTAGTTGGGTTCCTAAGAAACCCGATAGAAATCCGTGGTGCTTATGCACAATTTATCTTGCATTTAAAAGCATTTAACCCATAATTCCTTCGTGTGGATGCATTTAAAAGCATTCAAAACATACAGTTCATAATCTCATGATAGGGTATTGAAATACGTGAAACATGTAAATTCAGGATATATAATAACATTTGAAATCGAAATTTTAGACATGCAGAAGTATATCTCAAGGGACAGTAGTAAATTGTTCAGGAAGCATGTCATAACAGAATATTTAAAACGGAATTGTGTAAAAACGGAATTTGATATTTAAAACATCATTCAAATCCGTGGAATTAAATCTCCACTTCAAATGTGAGGTTACTCACCTTGATTCCCCGGGTTTGCACTACTGGTGGGCTTTTCCCTTTCCTTTGTATTTCCTAAGAAAATTATAAAGAACTCGTTAACTTCACATTTACCTTAAATCGTTACCTATTCATGCTCTTTCATTTAATTTTAGGCCTGACGTATCCTAACTTCCTAGGATTGGTCTTACTAGTCAACTCGTGGTGACTTGATGAGTTTTATTTTCCACGTGACTAAATTTTCAGTACCTATTTTGGTGTTATGGACTTCACCGTTGGGTTTGGAATGTCCGACATAGTCAAAATAGACTATCTGTTAGTTTCATTTGGGCTTCGGGTACCATAGGGGTAGTTTGGTCATTTCGCGTGTCATATTTTTTGGAGTCCCGTCTCATGAATCGGACCTCACTGTTGATCTCAGAAGGCCCAAGAAAATAAGATTACACTAATAACTTGTCTTATTTGGACATCGGCTACATTAGGGGCAATTTGGTAATTTGTACTTTAATGTATCGTAATTTTTGAACCCTCGTCTCGTAAAACGGACCATACCATTGAGTCCGGAATGCCCAAAATAGTCAAAATCCACTATTCGTTTACTTTATTCGGACTCCGTTTGACTTATTTATGACCTAGGGGTAATTTCTTAATTTTTATTATTTAAATATTATTAATTTAATATTAATTTATTTTAAAATGGGCCACAGTGGAATTTCATAAAAGTTTTGGGGTCAAAGGGTGATTATACAAACTGTCGGTCTGGACCAACCGGTTCAGTTCTGTTTCAACTGAACCGGTCCAATGTTAATTGGACCAGCCGGTTTGACACGTAGTGTTGACGTCATGATGACGTCAGCCTTAAATTTGAATTTTAAATATCACTTAGTTAAACGACGTAGTTCCGGGTAACCCAAACCCTTTATTCAAACATCGGGTCAGGACCCAACCCGAGGTCCGACCCGTGACCCGACTGTACATCGTCTTCCCCACCGTTTCACCCCTACTGTAGCCCTAAATTTCTGGGTTTTATTTCTTCAATTTCGTAGACTTCTGCTCGATTATTTGTTACTGTTTTCTGCTGAGATGGTTCCTGATATCATGTAAATCATCTTAGCATTCATTTTATGCTTCGATTCGAGCTCTATGGCTCTGATTAAAAAAATGATAACCGCGACCTGCAACTTGTTCTAGCTCCTTCATTTTAGGTCCGTTTCCTATGAAATCTGATGTGTTGTGACCTACAGAGCATGGGGTTCAAGTCCCCATTCTCATATTTTAGTTTGGTCACTTTTCTTGAAGAATTGGGGCTTAAACCCGTGGCTAGAGTTTGAAATTTGAGGGCCTTAAACTAGGTTCTGGGGTCGCGGCCTATGGTTTTTTGAGATCCTAGGGAGGTCTATTTCATGTTTCAACCCTCAAAAGCTCGGTTGGTTGAGGTCGGATCAGACCTGCAACCTCAAGGTCCATTAATGGCGGTTTAGCTACGGGTTCGTGGTTTGGGCAGTTTCGTAGGTTCAAATCACCCGTAAACATCTCAGTTCTCATTGTTAAATTACTACACATGCATTAACAGTCCTGAAAAGCTATAAAACAGTGGCCGAAATCCAAAGAGAAAATGCTTAGAAAATTTTGAATTTCTTACCTTGTGCACAGTGGTCTCCTAGGGTTCGTTTCAGTCAGAAGCCTCCCAATGGAGCAGGTCGGGTCTAGTGGTGCAGCCCTTCAGTTCCCAGTCCTTAGCCCCTTCAATGGATTCCCACAACTCAAGCTTTCTCTCTCTAACTTCCTCTCTCCAACCCACTTTCTCTCTCTATAAGATCAGTGCACTAGGTTCTCTACTGATCTGATTTCTCTTCCATGCATATATGGAGATTATCTAAATCAAAATCAGATTGTCTTTAGTGTTTCATCCCCCCAAGTGCATGATGGATTTGCATGCAACTTGGTTGGGGGGAGATGCAATCATGGGTGTATAGGCACATGATGATCTATGGGGGCATAGGAGTGATGCATGCTGATGTGTTGCATGCTTGGTGATTGGTCACTTTGGGGAGAGGTCAAATCTGATTGCTATTTATATATATATATATCTTTGCATATATATGCACAAAGGTGCTCTTAGCTTAGTTGGTAAATTTTTGGTAACCCAAATTCTGCCTAGGTTGGTCAAGGGATCAAATCCTCTTGGCCACAATTTTTGGTCCCTTTTCCATATTTCGGGCTTAGGCCCTGTTTGGCTGCGCATTAATGCAGTTTCCTTGTTTTTTCCCTAACTATCATTCTGTAGCTTATTTTCCGACGCGGTTTCTTCTGGTCAACTCCTAATTAGGTTAGCTTCTTAATTATTCTTTATGTTTAGTTCAGATAAATGATTACTAACTAATCATTACTTAATCAGGGTCGGGGTGTTACAGATTAAACACCGCAAGGCCAGTTCATTACTACCCTGGACATCTATCAAAATTTCATTCTTCATGATTAAATCTTGTCTTAATATCTTTAAGATGCATAAAGCAGAACATGGGACATTCAGCATCAATGTACGCCTTAGCAATTGACCCTTCCGGTCGTGCTTTGTTACTCACATATTGCTTCAATGTGTGCAAATATCTACTTTAATAATTTATCAATTGTAAATTAAAATAGTTAGGATGGATAGATAAGACAAAAATTAAAATTTAATGTACCTTTCTATTGGATACATCCAACAGTATTGTACAGGTCCGCTAATGTTTGCCTCATATGGCAAATGCACAGCTAAGTGGACCATTACATTAAAGAAATATGGAGGGAAAATCTTTTCCAACTTGCAGAGGATCATGACAACGTCCCTTTTGAGCTTTTCCAGTACTTCCAATTTCAACGTCTTGGCACTTAATTCTCTAAAGAAGCAGCCCAACTCAATCAATGTCGTTGATATGTCATCGGTGAGACATCCATGTATCATAACCAGAAGAAGTTGTTGTAAAAGGACATGGCAGTCATGGCTCTTTGATCAATCTGGATATTTTCCCATCTTTAACATTTACACACCGAGATATATTCGATGCGTATCCATCTAGGAACTTCACCAATTTAAACCACTGGAAAATCCTCATTCGCTCGTCGGATGATAACGTATAACATACAGGAGGCACGATATATTTATCACCGCTACGTATTAGGTGCAACTCTTTTCCTATTCCCAGCTCTTGCAAGTCCAACCGAGCTTTAATAGTATCATTCATCTTCCCTTCAATGTTCATTAAAGTTCCCAGCACATTATCACAGATGTTCTTCTCGATGTGCATAACATCCAAATTGTGCCTTAACTTAAGGGTCTCCCAGTACGGCAACTCAAAAAATATGCTCTTCTTCGTCCAATTTAACTCCACATTAGTATGTTTCCTCTTCTTAGTACCTGGTATCTTCCCAAACCTCATTGGCTGGATGAGTGCCAATTGCGCCAACACGTCTTTCCCAAACAATAATGAAGGTGACAATTTGCGCTCAATTTTTCCATCAAATAGATGCTTCTGTCGATTTCACCAGCTATGTGATGGCGGTAAAAAATGACGATGGCACATGTAGCATATCTTCGTTTCATTGGAGAAATGTAGGGAACATGCATCCTTATTGTAAACCGGACATGCTAGATACCTCTTAGTGCTCCACTCAGACAAATTCCCGTATGCAGGAAAGTCATTTATGGTCCACAGTACCACTACATGCAATTGAAATGTCTTATTCTTAAAGACTTCGTATGCCTCCACTCCAACCTCCCAAAATTCCTTCAACTAGTCTACTAAAGGACGCAAGTACACATCAATTTCATTACCAGGAGACTTCAGCCCTAGAATAAGCAATGACATGAAGATAAGTTATTTTTTCATACATTTCCATGGTGGCAAGCTATACGTCACAAGCAACACCGGCCACATGCTGTAGGCATTACTTATGTCACCGAACGGATTAAAACCGTCGCTAGCCAGCCCAAGTCGTACATTACACGGCTCATTTTCAAACCATTCATGATTTCTATCAAACTCAACCCAAGTTTGAGAATCTGTCGGATGCCTACATACATTTTCCTGAGCAACACGCTTCTCTTTATGCCACCGCATCTCTTCTGTCATCTTCTGAGACATGTATAACCTTTGTAGCTTTGATTTTAAAGGAAAATATCTCAGCACCTTGTGCGGAATTTTCTTGCTCTTTCCTTCATCCACCTTGTACTTGGGTTTGTGGCACACCGTACACTCCATACATTGTTCAGTCTTCTTCCAAAATAACATGTAATCATTTTTGCAAGCATGTATGGGAATATACTCGAGGCCTAAATCTCTTAACATTTTTTTCTCCACGTAATATAAGTTTGGAAGGGTCTTACCAGTACAAAGTGCTGCTTTAATCAATTTAATGACCATATTAAATAATTTGTTACCCTATCGGTTGATAGTCTTAATATGAAAGAGTTTCATGAGAAAATTCAGTTTCAAAAACTTCTCACAACCTAGATATAATGGCTGCCTTGCTTCCCTCAACAAGGAATCAAACATTTCTGATTGTCTTGTGTCACTCTTGTGACTACGAGCCCCAGTTGTAGCCCCCTTCAAGTCCGCCAGCATTTGTGGCAAGCCTTCGTAACCAACCCCAACATTATCACTTAAGTCATCATCGTCTTTTTCTTCATCCTCACTTACCACTCGTACATCACAGTGTTCCCCATGAAATTTCCAACACGTATATATCTTGTCCATCCCATGTAGGAATAGGTGCTCTTTGGCCTCATCTATGTGCATATAATTCCTATTATTGCACCTCCTACATAGACATCTTATCCTATTTCTCCCATCTGCAGATGCACGAGCAAACTCAATAAAATCTTTGATCCCCTTCACATACCTTGGCAAATGCCTGCCCCTTAAGTCCATTAAACTCTTATCCATTTTCGTCTACCTAATACAAGTCAAAAATATTGATTATTATAAATATGAAACATGAATCCTAGCACCTCCAACTTCTCTCTAAAGGGTAAGGTGGTCCTATCCCATTTGTGAATGCACAATCTACATTGTTATCACACCCCGAATTCCCACGAACCCGAGGTGCGAGTGACGAAACCAAAAGAAAATAAAACAAAAGAAAATAAAATAAAGGTAAAGGACAATCGAACGGGCTTAACTTAACTTACATTCATTTCTGTCAACATACATATAACATGTCTTTTGGGCTTAAGCCCTTACATCTCAAAATATGCCCAAAGGGCCAAAAATACTCCAAGTACATTCTTTCACTAAGGCACCACTGAATCTCACGTAGCCGGAGTGTCATCTGAAATGGTATCCCACGAATGGGTCAACTCAACTGCGGTACAATGTGATACTAATGCAAGAAATAAAACTAAGGCGTGGCATGTGCAAAGTGTGCATTTATTTCTAAATGTTTTCCAATTCCATTAATATAATATGATGAAAGTATGCATGACACACCCATGCACTCAATGCCACACCCATGTCTCATTTACGGGTCTCGCCCGATGGCTCAAAGTACCAATGCAATAGCCAATTTTGGGTTTTTCACCACAGGATCTGCACCCTCATAATGCAAAGCACCATGTGCTCAACTCATACCATGTTCTCAAGGGATTCACCATATGCCAATATGCCAATGCAATCTCAATGGGACATGGTTTCGACAATTTAGCATGCTCGAGACAATAATATATAAATCACCAGCTAGTTCCACATGTATGCATATCTCATGTAGTCAATTTAAGTATATGTCATAGTTCATATTCATCACTTCACTAGATTCCCAAAGAATGCAAGTAACACATAAGCATGTGAACAACCAACTCCAAGCCATCAAGTAAACATGTTCCAGATAATCTCCTTATAACAGTTTAACACATAAGTCATTCAAGTCATTCACAAAATATTCCTAAACTTAACTCCATTTCTTACATTAACAAAACATCGTACCTGACGGGTTGGTCTCAACCCTAAGAAGTAGTGCTCACTGAGTAGCAGAACTAACGGTCAGATTGCAGAAGGTTAGACCACCTTCCCTTTGCCTTTCAGTGTTCCTAAAATCATGAAATAGTTCATTTGCTACTTGAATTATGCTATTCATCAAATTTTATGTCTCTATTTTATTGGTTTCTATTTTGCCAAAATAAATTCTACCATTGGGTCTGGAACGTCGAAGAAAATAGGTTTAAGCTTTTGCGGAATTTAATTTGGACATCCGGGCTAAAAAGGGCAAAACAGTCATTTTGCACTTTTACGGGTTCTTATATCCCAAGACCCCTTCTCGTAAATTGGACTCTATGGTTGAGTCCGAAATGTTCAAAATAATAAAGTTTCACTATTCTTTTATTTTAATCGGAGTTCATTGGACTATTTTCCGATTTAGGGTCATTTAGTAATCTCCCTTTTCTAATTAATTAAATTAATATTTAATTAATTTATTTCTCGGGTTAATTCATAATTAACCATAATTTCTAGGCATAATTATAATTCTATAAAGTTCTATTCAAATCTGAAATAATTAGACAATAATTAATTCTAACCTTGTCGGGCTATAGTCGATATTCCTAGCATTGAACTCGTCATTGAATAACTGCCCGCGGCTCGGCTAAAAGGTCTAACCCAATTAAGAACCAACTGATTTGAGCCCTTCTTAAACTAATAATAACTGATTCCCCAAATAACTTGCCACATAAATTTCTTTTTTTTCCAACAACAAGTTAAATTCTAAAAATCTGTCACATGTCTAATTTCTGATTCTCACACCTTGGTGCTTCCATTCATCCTTCCATTCCCCAACAAGGTTGAGTATACAGAAAAGCTAAAAAGATTTCAACCTCCTTCACTTACAAATCTTGAAGTGGTCTCCTAAACTGTACATCTCAATTTGTACTCCCTCATGAAGTCCTTAATAATCCCAACCAACGCCTCTATGTAAATCCACAATCCAGAAAAAGCCCGGAATTAGATTGAGGGAGTCCACTCCAACCCAACTTCCATCTCCACTGTAGCAGCCGCAGCTACGGTCAATACTGCTGCTGCCCTGAACTGCTTCCAATAAAAACTCTCAACCTCAAGGCTGTCCAACATCAGCCTCTATGCTGTCTCACTCCCCAATCTCTTCATCGTTTCTGTTGCAGGAAAACCACACCAAACAGCACCATTCTGAACCGCCCTTAAAACTGCTCCATTGTCACACAAACACATCCACCACATGCCGCTGCCACCACGCACCACGCAGCGCTACTGCTGCTGCGTCGTTACTACTGCTGCACTCCATCTCTCTTTTCTCCACTGCACAGCCATCTTCTTTCCCTCATTTTTTCTCTCAATCTAGCTGCAGTGATCTATCTATATATTTATGTAAAACAGCCCCTAACTCTTCAGGTTTTCCATCAGTTTCGGCTGTACCAATCTCTCTATTTCTTCTCTTCCAACAGCCACGGCTGTAGGCCCCTTTTTCCTTGTTCCCACGTTACAACACACAATACAATATATATATATATATATTTATAAATATCCCTGTTACTACGCCACACACTTGCACACACATGATATATATATATATATATATATATATATATATATATATATATATATATAATTCTCTCATGCTGTAACTGACGTAGCGGAAGCTTGTAAAGAAATAGGGCACCGCCTATTTCTTGGATAATTGTCCGAATTCAAGAACAAAAGTAACACACTCGAATCCACGAGCACAGAACATGGGGACTCCTCACCCAATAAGAGAAAATAAATCTCCAAAATTCGTAATTGAATTAATATTAATGAATAATCATCTCATAAAGACCTATTACATCATATTTATAGTGTTAAAACACTACTACTTTGACTAGGAAACCAAAACTCTTATTTTTATACTAATCCTATTACAATAAAAACTAGTAAGTCAAATAGGAAACTATTAATTCCTATATTTTCTCTACTAATCCAAATAAAACTAGGAAACTAGAAAAATTATAAATAAATTAAAATAAAAAACTAAACAATCCCAATACAACTCTAAAACAACTTTCCATATTTTTAAGGTACCAAATCTGTCCTACATCAGTCTCTCCCACTTGAAAACAACTCGACCTCGAGTTGATTGGATGTACGCGACCTCGAAGTCGTCCATAACTAGGTAATAATAATTGAATCTTTTGAAGAATAATTAAATATTCAAGGAGTTCGTCTACCATATCTTCCATGAAGTCGGTAATTTTAGGCCCTTTTTCTGATGATAATAATGCTCTAGTAATGAAACAAAAATTATCTTCTTGATCCACCACAATTTCAATTTTACTATAATCATCTTTCACGAATTCAGGTTCAACTTCATCATCTTTAGTGTTGACAACTTTAATGGAATTTTCTTGGTCAACTTCTTCTTTATCATCTGCACCAACTGTTTCAACAACATCAATAGAAATAAATTCAACTTTATTTTCTATCAACTCTCTGTGATATTCTTCAACGCATGGAAGACTTTGATCTTTGCTTTTTATGACAGGAGAGTCTTCTATAATGATGTTGACTTCTTTCAACGATTCAGTATTTAGAACCTTATTAGTTGAAACCGCCTTCACTATTTCAGATTCTTCTTGTGCTTTTTGCTTGGTGCTTTCCCATGTTGGCCTGTATTTATCTTCTAAAATCTGTAAATAATTTATTGGCAAAAATCTATTCATAAGCAGTTTCATCATTCTTGGCCACGAACGAATACATCTTTTTCCTTGTAGTTGTCTACGCCTCTGTAAATCAATCCACCATCTTTTCGCGAATCCAATGAGTTTAGCTTCAGCCCAAAAACATTCTTTTTCTTCTAACAATCTTAAATCACAAAGACGATCATCTAAATCATATATCCAATCAAGAAAGTCTTCAAAATAAAAGTTACCATTAAAATATGGAAGTCTTTCATAATTGCGAACAGCTCTGTCTTTATCCTCATAGGCTAGCTGCCTACGTGGAATCTCTCGATGGCATTCACGAACAACTTCAATCTTCGTAACCATATTGTTCTCACGGTCACCGCCGTCAAGAATTTCGCCTTCGTTCCGTGCGTTCGCCATCTGAACAGGATTAAGCCTGCTCTGATACCAACTGACGTAGCGGAAGCTTGTAAAGAAATAGGGCACCGCCTATTTCTTGGATAATTGTCCGAATTCACGAACAAAAGTAACACACTCGAATCCACGAGCACAGAACATGGGGACTCCTCACCCAATAAGAGAAAATAAATCTCCAAAATTCGTAATTGAATTAATATTAATGAATAATCATCTCATAAAGACCTATTACATCATATTTATAGTGTTAAAACACTACTACTTTGACTAGGAAACCAAAACTCTTATTTTTATACTAATCCTATTACAATAAAAACTAGTAAGTCAAATAGGAAACTATTAATTCCTATATTTTCTCTACTAATCCAAATAAAACTAGGAAACTAGAAAAATTATAAATAAATTAAAATAAAAAACTAAACAATCCCAATACAACTCTAAAACAACTTTCCATATTTTTAAGGTACCAAATCTGTCCTACATCAGTAACCGGCCTGCACCGCCCCTACTCTCTCAAATTTTCTCTTTTAACAGTTACGGCTGTAATGCCATTTTGTGGACTTGCTTTTCTACTTTTTCATTTCTTTTCTCTTCCTATACACACAACCTCCACCGCCCCACCTTTTTCTCTCTATACTATCTCTCTTTTCACTCTCTCTCTCTCTAAATCAGACCCACCCATGTCCTGAAATCTCCCTGTATACTCCATCAACTACCCTGCCATACCACTCCCTATTGAGTGTGATACACTCAACGAATGCACACACACACACAACCGTACACACATACACCACATATATTCCTGCTTCTTCTTTTCTTTTACTTTTCTTTCTATTCTTTTTCTATTCCTTCTTTGCATGCATTTGCATATATATATATATATACACATATATAATAATTGCATTATATATATATATTTATTTATTTATACCACATACATATATTTTGATATAATAATTGCATTATATATATATATTTATTTATTTATACCACATACATATATTTTGATAACATACATTTTTACTTAACAGTATATATATATATATATATATATATATATATATATATATATATATATTCTTGCATTTATTAAAATGTACTGCGCATGTGTAGAGATATGGAAAATTGAGGATGAATTTTTCGTTTTGCTAAAAGGACTGTAGTACCCTGAATCGAGGCATGACACATAGACCGAGGTAGGCTGGCTGAGTTGTGTAGTACCCAGGTAACCCGAGCTATTAGGGCTCTATGTCGGGATATATTTTAGAGACTGGAAAATTTTGGAAGGTGAACGATTTGTTTTGAGTAGTCAGTACGGGCGACACTCGAGCAACCCAGAACCATGTCTCGTGATGCGTGCACGCACGCATTTCCATGCATGCATACGTACGTGTATAAGTATAGGTTGTGAGATAGGAGTGTATGCATACGCGCCCGAAATTTAGTATATACATATGTATATGGGAAATATATACATGTATAATGTGTATTATATATGTATATGTATATAGTGTATGATGTATTATATACGTGTATATATATGTATTTATTTATTTATTTATTTATTATTATTATTATTATTATTATTATTATTATTAATGGCTTAATTCAAAATATGTGTTAAGCATGTGTGGATATATATATATATGTGTGTGTGTGTGTGTATATATATACAGTGAGTATGTTATGTGTATGTATGTATATGCATATAGTATTATATATTAAGAATATGCATGTGCTTAAATGTGTAAATATATATAAATATATATGCAAAGTGGGAGACAACAATGAGCTGTGTGTGTGCAGCCGTGTGTGTGTGTGTGTGCAATATGAGATATATATATATATATATATATATATACATGGAAAACTAAAGTAACAAGAAATCCATTTAATGCATTCTAAAAAAGAAGGGGAAGAAAAGAGAAAAAGTCAGAAGAAGGGGCTATTGGTTGTGTGTGTAAGAGGGTTTTTAGAGGGTAGGTAGGTGCAGGTCTGATAGTGCAGAGAGAGAGAGAGAGAGAGAGAGAGAGAACATAAGGTGTGTGGGTCTTGATCTCAGAGAAAAAAATCAGAAAGAAGAGAGAGGCTGAGAGGGAGCTGTGAGAACGGAGAGGAAGCTCAAGAGGTGAACCAAGGAGGAGGAGGGAGAAGAGGGAGACTGCAATGAGAGAGAATCCAGAAAATAGGTAAGTGGGTTTAGGTTCTGTCTTAAAGTTTTTTTAGTATTATAGTTAGATTTGATCGTAGGGCCATGTAGCTCATTCAAAAAGAAAATGAATGAAAGAAAAATTAGGTAAAATGGTTGAAAAACAAAGTAGAAACATCGAGTTGTAGGTTTGGAGTGAGAGATTTGGTCCCCTATATTTTATGTATCCAACCTATTTTAAATCATGAGAAACTGTTAAGGAAAGTTGTAGGAAGAAATTTGAACGAAAATAAGTTTAAAACAGTAGAAAAATAGCCAAGAAAATAGAGAAACATGGTTGGCCGGAGCTACGGTCGTCCTCAGATTCGTGGATGTTTGATGAATGAAATTAAAAACAAACTTTGGAAATGAAATCTACATGCAAAACAGAAGAGAACTGCATTTTCAAAATGTTGAAAAGTGACCGAAAAAACTTCACCGTCGCCGAAGATGGCGACGGAACCCTAGGGCAAACCTACTAGAAAGATGGGGAAGAAGATGACACTATTCGGACCTCGGGTCCGGGTCCGGGTCCGGGTCCGGGTCCGGCTCGGGTTCGGGTCCGGTCTAGACCGACCCATCCCTGCCACGTGTCAGCCTTGTGTTTTAAATTAAAAGTGAATAAGGGGGTGTTTGGCTATGGGTTTACCGAATTGAAATTGGGGTTTAATTAGGGACAGGGATATCCTATCCCTGTTTTGGGGCATAAGCCACCATTTGGCTATCCAGGGTTGAAATAGAAATTTAAAAATTATAAAATTGGCCCCTATACTCTTTGAAACTCAATTTGGGCCCCAGGACTTTCGAAAATTAAACTTTGACCCCAGAACCTTTAGATAATTGCAGTTTGACCCCCTGAATAAAATATTAATATAATTAAATTAATTAATTAATTTAATTTAATTATTTAAATATCACAAAATAGTTCGGAGTCCAAATGGGACAAGTCGTTAGTGTATTTTGACTATCTCAACCATTTTGAGACCAACGATGAGGTCCGTTTTACGAGATGAGATCCCAAAAATCAAAAGATACGTGATAACATTTAAAAATTACCAAAATGCCCCTGAGTTGAAACGTAGTCAAACGAACTCCGAATTAAATAAACAAATAGTGAAATTTTATTATTTCGAACATTCTGGACTCAACCGTGAGTTCCAATTTACGAGGAGAGACCTTGGGATATAAGAACCCGAAAAAGTGCAAAATGATAGTTTTGCCCTTTTTAGCCCGAACGTCCAAATTAAATTCCGCGAAAGCCTAAACCTATTCTCTTCGACGTTTCGGACACAATGGTAGAATTTATTTTGGAAAAATAGAAACCAATAAAATAAGGACATAAAATTTGAGGAATAGCATAATTCAAGTGGGAATAAACTGAGTTACGTTTTATGATTTTAGGGACACCGAAAGGCAAGGAAAAGGTGGTCTAACTTCTACATCATTACTGTTAGATCTGCTACACTACTAGTGCGACTTCTTGGGTTGAGGCAACCATCAGGTACGGTATTTTGCTAATGTAAGAAGTGGGGTTAAGTTTAGGGACATTTCATGGGTGAATTGAATGATGCATATGCTTAACTGTTGTTTGGGAATTATTCAGATCGTTATTATTTGATGACTTGAGATTTGGTTGTTTATGTGTTTTGTACTTCTTATATTTTTGAGAATTCGATGAAGTAATGAATGGGAACTGTTACTATGTGATTAGATTGGTGACATGGGTGTGACATGGAGCTTGCATGGGTGCGTCATGCATACTGTTCATGTAATTCATAGAAGATATTGCATGGCATATAGAGACAAATGTACACTTGCACATGCCACGCCTTAGCTTTGCTTCTTGCATTAGCATTGCATTGTACCAGCAGTTGAGCTGACCCATTCGTGGGACATACATTTCAGATGACGACCCGGCTACATGAGGCTTGGTGATATCCTAATTGAAAGAATAGACTTGGTGTAGTTTTGGCCCGTGGGGTGTATCTTGATGTTGTACAAGGGCATAACCCTGGATCATTTTATGTTTACTCTTATGTATGTAATTACGGGCGAAGCCCTATGGATTGTATCAGCACAGGAATGGGTTAGTATATGAAATGCATGTAGTTGTCCTTGATTGTCCTTTACTTTTTTATTTTTTTATTTCTTTTTTGTCTCGTCAATCGCACCTCGGGTTCGTTGAAATTTGGGGTGTGACAGCACGTATATCGAGGCATGTATTGGCCTACGTACGTGATCCTCCGTACCGCTCGGGTTTTATTCAAAATTATATTTATTGGCTCGGTCGGTTTGTACTCGGCTTTTCTTAATTTTGTAATTCCCTGAGATTATAGTTTCTACTAATTACTTCAATAATCGTACCCGTCATTGTATATTACTCATTAAAATAACTCGGTATATCTTGGGGTCTATTATTCTCGGTCTGAATCGGTCTTGGTTTATCTTTGATACTATATTCATTGATTGGTCAAAACTCGGTATTATTATTTAACCTTTTTAGATAAAATGGAATTATTAAATTTATTCAGAACTTATGTTCGGCTACAACTGGTATTACGCTACCCGATTCGACCTATCTCGGTTTATGGTTACTCAACCGAGTCTATCTCGGTATATGTGTCATATCACAGGTCTACCTCGGTTTATGTGTCATGTCCCAGTTCAGGGTACTACAATCCTCTTAGCAAAACGAAAAATTCATCCTCAATTTTCCATGTCTCTACAATTGCAATCAGCAGCAAATCAAATGCTTGATTCCACTTAGAGAAAATTTTGGCAACATCTCCCCACGGTTCTCCAAGTATACGAGATAGACGTTACCATGCCTAAATATATACCCAAAGAACAATAGGAGACCGTGTTAAAATTATTTCATAGTGGAATATTCAAGTATGCGCTATTGATTGCAATGCAAATTTATGCATTCCCAAACTGTTCTACTTTGGAGAATTCAAGAATTGATTTTCATACACATGAGCCCAATCACAAATAAATTTTGTGACAAGATTCACATGTGATGAAAATGACTCTTGGACGGGCCTAGGCTTACATGAATGCAATTATACATTGAGTGTACATCCGTGAATGGGTGCATGTTATCCATAGTTAGGCTGGATTGTTTTTGTAATGTTATGGATCCGTGATAGTGCTTTCCTCAGCCTGATGTGATTATCTGGCACCCCTTTGGTTCCCCTTAATTTCTTTAATTTTTTTCTCTTTCCCGTCTCTCCTCCCCAAGATATATATATATATACATATATATATATAGATAGATAGATAGATAGATAGATATGTGTGTGTCACACCCATATAGGATATTTATCCCAAATGTTTTACCAATTTTGTACTATACTCACATGCATCCGAATTTATATTATATTTTTGCCCTTTTATGTTTTTCAAGTTGATAAACTAACTATTCGTTGAAATGTTACATTTAATATTTTCTCTTTATAAATCTTTCAGTGTTGTATACACATAAGAAACCCTTTTTATTAATAAAAATATAAAAAAAAATTAATAATTAATAAATTTTTATTAATCTTTCATATTAATTAATTACTAGAGGGTTGACAAAAAGAGTTATTAAATCATTTTGTCATATGTGATGAATAGACGATGTAAATAGAGTTTGTGGAGTTCTGGTCCTGCGCTAAATCCAGTGGCCCGGATAAAGATTTCCCCTTCAAAAGAAATGGCTCTAAGCGTTTCTCTCTTGATATGAGATCTAAACTGTTGGTTCTGCTTTGTTCAAGAATACAGAGATAGATCAAGAACATATCACGGGATGCTGATAAAAAATCCTTTACTATATTTTTAACCAGAGAACAAAAAAATCTTTGGTGCATTCAATCAGTCAGCGCATATGGTGCAAGTCTTTATTTTTCTGACAATAAGGTCATCCTATTATATCTTAATATATACATACATAAATATATATATATATATAATATTGGTTTATAAACATAACAGATAACAACAAATTGGGTTTAGGGTACTTGGGCTTAGGTTGTGTCTCTCTCATGAGACTCCGGAGGCAATAACAACAAACTGATACATGATCGGGGGGTCAGAGGTTGGTTTAAACACAAAGAGGTACATGTTTTGAGTTTTCAATTTGGACACTAACCCAATAACAAGTTGTTTTGAGAATTAAGATATATGGATACATGCTTATATATGTACAAGACAACTTTTTTTTTCCCGACGAAACAAAATTACAAAGACAGTTTGTTAGACTCAAGCAATGGAGCCAACTACATAAAGATTCTCCAAGCAAACCTCACTTTTAATACAAGAATATGATATTCAAGCTAATTTATGGGCAATCTCATTTTCTATCCTATGAATAAAACAAAATCTTGACACCCCAATCTCTCCACTCAATCTCAAAATATCACAAATAATAACATCCACTTCCATAAAAAGGAATCATGATTCTTCAAAATATGCACCAATATTTGATTATCTAGTTCAACTTCCATCAAAAAATAGACCAGTTTCTAAACAAAGAAATAATCCATCTCTAATTGCTAAAGTCTTTATAATAAAAATACTGTCTACTAAAGATTTGGAATAATAAAAACCAGTCAAAAAATTTGAGTTAGAATTTCACACAACACTATCAAGTCCCAGTTTTAGTTGAGTAGTGACAAATGTGCAAATGTACTTTCATGTGTTTGTGAGTGTATACAAAAACAGACTCTAGGAAAATATTATGAAAAATTAATTTTTTTAATGTTATTTTGTTAAATAAAAACTTCTTCCTCCACTATAATTAGTACACCAGTATTGAAAATCTTTCAAAATATAAAACATAAACATTTTTTTCAAAATTAACTGCGTTGTGACATGTTAGTATACAAACTATCAGTGAATCAAAAACAAATTGAAACAAACCCTAACCTTTCTCAAACGAGGTGAAGTGGTGAGACCATAAATTCGACGTTCGTTGGCGACAGCAATGGGACGGTCGGTGGTGGCAGTCGGCGGCAGAAAGATAGCGTCTGAGAGAGAGAAAGAGATTGAAGATCGATACAGAAAGAGAAAGCGAGCATCTGAGAGAGAGAGAGAGAGAGAGAGAGATTGGAGATCGATATAGAGAGAGAGAGAGAGAGACAGAAAAAGAGCGTCTGAGAGAAAGAGAGAGATCGAATTGGGGATTTGAGATATAAGGACTTATTAGCGACGCACAGTGTGCGTCGCTAATAATGCGTCGCTAATAAGTCTTTGAGCGTAGCTAACTTTATGTAAAATGACAACGTTTCATTTACGCATAGTATTAGCGACGCCTAAACGCGCGTCGCTAATAGCATTAACTATTAGCGATGCATGTGTACGTCGCTAAAGGCCACTTGTGCGTCTCTAATAGGTTCACGCCTAATTTTTCGTGCGGGAAACTAATTTTTTTTTTACTTTTTTTCTACTATTAGCGACGCACTATTGTGCGTTGCGAAATTGCACTGTTAGTGATGCTTAGTGTGCATCGCTAATAATGTGCATCGCTAAAAGTATGTTCTTTTGTAGTGACATATCTCTATCCATTGGCAATTTACCCGTCAACTCGCTGACGCCAATCACCCTCTCCAACGCCAGTACACTAGAAAGTTCTGTTTTTGCTCATTTTTCTTTCTATTTCACGCACTTCATCAGTCTATATATATATATATATATATATATATATATATATATATATATATATGAAGCATAAGATGTATTTCAACTAATGATTATATGGTCTTCAATTAAATTAATTTTAGAGGATCAAGTTTGGATTCAAGCATTACGCTCTTGCTTTTTTTGTAAATAAAGTTGGTGAGAAAAATGAAGATGATGTCAAGCTCAAAAGATCTCTTAAGTTTCTCATCTTCTATCTTTATATTCAATGGCAAATCTCTTATAAATATTGAAATTTAAAAAGATCTCTTATAAAAATATGATATAATTTGGAGTGACAATTTCTAATTTTCATAAAAAATTTTATAAAGAAGAGAGAAAAAATAAAATTTCTAAAATTTCCTAGCACTCACTTCTATCAGCCATTGTTTATACTCCCTTTTCTTTTTGCATTCACAGAGTTAATGCATACACATTCTGGATATAAGAAAGAGTTATTTACACTCCCTCTTTTATACTTACACTCTAAATATATAATTTTTTAATGTATTGAAGGTATCCTTTTTTGCAAGTAAGTGTTGCCATCCACAATATACTAGTTAGGACCTTGGAACAAATGCATAATAGATATAGTAATTGTATATATGATTGGAACAAATACGTAACGCATAGCACTTGTAAAAATTTATTTTATTTTTTGTAACATATCCAAATAAATAAATCACATTCAAATCATGATCCAATCCATAATATATATTGACATGCCTATAGGCTAGAGGATAGAGGTCAATGTTTGTGTGTATGTGTGTGTGAGAGAGAGAGAGAGAGAAAGAGAAAGCACTATGACAGAGGAAAAGCGTGGGTTGATGGGTAAGAACACATCCTTATGCAGTGATATAGTTGGCAAGTCATTAATGGGTATTTCTGATTCCAAAACAGCAAGAATAGAGAGCGACAAGACTGAGTTGTTGAGGTACTACCTAGTTGGACTCATTAGCTCTAATACTTCTTCCTCAAACTCCAGTACCATTCTTCGGAGCTTCATCCTCCATCCATTAACTTGTCACTTTAGATTTAAATAGGACGAGCATATTAGTGGTTGGCTAAAAATGATAGGTATTAATTAAATGTTGAGGAGTGTTACAGTTAGTCGTGAAGTTTGAAAACTCATGATCTGATTGACGCATGCAATTCTGTTACTTAGCATGCTAGACTTGGGCATATAGGACGTGATAGGATGACCCGATTAGCTAGAGAAGGCCTTTTGGGCTTACTCGCTAAGGTTGACCTACCTATATGTGAGTCATGTTTGGCTAGAAAAACATGTAGAAAACCTTTTGGTAAGGCTGCTAGAGCCACTCAACCACATGAGTTAGTTCACTCAGACATTTGTGGGCCTATCATGGCGCCTTATATTTTTTCACTTTTATAGATGACTACACGCGATATGGATATGTCTATCCAATCACTCAGTGCTATGAGGCTTTGGATTGTTTCAAATGCTTTGTAGCAAAGGTTGAGAATTAGAAAGAAAAGAGTTTAAAAACTCTTCGAACAAACAAAGGATGCGAGTATTTATCTTATAAGTTCAAGGAACTATGTGAGGAAAAGGGGATACACAGATAATTGACTATTCCACACACTCCGTAACAAAATGGTGTTGCAGAAAGAATGAATAGAACTTTGCTAGATATGGTTAGGTGTATACTGGTGCAAGCTAACCTCCCAATTTCATTTTGGGGGGATGCTATTTTGATTGTAGCCTATATCCTAAATTGTGTGCCTTTGTAGTCGGTTTCTTCCACTCCCTACGAATCTTGGAAAGGCGAAAAGCCCAATTTGGAGCATTTGCACCCATGGGGATCTATAGGTTATGCTCATGACGCACCCCGTAAGTATGAAAAACTGGGCCCTAGAGCTAGGAATCATATCTTTATAAGATATTCTGAGAGCTCAAAAGGCTACGTTATGTACGGGGAACATCCTGATGGAGGAAGAACGGAAAAAGATTCATGAGATGTGGATTTCATTGAGATTGATTTCCCTAGCATGGGCGATACAAATGAGAGTCTTGACCTCTATGATTTGGAGGAGACTGAAGATATCTTACCATCTTTAAGTGAGGGTGGGGAATTAGTTCCTTATCCAATAATCGCTAAAGATAGTGGGAATGATTTTCAACTTAGTGGGAGTGAGTAATAACTAGAAACTCAAGATTCTCAAGTACGCCGAAACAAACAAGGAAATATTCCCCATCGTCATTTCGGGATTGAAAGGGATGCTTTCTTGTGTGCTACATTATATGAGGAAGAGCTTGTTTCTTTAGAAGATGCGCTTTCCTCACATGTGAATGAGTGGATGGTTGCTATGCTAGATGAGATGAGCTCCATGACGAAGAACAAGGTCTGGGAGTTAGTTGACCTTCCGCTAGGGTGTAAGACCATTGGAAATAAATGGATCTTCAAAATTAAGCGCCAGGCAGATGGTTCAATGGACAAGTACAAGGCACGTCTTGTGGTGAAGGGTTATACCCAAAAAAAGGGTATAGACTATGAAGAGACATTCTCCCTAGTGGTGAGGTTTGCCTCTATTCGCCTCATTCTTGCTATTGTAGTGCATTTGGACTTAGAGTTTTTCCAGATGGATGTTAAGACTATATTTCTCATTAGATAACTATGAAAAGAGATCTATATGGAACAACTAGTGAGTTTTGAGGTCAAAGGACAAGAGCACAAAGTTTGCTATCTCACTCATTCCATTTATGGCCTTAAACAATCATCTAAGCAGTGGTATTTATGATTTCGTCATGCCATTACCTCCATTGGTTTTGAGATGATTGAGGAAGATCATTGTGTGTATGAGAAACAATCGAAGAAAAATTTTCTTATCCTCTCATTGTATGTCACGACATTCTCTTAGCTGGGAATGATATGGATTCCACTGTCGCCACTAAGGAGTGGTTGTCCTCTACTTTTGAGATGAATGACATGGGTAAAGCAAATTATATGTTGGGAGTTAAGATCATGAGAGACCATTGAAAGAGACTTCTTAGTTTGTTCCAGAAGACTTACATAAAGAATATTCTTAAGCACTTTCATATGCATCACTCCAAACCCCTTGACACTCCAATGGAAAAGGGATGCACCTTAAACCTAGACCAATGTCTTAAGAATGATGAAGAAAAGAACTGGATGTTCACTATGCCTTAGGCAGCTACAATAGGGAGTCTGATGTATGCTATGTTGTGCACATGTCCAGACATCTGCCATGCAGTTGGTATAGTCAGTCATTACCAGAGTAACCCTGGGCTAGATCACAAGAAGGTAGTGAAGAGGATTTTTCGGTACCTTCGTGGGACCGTTGATCTCACCTTATGCTACCATGGTAGAGACCCGAGACTGAGAAGATATAGCGATGCAGATTGGGCTACAGATAGAGATGGACGAAAGTCCACTTCAGGATATGCTTTTATACTCGAAGGATGAGTTGTTTCTTGGTGTAGCAAGAAGCAGACATGCATAGCATTATCCACGATGGAGTTAGAATACATAGCTTGTTCAGCGGTTATTCAGGAGGCTGTTTGGTTGAAAAGGTTTTTATAGAGGCTAGGTTTTTTTACCCATGAAGATGAGGCTATGCTTGTCTATTGTGATAGCACATCAGCCCTAGCCTATGCAAAGGATCCCAAGTATCATGGGAAATCCAAACATATAGACATTCGTTTCCATTATATTCGAGACATGGTTGCACAAGGGGGAGCGGTCTTGAGACATATCTCTACAGGTAGTATGGTGGCTGATCCGTTGACCAAACCCATTGCCAAAGATTTGTTTTTATCTCATGTTAGGAGTATGGGACTCTGTAAGATTTGATATGTATGGGCATTTCATTTTGTTATTTGACATTATTATGATATATATTCTTTTTATATATGTTGTTTGATGGAGTGATTGTTATTATTGTGTGCATCCTTTTTATATGTCGCCAAGCTAAGAGTCGACCCACTCATACAAGTGATTCACCTTGGCGCTGAGATAGCGAGCAAGATGAGACATTGATGTCTAGGGCATTTATGTAGCGAGCTAAAACATTTATATCTGTGGCGCCTAGAAGGCGATCAAGATATATTCACAAGCATTTAATGCTATATGTCGCCTTAGTTAAAGCTAAGATGAGACTTTCACGTATATGTCAATTATGGAGTATTTTCACAAACTTCATAAAGCCTGTTATAGCTGAATGTGAGATTTCAGGCAGGCGCTTAGACAGTAACTGGGCTGAAACTCAGGTTAGGCACTTGTTGGCAACTAGACCCAAATTCGTATGGCGTCCTTTGTTTATTTCTTTAGTGACATGCCCATTTGTGGGATGACACCATAACATACATTTCATACTGTATGTGTTGTATCGATCGATGGTGGGAGTGATGAATGAGTCCCTGCTTTATTGCTGTGTGAGCCACTTGGATCATTGGATCCTACTTATGCCATTGTTTAACCTACGACTATGTCATGAAGAGGATATTCGATGTCGCTACTTTGGAATGTTTCCCAATGACGATAGAAGATATCATCTCGTGAGGCGTCTCTGGGAAAGCGGTTGAGTCTTATCTAATTGATATGACGGCTTAGGGAAGACGATTTGATATTACCCCATGTTAGTGTGACTCATAGGTCGGGCGATTGTGTCGTGTTTGTCTACGATACGAGTCATGAGTGCAGTACATATTAGAGGTGTAGCAATGTTTCCTTGAGAGGTTGAAGAGTGATGGATCCGGTGTAATTAAATTGTCTTGGGCATATTCGAGATGCTTCCGAGTAATGCGCTTCTATTGGTCAAGTGATGATTTGATAACTGCGCTCCTAAGGTTGTATGTTCTTCTCGTGAGGTCGCCCGTTCCATTTCCTATACGAGGAGATGAGGAAATAAAAATTGAGAGAAATCATAGAGATAACTTGCCCTATGTGTAACACCCCAAACTTAGTTTCCCGGTTAAATAGAGCAATGATGTTCTTTTTGAAAATTAATGCATTAAGGATATAACACCCCAAACTTAGTTTCTTGGTTAAATAGAGCAACGATGTTCTTTTTAAAAATTAATGCATTAAATTATTCATTTTAGCTTTATTTTAATACTAAGAAAACTCAAATTAGCTAACTATGGAAAACACAAAGAAATAATAACCGACGCGAAGCTTTGAACATTGAAGCTAACTGAAATAAAAAACAACCAGAAAAAGCCGTTTTGTAAAAAGAGTGATAGAAAATAAATTATGAGGGAAACAACCAAAATGGTAAATTGCGCCAGCCAAACAAATCATAAGCAAAAAATGGGATAAATAAGCCCAAATGGAGACCAATGGGTTTTGAACCCTTGACCCAAAGTAGGCAAAACACTTAAGCCCAAAAAATAACAAAGTGGACTGCCAGCACTTTTGTGCTTAAATATGCAACTTATATGTATGTATACACTTCAAAATAAAACCCCACCTCCCAAATTGGCTAATGGCCATTCATGCAGCACATTTATCTTTTTAAAATAAAAATACAATGATGACTATATATGAGTGTTGCATGTGGGCAATTGAAATTCAGAAATCAGAATTGTGATGTGAGTGTAAGTCAGTTAGAAAGAGAGAGAGAGAGAGGGGAAGTTAGAGAGAGAAAGTGAAGGAAGAAGGAGGAAGAAGAGGAAAACGGAAGAAAAGGTTGCATGTATGATTGCCTGACCTGAAGGAAACCACCAATCCAAACCAAATAAGAAGAAGAAGGAGGGGGGGGGGGAATCCATTGTTGGGTAAATTTTCAAAACTCACCATTTTCTCTCTAAGATTTTTATATATATACAAGTTGTTTAGGTCTTGTTCATGCATGCATAATATCTAGGGTATACGATCTTGAACAAGGCACGAAATTTGGACTCTGAAATAGCCCTACAACACTAAACCCGTGAAGGACACCATTGATGGACCTTCATTGGTACGGGTCTGAACCAACCGAGACCAAACCATGTTTGGATTATTGAAACCTCAAATAGAGGCCACTAGTGTTCCAAAAACACCAAATTGCAACCCAAAACCCTAAAAGAAGGCCCCCAAAAACCTAGTTGTAGCCATAGTTCAAAAGATCCAACCCTCATGAATGGACACCAAACCTTGTTTTTAGAATGTAGATTGAAGCTTCATAATCTAAGGATCAAAATAAGCCAAACATTATTGATTTTGGTGGAAAAATGAGTTTTTCCTAGAAAGGTATGCGGAACGGCCATGGGTAGTGGAACGAGCTTTCTAGCTCAATCCAAAGCTCCAAATCAATGCCAAAATATAATGTGTACTTCCAGAAACATTGTGGAACTGAAAACAGGTTGATAAGGTGTTTGGAAAACCACGAAATTAGAAATGAAAATTTATGAAATTAGGGCTATAGTGTGGGGGTGTTAGGGAAGAAGACGAATAATGTTGGGTTAAATCGAGTTTGGGTCGAATCGGGTTTAGGTTGGGACCCGACCCATCGCACGTAAGGGCATAAGTTAGACAACACCGTTTTGTGTGTGTGTGTGTGTTGTGTTTTAAATTAAAGCTGATTCAGTCTGTTTGGTTATGAGTGAAGGTTATGGATCCAATCTCCCTGTTTGGAACGGGAATAGCTCATCCCCAAATAGCCCCTTGTCCACTGTTTGGATATAGAATCCTTTGAAAAATAAAAGGGAAGCCGCAGCTCCCCTGGTTTGAACCCCTGATCTCTTACTGTCCAAGCCTTAAAACCTCCACAAGCTACCACTGAGCCACCCTTGCTCCGGTTGTAAAAGTTCTACATAAATAATATATAATATAGAATTCTGTAATTAATTAACTTAAATTATTTAATTAATTTAATAATGGTAAAATAATTCGGTGTCCAAAATAAATAAATGAATAGTATATTTTAACTATTTTGAGAATTCTGAACCCAATAGCGGGGTCTATTCCACGAGACGGGACTCTAAAGAATTAAGACACATAAAAGTGTAAACTATCAAATTACCCCTAATATGCCCAAAGTTAAATAAAAAGCCAAGAGAGTCTAAATTGGCTTTCTTTGACGTTCCGAACCCAACGGTGGGGTCCATGATACCAAAATAGGTACTGACAAATAGGTCATGTGAAAAATAAAATTTATTGAATTATTACGAGTGGACCGGTAAAACCCTTCCAAGAAACTAGGATACGATCGATCTAAAATTAAATGGAAAGCATTAATAGGTGGTAATTTAAAGTAAATGTGAAGTTGATAAGTTCTTTATAATTTTCTTAGGAGCTTCAAAGGAAAAGGGAAAGCCCACCAGTAGCGCTAACCTGGAGGAACAAGTTAAGTAATCTTGTACTTTGAAGTGGAGGTTTTAATCTCCATGGATTCTGAAGTAATTTGAAGTTCAAATATTCTAAAGTATTTTTACGTTAAAATATCTACAGTATTCTGTGTCACGCCCCGAATTTCCGACTGAACCCGGGGACGCGACTAAAACGAAATAAAGGAAGAAAATAAATAGACGAATAATTAAATACATAACAATTTAACTAATTTATATACAAGCCTATTCCACTAACATAACTATACATCTATATCTCTATCAATACACATATATTCCCGGTTTATAAAAAATTTCGGCAGAACCTCCTTTGTTTTTTCGAGCCTTTTTCCCCCTGATAATCACAATACATCATATAAATACAAACACATCACAATCCATCCTCACTCGATGGCCACAATCTTATCAAAGTTAAATATACATCGCCTAATTATACAATCCATCACGTCTACTCCTACACTTAAACTAAAAGATCACAAATTCCATATTTATTACAATATACAATGCCATTTCCATTCTTTTCAGAAACACACCAATCTTTTATAATATCAAAATACGTCCCAAGGGCCAAATATTCTTCCAAATTTATTTCCTCTCCTTTCTCCAAGACTTCATCAAGTCCCGCGTACCAGGAGCTTTATCTGAAACCTGTGCCCACGAATGGGTCAGCGCCAACATGCTGGTATGGTACAATACTAATGCAAGGAACAAAATTAAGACGTGGCATGTGCAAGTGTACATGTATATCTACATGCCTCCCTAATCATTCATATGATGTGATGGCAATTTATATAATGCATCCATACAAAATCAATATCACATTCATGAATTTCTACAATGCGATATCAATATGCGTGACGCACACATGCAACTCTATGTCACCTATGTCCCACTTCACGGTCCGCCCCCGTCAGCCCGTGGGTACTGATGTTGGCCAGAATTTGGGTTTTTCACCACAGGACCTATGCCCTCATAATGCACAGCACCTCGTGCTGACCCACACTATGCTTTTAAGGAATCACACTATGCCAATATGCCATGATTTCATCATGCAAGAATACAGTTCTAATGAAACATTACTTTCATAAGCATATGCAACATGCTTTAAATAATGCATCACATTAAAGATCAAATCACAAGAATTCATCCACAATCTACGTGTCATGCTCAATCAATCTCAACACCTACGCAATCCAGATGTCACACTATCAACAATCCTTCTACAACATAGATCACATATGATGACAACTCAATAAGTAAATCCAAACTCCCAAATAATATGTGATCTTCTATCATCAGATAAGCACAAAAATCATTCAAGCAATATGTAATACCCCGACCCAAAAATACCGGGTCATAGGGCACGCAATTCGAGGCGATGAAGAATTAGTGTAAATGATATACACTTAAGGGAAATAATTGATTGATTTAATCTAATTAATTAATTAGTTTATGAAGTTGATTTTTAATTAAATAAATAGAAAATATGTACCAAGTGATCAAACATGTATAGCTATTGTGCATGATTATGTAGATATATACATGTATATATATATACTTAAAATACATTAATAAATAAATAAATAAATGAACAAATATATATATGTATATATATATATATATGCATATGTATATATAAGGTAGAAGAATGAATAGTGCAGTGTGTGTGTGTTGTGTTATATATATATATATATATGTTTATAATCAAGTAGGTGGGGAGAAGTATGGTGAAATGAAAGGAAGCATGGGCAAAATCAGAAGGTGTGGCTGTGATTTGAAAGAGGAATAGGAGTGAAATGAAAGGGGCAAATCAGATTTGAGTGAGAGAAATATATATATATATATATATACACTTAAATACATTTTATATTCACACCTCATTTGCAACACACGAAAAGGAGAGAAAGAGAGAGAGGAAGAGTTCTGGGGCACACAGTGGTGGAAAGCAAAGAGAATAGAGAGAGAAACTGAGCAAGAAGAAGGTGAAAACAGTGAGGAAAGGTAAGAATGAGAAATTATCATTTTATTCTCTCTCTAGAGTTTCTCTATGAATAAACTGTTTTAAGCTTTTATATTGTATATATGACATGTAGAGCATGTGTAGACAAGATTAGGAATGAAATTGCGGCTTTAAACCACCTAAAACACATAGACCCAAGAGCTTCGGCCATGGGAGACCTTGCTTGAAGCAAGTCTGAACCAGCCTCTCCAAAACCCAATTTGGTTGGTTGGAACCTCAACTAGACTCCTCAAACATGCCAAAGAACCATATCCGCGATCAAAACTCAAAAGAATTGAAGCCCAAATGTCAAGTTATAGGTACAGGTTCCAACAGCAAAACTCAAAAACATGGGATTAAATCTACCTTTAGGAATGAAATATAAAACCCCATGGAAAGGGGATCACAACAGTACAAGTCCCATTGAATTCGGCTCAGAAACGAGCATGAACGGCCGAAATGTTGGTTTGAATTATCAAACCCAAAATCGAACTCAAGTAGCAGTTTTGAACTCCAAAACAAATGTCAAACTCTTATAATATGTTCCAGGAGAGGATCGGGTTGAAAATAGTGAGAAAACAGTGAATGAAAATCCACGAAATTAAAAAGAAAATTTTTTGAAAATTAGGGCTACAGTAACCCTGAAGTTGGGGAAGATGATCTACAGTGATGGGTCGGGTCTTGGACCGGGCATCGGGTCGGGCCCCGACCCAACAGAGAAACGGTTAAAACCCTTTAACCGAAACTACGACGTTTTAAGTTGGGAATTTAAAATTTAAAATTTTAGGGCTGACGTCATCATGACGTCAGCATTACGTGTTGAACCGGCCCAAACAGGTTGGTTCGATGAAAACCCAAACCGATTCACTTAAATCCCAACTAAACCAACTGGTTCAGGCCGAAACTTGCGGAAATTTGATTTTGACCCCAACTGTTTTTCTGATTTCTACTGTGGCCCAATCTTTGGAAAATTTATGCAATTAAGCCCTGGAAAAATAATTAAATAATTAATTTAATTATTTATTAAATAAAGCAAAATTACTATTTTGCCCCTGAGTCATAAATGAGGCAAATGAAGTCCAAATTAAACATATGAATAGTGTATCCTTACTATTTTGGATATTCTGAAGTCAATGGTAGGGTCCGTTTTATGAGACGGGGCTCGAAAAATAAAGACACGTAAAGGGGTAAATGACCAAAATACCCCTTGTCCAAAATTAACAAGTTATTAGTGTAATCTTACTATCTCGGACCTTCTGAGTCCAATGGTGAGGTCCACGACACGAGATGAGTTCCCGAAAAATTTGAGACCCATAGATATGTCAAAATGACCAACATACCCCTACTCCATAAACGAGTCAAACGAAGTCCAAATTAAGTAAATAAATAGTGGATTTTAACTATTTCAAGTATTCTGAATCTAATGGTGGGGTCCGTTTTCATGAGACGGGACTCCGAAAAATTCAGACACGTTAAGGTATGAATTACCAAAATGCCCCTACTATGTCCTAAGCCAAATTAAAACCAAGGAAGGTCTAAACTGACTTTCTTTGACACCCCGGACTCAATAATGGAGTCCAAATTACGAAACGAAGTACGAAAAAATATGACACGTAAAATGGTAAATGACCAGTTTACCCTTTTACATATAAAAGTCCGAATTAAATTCTAAGAAAGCCTAAACCGACTTTCTTCGACGCTCTGGACTCAATGGTAGAGTCTATTTGACCAAAAGAAATGTCTAAATAAAAAGACATAAAATTTGATGAATAGAATCTGTCAGATGACTATAAATTAATGTAATGCCAAAGTACTAATCTAAGGCGTATACGAAGAAATGAAATACGAAAAGACACGACACGTAAACATGTCAAATAAATAACTTTAATTCAAAGTTAATGGAGCTACCAGAAGAGTATAAATTGAAATAAATTAAATTTCTAACACGTTAAGTTGTGTCATAGGTTAAGAATACGAGTTAAGTTAAGTACATATGAATTTATGAAATCATTTTAGGATCTAGTATGATTTAAGCATACGTTAAGAAACATTGAGATGATTTTCAATGGATGCGAAGTTGATGAGATATTTATGAACTGTTCTTAGGAACTACAAGGAAAGTGGGAAAGCGCATTAGTAGCACTAACCCTAAAGGATCAAGGTGAGTAATCTTACATTTGAAGTGGAGGCTTTAACTCCACGAATTTCAACGGATGTTTTTAAGTTCAATATACTTTCAGCATTGATATATCAAATTCAGTACTCATGATTTCTGTTTTCTTAAAAATTCTGCTATGACATGCTTCAAGATTATTTACATATTTATATCCGCAAATGTTTCCTTTTCAAATAGTTAGCATGCCTTATTTCCACAAATATTCTGAATTTGATTCCTGCAAGTATTGAAGCATCACTGTAAAAGTTATATGTCACATGTTTTAAATACTCATGAAAGGCTTTTATATAAAAGTCATATGACAAATGTTTTGCAAGATAAATAATAAGCACATAGGTAGTGTTGTGAGTTGTACGGGACTCAATAGGCCTATCATGTGCATCAACACATAGTCAGGATTTTGGGTTATACGAAACTCAACTGACCTGTCATGTGTAATGTCTGGTAGTAGGATCTAATCCCCCAAGCAAATGAGATATCTCCACGTATACGTAAAATGGGAGTCTGGTTCGAAACAGATTCCACCTAATTAGAGAGAAAATATGACAAACGATTTTGGAAATGGAAGCAGGCTTTTTCCCCCATTTTCACTATGCATGTTAAAATGATTTTAAGTTATATGTTCTAAAATACATATGTCTTTTTATGGAAATATATGTTCTAGCTTGAATACCTTGAATGTTTCAAAGCTACATATTTTAAGAATGCATGTTCTCTATGTTTCAAGTATACGACCAATTGGTAGTTGAGCATTTTATAAATCCTCATGTACGAAACCTCTACCAATTGAAAACCCATGACAGATGTAGGAATTACTCATTGGGCTTTTCAAAGCTCACCCCACTCCCTAACATTTTTCAGGCAACGATGAGGATGATTAGGAGCCCTGCTCCATTTTGGGTTGAAGTTGAAGGATGCCTCTATGATTATGGATTTTTGTAATGTATCAAGAACAGTAGTAATTAGATTTTGTAGTAAGGTACTTTTGGACGAATGTATTAAGCCGCAAAGGCATTTGGGTATGTAATGAAGATAAACTTTAGAAATCTTATTTATGCTCTGAATGTATGTTTACACGCTACCATCGACAAGGGTAACAGTATCGGACGGAGGTGCAAAAGTTTTCATTAAGAAAAGAAAAGAAAAAAAAAAAAAAGGAAGGTTTTTCACGCTTCCGCAAACTAAGACTGCACCGCTATCCGATACCGTCACCTATGTATGAGCCTTGCCCCAAGGCCTCCGGGCCGAAAGGTGGCGGTCGCGATCCGGTAATCCGCATAGGGTGGGTTTCGGGTCGTGACACAATATGCACATCAATCCTAATTTAATCCTATTCCTTACTTAGCAAAGTACCATACCTGATCGGGTTATCTCAACCCTCAGAAGTCGTGTCCACTTCGTAGTCTAATCAACCGATGGATGGCTATTAAGTTTTGACTAAAGTTCCAGGCTCAGTCAACCTTCTAGATGAACGAACAATAACTTCTCTGCTTGAAATTGAGTGAGCCATCTCCACCTGAGTTTGCATCATTAAACTCATTTGTTGTTTCCATAACTGCCGCAGTAGGTGATATAATAGTAGGTCCGGTTGCTGCTGCAACAGCAGCTCTGCTTGCTGCTACTTCATCTCCTGTAACCTCCCCTCAATTGGACACGAGCTTCCTATCCAACCGATAATGCCCATTCGGCCCAAAACTCTATTTCAGAACACATTTCTGCTACAGGCATCATCGTAGGAAACTTGAACAGGAGCAATTGCATTTAGCCCCCCACTGATCGTAGCCCCTAATAAATCAGCCCATCAAATTGCACAGCATGAGTTGCTGCACCTCTGCAACTCCAAAATCTCCACAATCCCAATTCAGAATTCGAACTCTAGCTTCCCTTCGATGTTCCTTGATACTGCTGCCCCTGAATTGCAAATCAACTCCTCAATCGTCCGAGTTGCCCAACCGTAAGGATCAAGTTCCTTCTCTTGCATAAAATGCCTAGACAGTGAGTAATCCACCAACAGCTACATCTGTTCTCCCTCTAAAGGCCTTAAACAACTCCGTGCCCAAGTTCCAACATAGCAGTCACCGTCACTCCATGTGTATACTCCAAATCTACGTTTTAAAGTTCACCCTCCATCGTTAAATTCTCCTGTACCACTCACTCACAGCAACGACAACCGAGCCCCTAGCAGAAACCATAAAACGAACAGGGCAATCGACCCTCAATTCAAATCACAAACCACAAGCCTTACAAAATCAGTACCTCTAGACACTGACACAACTGGATCAATAAACCTAACCTGCTATCTCTCAATCCGACGAACCAACGAACCAACTCAGCCGTAGAGACCTCAAAAATCAAACGTGAAACACTCCAGTTTACTGCACTTCCAACACGCTGCTGCCACTGAGCCAAAATCACCACAATCCAAACAAAAACAACTGCTACGGTTCAATTTCTCATGCTACTACCCAAGATATCCAGAACATCCCAACACCTTGGCATAAACCAGATTCAGCCGAGAGAAAATCGACCCAAATCCTTTACTTGCAGCAGCTATTGAAGACTTTGTACCATCCCCACTCTCCTATTTTGCACCGCTACATACATACATACATATACCCGCAACTCTGTTGCATCGCTATACACATAAACACATACACCTTCACCTCCAAGCACATATACAATCGAATCAGAAAATCCAACCCAATCCAATTCAACCGACCCTACCACTGCTCCTCAACTTCCTCTGTTCTCAACTAAAACGGTAGAAACAGGGAAACCCCACAAATCGTAACATCCCCACACAATTTCGAGTCACACAGCCACATCACTTCACATACACACAAATAAATACATATACTGACCTGTTCAATCATACCTCAACGGATCCATTCAGCCGCAAAAATCCCAGCTCCGAGATCTAACAAAATCGTGATCATCGGACTGGAGATCAAGCTTGAAGATGTCCAAATTCACGGACAAACCGAATGGTAGATCGATCGCCCCTTGCCTCGATTCCCCCTCGCGACCACCGTCGGATTCGCCCCCTCCGTTTCTCTTTTCCCCTTTTTCTCTTTCTCTCTCTCTCTCTGTGTATCCCCTCTTTCATTTTTCTCTTCCCACCGACTTAGAGACAACCCACACTTAACACACACAATTTTTGTGTTGCCTAATTCACTCACTTTCTCTCTTTCTTCATTTCTCCAGACTATTCCCTCTTATACACACGCATATCCGTTTGGGCACCTTCCTAGAAGCTTCACTTGTTTAATACACTGAATATATATATATATAATATATATTGTGGCTGTAATTAATTTTTTTTTTTCAAGCTTATATCATTTTTTTTTTCAAGTCTCTACATTCTGACTTCAAATTCTCGTAATTATATGCCTTATATTTCAATGTACTGTCATTTTATTTTAAATTCTAACATGGCATGCAAATTTACTTCTTGATACTTTTGACAAATGATACGTTTATTTTCTACATGTCCATGTAATTGTCAATTTTATTAAATGCCTTTTGAAATACATGTTTTTATTCTATCTATGTTTTAATAAATTCCTGTACATCGTGATTTAAATTCCTGAAGCTCTTGTGTTAAATGTTTCAAGTATTGTCCTCCAAGTATTTAAAAACTCCGTCAAATTGTCCATGTCTCGAATACTCATGAAAATTCATTCTTTTTATTGAAGTCATGCTTCCATATGTTCATAAAAAGCATTTCTTGAAGAAGCTATATTTTTTATGCTCATAAAAAGCTTTTCTTGAAAATTCATGTTTTTAATGCTCGTGAAAAACACATATTTGAAGAAACCATGTTTTCAATGCTCTTGAAAAACACCATTGAAAAAGTAAACAGTTTTGCAAGATAATAGTGCATAAGCACCAAGTATGATATTGGGATTCCTACGAAACTCAATTGACATGAAGAATGCCCGGTAGCAAGATCTAATGCCCCAGGCATGGGATATCTCCACGTGAAGTAAGAATAGAATCCAGTTCGAAATGGATTTTCCCTAATTAAAGTGAAAAGATGAAATGTTTTTCAGAAATGGTAGCAGGTTTTTGAACCCCCCTTTTCATGAAAACGGGTTTTTATATAACCCCTTGTTTTAAAGAAAAAGAAATTTGCATCCTCTTATTTTCATGGAAAGGATTTTAAATTATTTTCTTGGCTTTCAAATGGCCGTCCTGCACATGTTTTTAAATTTTGTGGCATATTAAATGCTTTATTGAATGCTTTAAAAATGCATCATGTTACATGATTTGAAGATTTTTGTATTCTGTGATTATTGAAATATGTGCCTAGCTTGAATGCCTTGTATGCTTCACGCTATCCTTTTTGAAGAATCCTGTATTCAGTATCTAAAGTATATGTACAATTGGTAGTGTATGTTTATATGAAATTTTTCTTAACTAACGCACTACCAGTTGAAAACCCATGACAAGGTACTAGAATTACTCACTGGGCTTGTTGAAGCTCACCCCACTATCCTAACATTTTTCAAGTAATGACGATGGATAGGAGCTTTGCCTAGTTTAAGGATTGGTGATTGGCAGCTCTGTTTTGATCAAGGATTTTTGGAAGTACTAGGACCTATAGTTGGTCAAATTTTGTTATAGTAATTTTGGACAATTATGTACTTAAGCCCTGAAGGGCAAACGAATATGAAATATGTAAAATTTTTAAAGCTTTTAGTATGCTCTGATTGTATAATATTTGTTTACCGCTCAGAAGAAGAAGAAGAAGTGACAGTATCGGGCGAGAGTGCGAAAAGTTTTTCAGGCTGATACAATTGCCAATCTTGGCCTTATGCACCGCCGTCTGGCGCCGTCGCTTACATAGTCCACCCGGAGGCCCCCGGGCCTAAGGGTGGTGGTCGCGATTCGAGATCCGCATAGGGTGGGTTCTAGGTTGCGACACTATGTGGGTGAGTGGGAGATGTTAGTTTTTGGGTTTTGGATCAACCCATATGTGAATAAGATCCGCCCACTAAGGAATGGCCCTTGACCTATTTAAGTGGCTGATAGGATAAATTCCTATCCTAATTTAAATACGTCTCTGTCATGTGTTAATAGCGATCAATATTTTGAATCCTAACAAAATTCTATATGTATCTAAAATAAATACGTAAATATGTGGTTATGAGATATCATATACTTTCTCTCTCTAGTCTTTCCTCTCTAGTGGGTTTGGAACGTGAAGATTGAAGAAGTAACTCTAGTAGCCAACCCTGCATAACTTCGCAAAATTTGGGGACATACACAGAAGCCAGAATTCAACGTTTGGCTCGTAACAACAAGTAATATATGATATACGGGTATCTTCCGCAGTCAAATATGACTTAACCCATATACATGCTTTGTGTATTGTCACGCCCCAAATTTTCATAAACCTGGGGTGTGAGTGAAATGAATTAAGAAAAATAAATGAAAGAAAATTAAATGAATTTAGTTAATTATTCATTTATTTTCCTATATTTCCCAAAAATTAAAAATGAAAAAAATTGCTACTAGACTTGCCCAAGGTGGGTTTCAATTGCCAATGAAATATCTCCCCAAACTAATATTCAAAATTTGTTTAAGTCATGTTCAAGAATGGCCTCCAAGATAGCCCCTAAACATGCCTTGGAATAATGGCCCAAATGGGTCCCAAATGCCCTAAGACATAGGCCAAGAATAGGTCAAAAATTTCACCTAAGGTAGTCTAAGGAAGTGGCCAAACATGGCTCATAAGAATGGCCAAACATGGCCCAGTAGGGTGGCCAAACATGGCCCAAAAGGATGACCAAAAATGGTCCAAAAGGGTGGTGGCCAAACATGGCCTAAGGATTGGCTAAACATAGCCCAATAGGGTGCCCAAACATGGCCCAAAAGGGTGGCCAAAGGCTGGTGTCAGGGGTGTTAGGCTGGCATGCAGGTGGTGAGTAGCAGGCAGGCACGCGCGTGCGGTTTGGGAGTGCACAGGGTGTGGACTCATGCGCGGCAGGGTGCGGCGTGGGGCACGGATAGGGCGCGGCGCGCGCAGGGAGCTGGGCAGTTTTGGGTCAGTCTGCAACTGTGCAGTGTAGCAACAATGTATTTAGTGCAATTGATTTTCTCTGTTTTTTGAATTTTTTTCCAAAGTTATGCAAGCTACTTTTTTTCATTTTTAGCCTATTTTCTAAAGGTTCTTAACCCCCATTTTTTTGCACTTTTTTCACCTATATATAAGGTGTTTTACACACTTAACAAACCTTTTAATTTCACAAAATTTTAACATAGTCTCCTTTATTTTTTAAGCCTTTTTCACTTAATATTCCACAACGCAATCCACTATTTCTCAAGCTAGCAACTAAAATACATCCTTTGATTCAACTAAACATTTATATATCATTTAAAACATACAATTCTCCATACCTAGACATATACTTATGATTCAAATGTCACAACCTTATGCTCATTACAAATATAGGGCCTTGCCCATAGTTTCCATACTACACAAGGTTTCACAAGTTAATTATATATGTCTTAAGGCTTGTGCCCTCATACAACTCCAAAATATGCCTCAAAGGCCAAATGTTCTTCATGGTCCATTTCCCTTCCAGTCTTCAAGACTTCATCAAGTCTCAAGTGCCGAAAGTCTCATCTGTAATATGTAGTCCCATAAAGGGTCAGCACGACTACTGGTATGACATAATGCTAATGTTAAAAACAAAGTTAAGACGTGGCATATGCAACTGTACATTTATAAGCTATATGATTTTCAATTCATCAATGTAATGCAATGGCAATATACATGACACACACATGCAACTTTATGCCACACCCATGTCTCATTTCATGGATCGCTTCCGTTGGATCAGCGAGTACCAATATCCATTTCACAGATCGCTCCCGTTGGATTAGCGGGCAGCAATGCAATGGTCAATTTTGGGTTTTTCACCACAGGATCTACACCCTCATAATGCATAGCACTGAAGTGCTCAACCCACGCTATGTTTTCAAAGATTCACGTATGCCATGATGCCTTAACTTTTCTATGCAATTTTCAATGAAGCATTTCATCAATTACATGAAATATACCTTAAATCACACATTATACATAAAGTGAACTATAACTTCCAAATCACAAAACTTATTCCACATGAATATATACCATAATACAATCAATTAAACATATACTCATGTTACATGTCCACTACCTTACCAATTCTCAAAGAATACATAATTACACAAAGCATCAATGCATTAAATAAATTATATCTTTCAAAATACAAGACTTCATCCGCATGAACATAAGCCACAATGCAATGAATTAAATATATATCCAAGTTACACGTTCATCACTTTGACAAATTCTCAAAGAACACACAAATACACAAACTACCAACTCTAGGTTTTCAAAGTAACTACACCTTATGTGACTTTCTAAAAACAAGTAAACATACACATCATTCAATCAACTCATAAAAACGCAAAGAAACTCAACTCTATTCCTTACTTAGCAAAATATCTTACCTAAAAGGGTTTTTCTCAACCCTAAGGAGTTGTGCTCATTGTGAAACCGAACCAATTAGTAGGAACGTAGCCCTTGATGTAGGGAACAACTTCCTAGAAGGAAGCCTTGTGAAAATCTAAGCCTAGATATGAGTTTTGGAAGCTTGAAAGTTGGAGAAACCTAGGTTTCCTTCACCTATATCTCTAAGAACGAGCTGTTGTGTTTTCTCCAGACCAAATTATGAAATTTTTACACTAAGTTTCCTATTTAAAGTAAAGGGGCCAAGGAGTAAAAAGACCATTTTGCCCTTAATGAGTTCGGGACCCTGTTACACTACAACCCATCCCGAAACGCCTCAATTTGGCATTCTGCTTTAGCCAAAATTCTTAAAATTGTTTTAAATGAAAATTTTCTAAAAACTTTATTTTCTCCTATTGGCGGTTTCAGACGGGCCCACCCGGGCCATCCGGGATGCCCTTTTCGGGTCTATTTTTAAAACTATATTTGATTAGGCTCAAATTTTTACAGGAGGTGTATTTTAGCATCCTAAGCATTTTTTTTCTATGGCATACTCAAATTATGCTTCTAAATATGACTGTATAACCCCCTACTGGCAAACAGCGCATGAATAGTGCTCCACCGGCAAAAATAAAAAATTTATCTGGATTTTTTAGTTCTTTACATCCTTCCCCCTTAAAGAAATTTTGTCCTGAAATTTAGAAATGTACCTCTATGAATAAACAACTCTGGATACCTAGCGCAGACCTTAGCCTCGCACTTCCAAGTGGTCTCCTCGACCCCGTGATAGCTCCTAAGAACCTTGACCAAAGGGATGGTCTTGCCTCGCAAAACCTGGTCCCTCGATTCCAATATCTCTACAGGCCTCTCATCATAATAAATATCACCCTCCACTTGAAGATCGACCCAATCTAGCACATGTGAAGGGTCAGGCTCATACTTCTTCAACATCGATACGTGGAAGATATCATGAACCCCAGATAATTGAGGTGGTAATGCCAACTTATAGGCCACCTCTCCAACCCTTTCAAAGATTTCAAATGGCCCTATAAACCATGGCGATAGTTTCCCGCTACGCCCGAATCTCCTCAATCCCCGTCGTGGGGCTACCTTGAAGAACACACGTCCCCCAACATCAATGGATAGAGGTCGTCGCCTCTTGTCCTTAAAGCAGTTATCTCTCCTATCTCAGTCCAACATATCGGTGAACGACACGACCTACCATACAACACCTCAAAAGGTGCCATCTCGATACTAGAATGATAGCAGTTGTTGTAGGCAAACTCTACTAGAGCAAGGTGATCTTCCCGACTACCCCTAAAATCTATAACACACTCTCTAAGCATATCCTCAAGTATCTGGATAGTACGCTCTAATTGACCATCTGTCTGAGGATGGAAAGTAGTACTAAATAGTAGCTGAGTCCTCAAGACTGTCTGAAGAGTGCCAAAACCGTGCAATGAAATGTGGATCTCGGTCTGTAACAATGGAAACAGGAATCTCATGTAGTCGTACTATCTCTCTGATATACAACCTACTGAGAACATCCATTGAATCAGTCGCTTTAATCAGTAAGAAATATGTGGACTTCGTCAACTTATCAACAATAACCCAATCTACATCATGACCTCTAGGTGACCTCGGAAGACCCATCATAAAATCCATAGTAATAAACTCCCACTTCCACTCAGCCACTAGCAATGGCTGTAATAAACCCCCAGGTCTCTGGTGCTCAGCCTTAACTTGCTGGCACGTGAGACATCTTGATACAAACTATACAACATCTCCCTTCATCCTAGTCCACCAATACTGGCGGCGTAAATCATGGTACATCTTAGTGCTCCCTCGGTGCATTGCTAGACGTGAATGGTGGAAATCTCGAAGAACACCAGCCCTAAGAGACTCTGGAACAAAAACTCTACCCATATACCTCAGGCTAAGGTCAGAATAAATTGTCCATCCCTCAAAGCCCTCGGTACTAGCAACTCATGCTCCAATCTATTCTGCCTCTATGTCCTGTAACTATGCCTTAATAACCCTGCTCAACAGTGTAGGCTATGCACACATACTGAATAATATGGTGTGTCCCTCAAACTTGATAAAGTCTAATTCAAACTCACCAATATCTCCCATCATCTCCCAATCCCTAATAGCAATGCTAGCAACAGTGCTCATCGATCTCTTACTAAGTGCATCTGCTACGACATTGGCCTTCCCAGAATGGTACTGAAGATCAAAGTCATAGTCCTCCATATACTCCATCCATCTCCTTTGCCGAAGGTTCAAGTCCTTCTGCATGAAAATGTATCTAAGGCTCTTGTGATCTGAGAACACCTCAAACCTCTTTCCATATAAGTAGTGTCGCCAACTCTTAAATGCATAGATGACGGCAGCTAACTCCAAATCATGTGTAGGATAGTTATGCTCATGATTCTTCAACTGACGAGAACCATAGGCTACCACCTTACCGTCCTGCATCAATACACAACCCCTAGTCTCTCTCGTGAAGCATTACAATAAACTGTATAGCCAATACCTCCGTTAGGTATAATCAGGACAGGTGTTGAAGTCAGCCTCCTCTTCAGCTCTTGAAATGATTGCTCACATTCATCACTCCACTCAAATCTAATACCCTTGCGCGTCAGACGAGTCATCGGCGCGGCAAGACGAGAAAATCCCTCTACAAATCGACGGTAGTATCCGACCAATCCTAAGAAACTCTGAATCTCAAACACATTCTTTGGCCTCTCCCAACTTATAATAGAATTTATCTTAGACGGATCCATGGATACCCCACTACCTGACACAACATGGCCTAAAAACTGTACCTCCTGAAGCCAAAACTCACACTTTGAAAACTTAGCAAATAAATAGTGCTCTCTCAAAATCTATAACATAGTCCGTAAGTGAAAAGTATGCTCCTCCTCAGAAGGTGAATAAATCAGAATGCCATCAACAAAGACTATAACAAACTGATCTAAATAAGGACTAAAGATGCGATGCATCAAGTCTATGAATGCCGCTGGGGCATTCGTCACACCGAATGGCGTAACTACAAACTCATAATGGCCATAACGAGTGCGAAAAGCTATCTTCGCCACATCCTCCTCCCTTACTCTCAACTGATGATACCCCGATCGAAGATTGACCGTCGAGAAACATCTCGAACCCCTAAGCTAGTCAAACAAGTCATCTATCCTAGATAATGGGTACTTATTCTTGATAGTGACCCGGTTTAGTCTCCTATAATCCACACACAAATGTAATGTCCCATCCTTCTTCTTTGCGAACAATGTCGAAGCACCCCACGGAGAAGCACTAGGATGGATAAAACCCTTACCCTGCAAATCAGTCAACTGCTCCTTCAGCTCCCTCAACTTAACTGGAGCCATACGGTAAGGTGGAATGGAAATAGGCACAGAGCATGGGATAAGCTCTATCATGAACTCTATCTCTCCTCTCGGCGGTAGACTAGTCAAGTCATCTGGAACGACATCTGGGAACTCATCCACTACTGGCGGTAATACACTCTCTGTAGTCCCACTCCCATTTGCTATCAAACTAGCCAATAAGCAGCTATGACCTCCCCAACTCCTCGAGTCATACAACGGTAGCACTAGAAAATCTCCATGATCCCCCGTGAAATAAAAAAAAAAAAACTATCTCCCTCAGGAGTACACACCGTCACTCTCCCCCTGTAACAATCTATACTCGCCCGGAAAGTAAACAACCAATTTATCTCTAATTACATGTTATGGAAAAATTTGAAATCATACTCCCCACAAACTTGACCTAACCATTTCATTCACAATTCATTCTCTATATTAAACAACACGATCATTTCTATTTTTATTTTATTTTATTTTATTTTATTATTATTTTTTTTCATTTTTATTTTTATTATTATTATTTTTCAATCTACTAATAATTCAACAATCTGATTCAATAAATATTTTTTTTCTTTTTTTTTTACCCAATTCAAACACAATCTTTCAAAAGGAAAAATTCATTCAAGCAATACAATATTCATATACTCAAGTTATTACTCAACCCTAAGCGAATGCTATCCAAAAGGAATACATCTTTCCACAAGAGAGTTTAACACAAGGATATCTCTAAAATTTTAGGTACAAATACTCTGAGTATCCACTGTCCAGTCCAGACACAAGAATCTCCACAAGTCTTAATTCTTATTTTAGCATTCTGAGGTCTTATGTGTCTTTTAATTTACGGTTTACTACTTTATTGGGATTTTTTCATTTAAAATTTTATAATTCTTTCATTGTTTCTCACTTTTATAGCTAGGTAATAACTCTTCATGGATCACAACTCCTTTTGTTACTAGCTGATAGGGCGCCATCCATCAACTGTAACGCAAGACTTGAGACCAATCCAGTCTGTAGAGATATCATAGTCGTAGTACTGTAATCTATGAATATCGGGTACTAAACTAGCATGCATATATAGAATTGACAAGCAACAGTTAACAGCTAACACGTAGCCTACCACATAAACACTTAAATATAGAATCCATCATAAGAATATACATATACATAAATGAGCTTACAACTTACCATATAGGTAACTAGGCACACAACCAATCCTATGGATGTCCAGGCATTTAGCCTATCTTATAGATAACTAAACATATAGCCTATCTCATAAATCATTTGATCTACTACATAGATATAAGTACCTAGCCCCAGTTGATTAATAATCTAGCACCTCACATACTCCCGAAAAATTAGGGAAATAATCACATTGTACAATTACACATACTAAAGTAACAAGCACACACATAATCATGTAATCTAAACCAGCCCAATTAACATGAGGGCTAACCTCTGCCACTATCCCTAGGTATTCAAAACCTAAAGTTCTGATACTGTCACGCCCTGAATTCCCACAAACCCGTGGCGCGAGTAACAAAACTAAAAAAAAATAAAATAAAGGACAATCTAACGGATTCAACTCAAACTTACATTCATTTCCTCCAATGTACATTTATGTAAAGCACAATCAATAAAAACACTATTCGGGCTTAAGCCCTACATCACAAAGTATGTCCCCACGGGCCAAATATCCTTCTAAGCTCATATCTCCTCCACTCTGCAAGACTTTCTCAAGTCTCAAGTGCCGGGAGCGTCATCTGTAATGTGTTATCCCACGAATAGGTAAGCTCAACTACTGGTATAATATAATGATAATGCAAGAAACAAAATTAAGGCGTGGCATGTGCAAGTGTACATTTATATCTGCATGGCATTCAATATCATCAATGCAGCATATGAACAGCATGCATGACGCACCCGTGCAAACTCCATGTCGCACCCCCAACGGCATGAGTACCCACGTATGTCTCACTTTACGGACCTTCCCCAACGACCTGAGCAACCACTTATGACTCACTTTACGGACCTTCCCCGATGGCCTGAGTAACCACGTATGACTCACTTTACGGACCTTCCCCGACGGCCTGAGTAACCACGTATACACAGCATCAAGTGCTTAACTCACACCATGTTTCCAAAGAATCACACTATGCCAATATGCTCTGACTCCACCATGCTATAATGTGATCTCAATGAAGCATCTTATCCACACATGAAGCATGCTTTAGATAATGCATTACACAATAACATTCCAATCACAGAATCCCTTCATCAAGGGTACATGCCATACATAATCCATTTAACACATGCTTTAAATCACATATTTCATAATCGCAACAATTTTCGAAGAATATAATCCACACATTATGCTAACACATGCGATATACACATAGTCATGATCCGCATTCATCACCAAACTTTCAAAAAGATGATAAGAAACACATAAGCATAAAAGCAATCAAACAAATATGTGAATCAACATGGGAATTATTCTTAACTTAATCCTATTTCTTACTTAGCATAATATATCATACCTGCTGGGTTTGTCTCAACCCAAGAATTCATACTCGTAGCATATCAGAACTAACAGTAAGGATGCAGAAGGTCAGACCACCTTCTCTTTGCCTTTCGGTGTTCCTAAAATCATGAAATATAACTCAGTTCATTTGCTACTTAAATTATGCTATTCATCAAATTTTATGAGTTTCTATTTTGCCAAAATAAACTCTACTTTTAAGTCTGGAACGTTAAAGAAAGTTGGTTTAAGCTTTCGCAGAATCTAATTCGGACATCTGAGCTAAAAAGGGCAAAACGGTCATTTTTTGTACTTTTACGGGTCCTTACATCCTGAGACCTCTTTTTGCAAATTAGATTCCACGGTTGAGTCTAGAATGGTCAAGATAAGAAATCTAGACAATTTTTTTACTTAAATCGGAGTTCGTTTGACTGCATTTTAACTCAGGGGCATTTTGATAATTTTTAATGTTATTACGGGTCTTTTATTTTTTTGGGACCCTGTCTCATAAAACGGACCTCACCATTGGTCTTAGAATGGTCGAGATAGTCAAAATACATTAATGACTTGTCCTATTTGGACTCTAGACCATTTTGTGATAATTAATTAATCAAATTAATATTTTATTCAGGGGGGTCAAACTATAATTATTTAAATGTTCTGGGGTCAAAGTTGAATTTTTTGAAAGTTCTGGGGGATAAATTGAATTTCAAAAAGTACTGGGGTCAAATTGTAATTTCTAACTTTCCTACTCTAACCTTGGATAGCCAAACAATGGCTAAGCCCCGAAACAGGGATAGGATATCCCTATTCCTAATTTAATTCCAATTTTAATTTGGTAAATCTATAGCCAAACACCCCTAATTCATTTTTTAATTTAAAACCTATAGCTGACACGTGGAGGGGGTAGGTCGGTCTTGACCCGACCCGGAACAGTGCCCCTTCTTCCTCGATTTTTCGGTAGGGTTCCGGCATGTCTCCGGCGTCTTCTCCAGCGCCGGTGACACTATTCCGGTCGACTTTCAGTGTTTTCAAAATGCCGTTTTCTTCCATTTCTTCCCTAGATTCCATTTCCAACCTCCATTTTCAATTTGGGTCACTCAAACGTCACGAATAGGAGGTCAAAGAGCCATGGCTGATTCTCCGGCCAGTCATTTTCATCATGTTTTCTTCACTGTTTTGGTCTAACATCTTGCCTAAATTGTTTCTGCACTTCACTCCATAAGTTTCCCATCATTTTGGTAAAGTTTTGAAGCAAGAAAACTCACCCACCTGATTATCCTACACAACCTGCAACTTACTTTTTCTACTTCATTTCCTAACCATTTTGGTTGATTTCTTTTGCAAAATGATCCACATTTTATACACTATAAGGCCCTAAAATCAAATCAAACCAGCATGCCAAAAAAATTGAAAAACCAAAACCGAGCTACTTACCAACTTTCTGGGTTTCTCTCTCTCTCTCTCTCTCTCTCTCTCTCTCTCTCTCTCTCTCTCTCTCTCTTTCTCCGGTCGTGTGCTCTTCTTCTCCTTCCTGGTTCAAGCTTGGTCCAAGCCTCTCCCTTTCCTTTCTGTCTTTCTTTCTCAATCCCAACGAATACACACATACATATACATAACCAACACTCAGCAGCCCCTCTCTCTACTCTCTCCCCCTCTCTAAATCCGGTCTGTACTCTCCCTCCTATATGACACACACATACACAGAACACTTATTTACACACACACCTAACCCACCCACTCTCTTACACACCACAGCCCACACCATGCCCCTTTGAGTGTTGTACACTCAACCTTCTCACCCACTCACTACACACAGTACACACACACACACACGGTTGGGCACACACATGTATAATATATATATATATATACATATATGAAAATGTATATAAAATATATATATATATATATATCTATATACATATGTCCATTTCCACTACATATACTCACACACATATTACACATTTTAATTAATAATAATAATAATAATAATAATAATAGTAATAATAATAATAATTGATGAGCCATAAAATGCGCCTACAGAGCAGAACTGCCTCCAAAGCTGAGCGGCCTCCAGAGCTGCTACCAGCAGGGCCTCTAGAGCAGAACATCCTCCAAAGCTGAGCTGCCTCTAAAGCAGCTACCAGCAGGCCTCTAAAGCAGAGCTGCCTCCAGTAGAGCTACTACTAGTAGAGCTAAGCTGCCTCTAAAGCAGCTACCAGCAGGCCTCCAGAGCAGAGCTGCCTCAAAAGCAGAGTTACCTCTGGCAGAGCTATTACTAGCATAGCTGAGCTGCCTCCAGAGCAGCTATCAGCAGGCCTCCAGAGCAAAGCTGCCTCTGGCAGAGCTATTACTACCAGCAGAGCTGCCTCTAGAGCAGCTACCAGCAGGCCTTCAGAGCAGAGTTGCCTTTAGAGTAGCTACCAGCAGAACTGCCTACAGAGCAGGAGGAGTTTCGAACTGGTCATCGTCTTCCATAGACTTCAGACCTCAGAATAAGGAATATATCTTGGAGTGCAAGTCTTTTAGATAGGAAAAGAATCCTATCTCAATCAGGGAAGATTATCACATATCTTTTAACTTTGTCAAACAAGAAAAGAATTCTATTCAATATAGGAAACTGCTAAAATCAATGACTCTCAACCCTATAAATAAAGGAGTCAAGTATGCTCAAAGACATTCAATCTCACATTCAATCTCACATTCAATCACATATACAATCACTCTCTTGTACACATATTCTTTATATTAATTGTTTATTCCCTCTTTACTGACTTAATCGTCAGAGGGTCCTCCTTCTCTTTTTTGCAGGTCCTTCTTGCCGAATCATAGAATCGACCGGTGCTGTTTTTTGCAAGATCAGTTTGGCGCCGTCTGTGGGAACGACAGTCAACATGCTTCATTCTCTACTGCTAATATTTCTAGCTAATGATTATTTAAATTCTTGTTAAACAAGATTGAATCAGATTGAATTCTCGTTCATCAACGAAGAGATCAAACTCTATGGAATACTTGCATGATTATATATATATATATACATACACAACCTCAAGATCTTTTCATATACATATACTCAAATTAAATCAGTATTGTACTAATCAAGTCAATTATACAAAAAAGAAATCATTGATTTACAATTTTTAATCATTACATGTGGATTTAGCTTCTTGTTCCATTGTTATTTTTTGAGCACCGTGATCTCACCTTTTAATATTATCACAGGAAATATAAAACAATGGTTTGTTTGCCATTGAAAAGGCGGAAGACCACTCCAGTTGTCTTCCTTTAGCTTTCACCTCCTCTCACCGACCCAAACAAGGGCAGCACAGTATATTTGATTGTGATACAGATTTGTTCATGTATATATATATATATATATATATACATACACATTAACATGAACATCGATCTCAAAATTTGCATCAATCTCAAAATCTTTTGAATAAAATATAAGATTTGATGAAATACAAGACCATTCTGTCACTATTGAATTTGAATGCTTTTATAAAAAGCGTCTTAGATTTTTTATTGCATCCCTTATCTCTTTATGCCTGCATCCTCTGCTTTTTGTTTTAATTCTCTGAACTATTTTGACTATGAAAAAGTGTGAAATATATATATATATATAAATATATGTATATATATATATATGTTGCAACTTATTCCTGTTGAGAGCAGGATCCACCAGCTCACCTGCTGCTAAAGGAAAACAAAGATTATTATGGGTTTCTGGCTCATCAAATATATATATGATTTCACCATCTTTTTGTATACATGTTTATATATACAATCTCAAGATCTTTTATATATATATATATATATATATATATACAATTTCAAGATCTTTTATATATATATATATATATATATACACACGTACGCCATAATCAAATCAGACATTGATCAAGTCAGAAACCATTGAGATATAGTTTCTCAGCATATAAAATCATTACACATGATTTAATTTCTTATTTTTTGGTGCATGAAAAGAAGCACCGTGATCTAACTTATTTTAGTATTATTTCAGAGAAGCCCAGTCACTGTGACGTTTTCTTCTGCAGGGTTCTAGACCTAAATAGAGATGAAACTTTTTCTCTCTCTAAAAAGTACAATTGCTCTCTGTATTGGCTCTCTCTAATATATATATTTGATATATTTCACTCTCTAAAAAACAAGGAAAAGCAGCACAGACTCTTTATGGCATCCTTTATCTGTGCGCCATGGCAGAACCGGAGCACACAATATACAAAAACCCAGCCCCATCTATTATTTGGTTTGTGTTTCGGAAGTTGATCTTCACTCTAGATCTGCATGATGTTCATTCCTGATCCGCGTCAGGGGCATACCATCGACGATCTCCATTATGATCGGCGATTTCTATCATGGTCGGCAATCTCCTTATAGGCCATCTCTAAAAATCATCTATCGAGCAAAGGATTTGACAGTCCTGAGAGGCCGAAGAGTGCAAATTTGGTTTCCCTTATGCTTGCTTAAAAAATCTAGCTCCAGCAATGGCGGCAGCAAGAGATCGGAGCCAAAATCAGTCAATAATGGAAGATCGACACCGAGATCAGTAGCTGGCCCACGTCGCTACCCAACCACAAAGTCGACCTCGCCGCTGTAAAGCCCACACGTCTTCAACGCCGCCAGCGTCACTGGCCGCCCTACTATCAAGGCTTCAGCCGTTCCAATCTTAGGTTTTCTGCGATGACTAAGAAGAGGAAGTACGACACCACGAGGCTTAAGGAGGTTGATCGAACCATGTACACCACATTCTGTAGTGCGATGAACTCACTTTCTCAGCTCTACATGCAGGCCATGAACCAGCAAAGGCTCTCCTTCTAAATTGGTGAAGTCATGCGCTGGAGAAACTATACAATTAAATTCTAATACAACAAGAAGAGGGATCAAGAATTACCGATGAAATCTCTCCCTATGATTAGTTGTGCTGCAAATATGGAGCTCTGTAATCAAAGACCCCAATTTTCATTATCATCCATCTCACAAATCAAGCCACCTACTTCATCGTGATCTTTGGCTCTGTCCACTTAGTTCTTTCCCACCTTCCCAATTTCAACTCCATCACAGTTATCTCTCTTACTGCTGCTATCATGTCCTTGAGTTACTATTGCTTGGGTAACCACTGTTTCCAAGGGGGTTCAACCAGATGTGTAGTACAGTTCTCGAGTTTCAACTACTACAGGAAGTGTGTTCCAGTTCTTGAGTGCTTTAGGTGATGTATCTTTTACTTATGCTGAACACAATGTGGCGTTAGAGATCCAAACAACCATCCCTTCTACATCTGGGAAACTTTCCAAGGAATCCATGTGGAAGCGGCCTATATAGTTATGGCATTATGTTATTTCCCTGTTTCTATCATCGGTTATTGGGTCTTCGAAAATACTGTTCATGACAATATCCTCATGTCACTAGAAAAACCTGCTTAGCTGATTGCAGTAGCTAACATGTCTGTTGTAGTCCATGTCATTGGAAACTATTAGGAAAAGTCAAGCAACAAAGGGAGAGCCACAGAAATGCGAAATTGAACTTACAAACTATACTCACCTATTTTTCTTATTTATCCCTCACTTTGCAATTACCCGCCTGTTCGTCCTCTTCCTCTCGCAGGACGACCTCCTCAATGGGGCAATTCCAGAAAGAAACAGCGATCTGACAGGCCTATAGGACTAAATGGAACCATTTCAGGGCAACTGGGAAACTACAAAAAGCTTTAAATTCTAAATCTCTCATTCAATTTATTATCTGGTTCGTTACCTGATAGTCTTGCAGGGATGGAATTAATAGACTCACTTATCCTTGATTCAAACCGCTTATCAGGTTAGGTGCCTGATTGGATTTACAACTGAAAACGGGTGCAGTCTGTAATGTTAACAAAGAACCGCTTTAGCGGGTCTTTACCGCCACACAATATGCCATCTCTAACCTTCCTTGATGTCAATACCAAACTCAGCAATATCAACAACCACAAGAATCCAACGGTATGAATAAGACTATTTGGGTTGGCGACCTCCACAATTGGATGGACGAAGATTATCCCCATAGCTGCTTCGCTTCCTCAGGCGAGGATTGCGTGCTCTGTTTTACAGGCTGTGATGGTTGAGACCGTCAAATTACCACTGCTTGAATCTCTTGCTTACCTTCTCTTCACAGGCTTAACACTGATTAGTGTTCTGATCTACATCTAGTGGAGAGAGAGAAAAAGTGTATTGAAGAAGGTTCAACAAATAAACAACAAAGGGAGAAACAGAGGGTCTCCGAGGAGATCAAGTTCTGGATACCTCTCTGGACCCAATTACAGAAGCCTATTGTAGCTGCTTCTCCAGTCACGACCATCGACTTGAATACAACCCGGATGGGGTATTGGACCCCAGACTCCGTATTTGAACGGATCTCTATTCCACAAATGAATCGAGCCTCATATAGCTAAGAATCCGTTTATTGGGTTCAGTACTGGCGACAGAGATTTTCAGTTGGAAGCTCTAAACCTAAGCTCGGAACCCCAGAAACAAGGGGTTGAACCAGGATAGTGGTCCAGTGGCTCCGACTAGAAAGAAACCAGATAGTTATACAGCATCTCACATGTACAGAGCCTTCAACAACATATTTACAAAAATGGGAAGCATCAAACTTCTGGGATCTCTATTTCCTGTTGATCTTTTCTTTCTTAGATTTTTTCTCAAAATATCTGGCATTGCTCTGGACATGACTTTTGACGATCTGATCAAGAACAATTAGAAATTTGGAGGAGAAGTCAGTTAGTTCAGGGGCCGAGGTCGAGCCTCTAGACCCGGACCCACTCATCGCTGCTCAAATCATGGTACGTTCTAAGAGATCAGCTTTGTTTCAATATAATGGCTGCAGCAACAGAGCTACAATCTCTTAGTAGAGTTGGAAATCACAATGCAGAGAGTGCTCTTCAGGTGCCCCTCATGGATCCCTTATATCTTCAACACTTGAGATCAAATGAGTACAGCCCTCAATGACCCATCTATGGATGCGGAATGCATCAGTAATTCATACTTGGATTTAATTGGACTTCAGAAAGCTTACCTTGGGTCACTGCTTCCACCTCAGAAATCACAGTAATTTCTGATTTTCTTCTAATGATTTTTAGTAACAGTAATTACTCTATTCTCCTCATCTTCACTATTCACTAACGAGGATGGAAACTCCAATGATGAAGAAACGACTAAAACGCATGAGCGCTAGTGAAAAGCAATCTGATATGCCATATTTCATCAATTTTTCTCTCTTTTACTGGTATTGGTTGACCCCGATCAAAGCTTGTTTATGGCTCTTCAGCCTAAAATGATTGCATATAGGAACTCAGTCGCTTCATTCACCATGGCCGTAAAGTTCTTCACTGGCCCAACAGTAATGACCACATCTTTCATTGCTATTGGCCTATGTAGTGGCCTCCGTCGTGTTGCTATTGTACAGTAGACAACCCAAAGAGCACGCTTGTACGCAGCTTGCCCTATGTTCACCTGTCTGGCCATTAACTCAGCAGCTCACAATGTGTCAAGAGGAACTCTTTTCCAGTTGACTTTCTCCATTATTAACAAGATCAGTATTTTACAAAGATGTAGCTCTCTCTTCAACGATGCCAGCACAAACATGGAGTCTCTTGTTGTCACCTCGTTAGAAGATTTGATTATAAAGACTACTGTATACAAGCTGAGGCACAAATGGCCAGCATAGCTTTCACCAGTTATGTAAAAATCACAGGAGTGGTACTACGGGGAACCTCTCAAGGCAATTGACAAGAAAGATATAGGAATCATTGGTTGTACTCTTATCAATTTATACATAAATGCACAGACCTCTAGATCTAGTCCATCTTAAATGCACAGACTTAGGTCTGGTCCATCTTAATGAACATACCACCAGGTCTGGTCCATCTTAAATGCACAGACTTGGGTCTGGTCCATCTTAATGTATAGACTCCCAGGTCTGGTCCATCTTAATGCACAGACCCCCAGGTCTAGTCCATCTAAATGCACAGACTCAGGTCTGGTCCATCTTAATGCATAGACCCCTAGGTCTGGTCCATCTTAATGCATAGACCCCTAGGTCTGGTCCATCTTAATGCACAGACTCAGGTCTGGTCCATCTTAAATGCACAGACTCAGGTCTAGTCCATCTTAATGCACAGACCCCCAAGTCTGGTCCATCTTAACGCACAGACTCAGGTTTGGTTGAACCAAATGTACAGACTTCATGTCTGGTCTATCAAAATGTACAGATTTCATGTTTGGTCCAACCAAATGTACAGACTTCGTGTCTGGTCCAACTAAATGTACAGACCTCGTGTCTGGTTCACCTAATGTACAGACCTTCTAGTCTGGTCCATTTTTCTCACTCTATCAATGTTTATAAAAACCTTGTTTTATTTCCAAGTGTTGCAGGACAATATATTATAAATCATTAAGTACGCATGACTCTTCAAAAATCCTAACCTCAGCTCTGCACAGATCTCACAGAACTGAGGCTTGGGGGGGGGGGAGAGTAACTGATGAGCCATAAAATGCGCCTCTAGAGCAGAACTGCCACCAGAGCTGAGCGGCCTCCAGAGCTGCTACCAACAGGCCTCCAGAGCAGAACTGCCTCCAGAGCTGAGCTGCCTTCAGAGCAACTACCAGCAGGCCTCCTAGAGCAGAGCTGCCTCCAGAGTAGAGCTACCTCCGGCAGAGCTGCCTCCAAAGCAGCTACCAGCAGGCCTCCAAAGCAAGAGGAGTTTCCGAACTGGTCATCGTCTTCCATAGACTTCCGACCTCAAAATAAGGAATATATCTTAGAGTGCAAGTCTTTTAGATAAGAAAGGAATCCTACCTCAATCAGGGAAGATTATCACATATCTTTTAACCTTGTCAAACAAGAAAAAAATTCTATTCAATATAGGAAACTGCTAAAATCAATAACTCTCAACCCTATAAATAAAGGAGTCAGGTATGCTCAAAGACATTCAATCTCACATTCAATCACATATACAATCACTCTCTTTTACACATATTCTTTATATTTATTTTTTATTCCCTCTTTACTGACTTGATCGTCGGAGGGTCCTCCTTCTCTTTTTTGCAGGTCCTTCTTGCCGAATCATAGAATCGATCGGTGCTGTTTTTTGCAGCATCAATAATAATAATAAATTTTTTTTTTCTGAGTCTTTACATGCTTCCCTCCTTAAAGAAATTTTGTCTCGAAATTTAAAAATGTACCTCATCGACAAAATTTTAAAAGCTCGACACAAAATGCATTGTAACGTGGAGACGTGCAGACTTACCTATGGATCATTCGCCTCTCCCTTAGCTAGGTGATGTGGAATGCATTACCCTCTCCCCTTACTCTCTCCCCCGTAGGCTCAGCCTCATCGGTGGGCACTGCAGCGACGTGCAGACATCTCCACACTCCCTGCTAGGGTCTAGTTCTGATCCTATCTGTAATGACCCACTCCACATAGCACAACGCATAATGAAATCCTCGATTATGTTGGCTCATCAATGCCAGCCCTCCAATTCTACTCAATTGTCATAACCCACCTCAATAATTCGACACAATACCAAAAATAAAGAAAAATTCTCACTGTTCATAAGGATACCTTAAAGTCTCTCACACACGTGTTGACCATCTAACAAACCTCGAATCAAGCCATGAAATCACCTAGTGATTTATCACAATGGCATCATCTATATATCACCCGTACCACAACGTAATTTAATAACCCATTTCCCAACATTTTAATCATAAAACTTAAAGTAGTGCACTAAGGTTCAAAAGAATAAAACACTAGTTAAACTCTTCGCCAATTTAAAGCATGAACATGCATCAATCCTTACTCACCCGTATTTAAACACACTCACATATAAACATGTTTAAACATTCTCTCATGCATGCGTTAAGAGCAGTCAGTCTACATATAAAATCATAGTCACAGTACTATACAAGTACTAAACTAACATGCATATATATAGAATCAACAAGCAACATTCAATAACTAACATGTAGCCTACCACATTAGCACCTAAGTATAAAATTCATCTCAAGAATATACATATACATAAATAAGCACACAACCAGCCACATAGGTAACTAGGTACACATTCAATCCTGTGGATATCCAGGCTTATAGGCCCATCTTATAGGTAACTAAGCATATGGCCTATTTCATAAACCACTTGGTCTACTATTTAGATATAAGCACCTAACCCCAGTTCCTTAATAAGCAAGTATACCTCATATTGTACAATTTCACATACTAAAGTGACGAGCACTAAACTAATCATGAAATCCAAGTCTGCCCAATCAACTTAAAGTCCAACCCTTCCTAACTCACAATAAAGTTCATCCTAGAAGGATCCACTAACATCCCGTGAAATAAAGAAAACTATCTCCCTCAGGAGTACTCACTGTCACTCTCCCCCTATAACAGTCTATACTCTCCAAAAATGTAAATAGCCAATTTATCCCAACCCGTTGGTTGCACTAAACAACTAACACCGAGTTCCAACACAACCTTTTGCAAAGAAGGAATTTATTTAAACGACACAATATACGAATACTCTAGTCATGCTAGTGTTCAACTGGCCTACCAGTACTTAACCCTAAGTGAATGCCATCCAAAAATAATATATCTCTCCACAAAAGAGTTTAACACAAGAATATCTCTATATCCGCTATCCAGTCTATACACAAAAATCTCCACAAGTCTAAATTCTTATTTTAGCATTCTAAGATCTTATGTGTCTTTTAATTTACGGTTTACTACCTCACTATCACTTGTTCATTTTAGGTTTTATAATTCTTTCATTATTTCTTACTTTTATAGCTAGGTAATAACCCTTTATGGATCACAACTCCTTTTGTTACTAGCTGATGGGGTGTCATCCATCAACTGTAACACAAGACATGAGACCAATCCAGTCTGTATAAATATCATAGTCATAGTACTATAATCCATGCACATCGGGTACTAACCTAGCACACATATACATATATATAAGAACACAACCAATTAGGCAGATAACTAGGTCCACAGTCTATCTCATAATTAACTAGGCACACGGCCTACCATATAGATAACTAGGTGCACAACCTGTCTCATAAATAACTAGGCATACGACCTATCCCATAAGATATACGGTTTATCACATAGACATGAGTTTCTAATCTTAGTCAACCCTCAATTCAAACAATCACGTACTATCAGTAAATCGGGAAACTAAGTATAGTGCATACCCGTGCATACCAATGCAACACGTGCACATAAAACCTATGACCCAAACTCTCCCAACTAAACTGAAAGTCTAAACTTCTCCCACTGTCCCTAGGTATTCGAACCTAGGCTCTGATACCACGTTGTCACGCCTCGAATTCCCACGAACCCGTGGCGCGAGTAACGAAACTAAAAAAAATAAAATAAAGGACAATCTAACGGATTCAACTCAAACTTACATTCATTTCCTCCAATGTACATCTATGTAAAGCACAATCAATAAAAACACTCAACATGTCATTCGGGCTTAAGCCCTACATCACAAAGTATGTCCCCACGGGCCAAATATCCTTCTAAGCTCATATCTCCTCCACTCTGCAAGACTTCCTCAAGTTTCGAGTACCGGTAGCGTCATCTGTAATGTGTTATCCCACGAATGGGTCAGCTCAATTGCTGGTATAATATAATGCTAATGCAAGAAACAAAATTAAGGCGTGGCATGTACAAGTGTACATTTATATCTACATGGCATTCAATATCATCAATGCATTATATAAACAGCATGCATGACGCACCCATGTAAACTCCATGTCACACCCTATGACTCAATTTACGGACCTTTCCCAACGACATGAGTACCCACGTATGTCTCACTTTACGGACCTTCCCCGACAGCCTGAACAACCACTTATGACTCACTTTACGGACCTTCCCCGACGGCTTGAGTAACCACGTATGACTCACTTTACGGACCTTCCCCGACGGCATGAGTACCCACGTATGTCTCACTTTACGGACCTTCCCCGACGGCCTGAACAACCACTTATGACTCACTTTATAGACCTTCCCCGATGGCCTGAGTAACCACTTATGGCTCACTTTATTGACCTTTCCCGACGGCTTGACAAACCATGTATGCACAGCATCAAGTGCTCAACTCACACCATGTTTCCAAAGAATCACACTATGCCAATATGCTCTGACTCTACCAGGCTATAATGTGATCTCAGTGAAGCATCTTATCCACACATGAAGCATACTTTAGATAATGCATTACACAATAACATTTCAATCACAGAATCCCTTCATCAAGGGTACATGCAGTACATAATCCATTTAACACATGCTTTAAATCACATATTTCATAATCGCAACAATTCTTGAAGAATATAATCCACACATTATGCTAACACATGTGATATACACATAGTCACGATTCGCATTCATCACTAAACTTTCAAAAAGATGATAAGAAACACATAAGCATAAAAGCAATCAAACAAATATGTGAATCAACATGGCAATTATTCTTAACTTAATCCTATTTCTTACTTAGCACAATATATCATACCTGTTGGGTTTGTCTCAACCCAAGAAGTCGTACTCGTAGCGTAGCGGAACTAACAATAAGGATGCAGAAGGTCAGACCACCCTCTCTTTGCCTTTCGGTGTTCCTAAAATCATGAAATATAACTCAGTTCATTTGCTACTTGAATTATGTTATTCATCAAATTTTATGTCTTTATTTTATGATTTTCTATTTTACCAAAATAAACTCTACTGTTGAGTCCGGAACGTTGAAGAAAGTTGGTTTAGGCTTTCGCGGAATCTAATTCGGACATCTGAGCTAAAAAGGGCAAAACGGTCATTTTTTGTACTTTTACGGGTCCTTACATCCTGAGACCTCTTTTTGCAAATCAGACTCCACGGTTGAGTCCGGAATGGTTGAGATAATAAATCTCCACTATTTGTTTACTTAAATCAGAGTTCTTTTGATGGATTTTAACTCAGGGGCATTTTGGTAATTTTTAATGTTCTTACGGGTCTTTTATTTTTTTTCCGGAACCCCGTCTCGTAAAACAGACATCACCATTGGTCTCAGAATGGTCGATGTAGCAAAATACACTAATGACTTGTCCCATTTGGACTCCGAACCATTTTGTGATAATTAAATAATTAAATTAATTAATTAATCAAATTAATATTTTATTAATATTTCATTTAGGGGGGGTCAAACTATAGTTATTTAAAAGTTTTGGGGTCAAAGTTGAATTTTTTGAAAGTTCTGGGGGCTAAATTGAATTTCAAAAATTACTGGGGTCAAATTGTAATTTCCAACTTTCCTATTCCAACCCTGGATAGCCAAACAGTGGCTAAGTCCCAAAACAGGGATAGGATATCCCTATTCCTAATTTAATTCCAATTTCAATGTGGTAAATCTGTAGCCAAACACCCTTAATTCATTTTTTAATTTCAAACCTACTACTAACACGTGGAAGGCATGGGTCGGTCTTGACCCGACCCGACCCGACCCCGAACCCGACCTGGAACAGTGCCCCTTCTTCCCCGATTTTCTGGTAGGGTTCTGGCATGTCTCCAGCGCCGACGACACTATTCTGGTCGACTTTCAGTGTTTTCAAAATGTCGTTTTCTTCCATTTCTTCCATAGATTCCATTTCCAACCTCCATTTTCAATTTGGGTCACTCAAACGTCACGAATATGAGGTCAAAGAGCCATGGCCGATTCTCCAGCCAGTCATTTTCATCATGTTTTCTTCACTGTTTTGGTCCTGCTTCTTTCCTATATTGTTTCTGCACTTCACTCCATAAGTTTCCCATCATTTTGGTTAAGTTTTGAAGCAAGAAAACTCACCCACCCGATTATCCTACACAACCTGCAACTTACTTTTTCTATTTCATTTCCTAACCATTTTGGTTGATTTCTTTTGCAAAATGATCCACATTTTATACACTATAAGGCCCTAAAATCAAATCAAACCAACATGCCAAAAAAATTGAAAAACCAGAACCGAGCTACTTACCAACTTTCTGGGTTTCTCTCTCTCTCTCTCTCTCTCTCTCTCTCTCTCTCCTGTTGTGTGCTCTTCTTCTCCTTCCTGGTTCAAGCTTGGTCCAAGCCTCTCCCTTTCCTTTCTGTCTTTCTTTCTCAATCCTAACGAATATACACACACATATATATAAGCAACACTCAACAGCCCCTCTCTCTCTACTCTCTCTCTAAATCTAGTCTGTACACTCCTCCCTATATGACACACACACACACAGAACACTTATTTACACACACACCTAACCCACCCACTCTCTTACACACCACAGCCCACACCATGCCCCTTTGATTGTTGTACACTCAACCTTCTCACCCACTCACTGCACACAGCACACACACACACAGTTGGGCACACACATGTGTAATTTATATATATATATATACATATATTAGAATGTATATAATATATATATATATATACATATACACACATTTTACACATAACATACAATGGATATATATATATATATACGTATGTCTATTTTCACTACATATACTCACACACATATTACACATTTTAATTAATTAATTAATTAATTAATAATAATAATAATAATAAAATTTTTTTTCTGAGTCTTTACAGATGCCACGTTGTCACGCCCCGAATTTTCATAAACCTGGGGAGTGAGTGAAATTAATTAAGAAAAATAAATAAAAGACAATTAAATGGATTTAGTTAATTATTCATTTATTTCTCCATATTTCCCCAAAATTAAAAATAAAAAAAAAATTGCTACTAGACTTGCCCAACGTGGGTTTCAATTGCCAATCAAATATCTACCCTAACCAATATTCAAAATTTATTTAAGTCATGTTCGTGAATGACCTCCAAGATAACCCTAAAATGTCTCTAAACTTGCCTCGGAATAATGACCCAAATGGTTCCCAAATGCCCTAAGACATAGGCCAAGAATAGGTAAAAAATTTCACCTACGGTAGTATAAGGAAGTCGCCAAACATGGCCCAATAGGGTGGCCAAACATGGCCCAAAAGAATGACCAAAAATTTTCCAACAGGGTGGCCAAACATGGCCCAATAGGGTGCCCAAACATGGCCCAAAAGGGTGGCCAAAGGTTGGTGTCATGGGGGTGTCAGGCTGGCACGCAGGTGGCTGGGCAACAGACAGGCACGCGCGTAAGGCGTGGACGCGTGCTGGTAGGGCGAGGCGTGAACACGGTGCTGCGCGCGCGTGTGGGGAACACGACTTGGCAGTTTTGGGTCAGGCTTGCAACTGTGCACTGTAGCAACAGTGTATTTATTGCAGCAAATTTTCTCTATTTTCTGCAGTTGATTGTCTCTATTTTCTGAATTTTTTTCCAAAGTGATGCAAGCTACTTTTTTCCATTTTTAGCCTATTTCCTCAAGGTTTTTAACCCCCCAGTTTTGGTACTTTTTTCCACCTATATATAAGGTGTTTTACACTCTTAACAAAGCTTTTAATTTTACAAAATTTTAACATAATCTCCTTTGTTTTCTAAGCTTTTTCCACCTAATATTTCACAACACAATCCACTATTTCTCAAGCTAGCAACTAAAATACATCCGTTGATTCAACTAAACATTTATACATCATTTAAAATATACAATCCTCCATACCTACACATATACTTAAGATTCAAAATGTCACAACCTCATGCTCATTACAAATGTAGGGCCTTGCCCACAGTTTCCATACTACACAAGATTTCACAAGTTAATTACATATGTCTTAGGGCTTATTCCCTCATACAACTCAAAAATATACCCCAAGGGCCAAATGTTCTTCATGGTCCATTTCCCTTCCATTCTTCAAGACTTCATCAAGTCTCAAGTGCTGGGAGTCTCATCTGTAATATGTAATCTCATAAAGGGTCAGCACGACTGCTAGTATGACATAATGCTAATGTAAAGAGCAAAGTTAAGGCATGGCATGTGCAACTGTACATTTATAAGCTATATGCCTTTCAATTCATCAATGTAATGCAATGGAAATATGCATGACACACACATGTAACTCTATGCCACACCCATGTCTCGTTTGACGAATTGATCCCATTGGATCAGCGAGTACCAATACCTATTTCACGGATCGCTCCAATTGGATTAGCAGGCACCAATGCAATGGCCAATTTTGAGTGTTTCACCATAGGATCTACACCCTCATAATGTATAGCACTGAAGTACTCAACCCACACTATGTTTTCAAAGATTCACGTATGCGAAGATGCCTTAGTTTTTCTATGCAATTTTCAATGAAGCATTTCATCAAATACATGGATTATACCTTAAATCATGCATCATACATAAAGTAAACTATAACTTTCAAATCACAAAACTCCTTCCACATGAACATATACCATAATACAATCAATTAAACATATACTCATGTTACATGTCCACTACCATACCAATTCTCAAAGAATACATAATTAAACAAACTATATCTTTTAAAACATAAGACTTCATCCACATGAACATAAGCCACAATACAATGAATTAAACATATATTCAAGTTATATGTTCATCACTTTGACAAATTCTCGAAGAACACACAAATACACAAACTACCAACTCTAGGTTTTCAAATTAACTTCACCCTAAGTGACTTTCTAACAACAAGTAAACATACAAATCATTCAATCAACTCATAAAAATGCAAAGAAACTCAACTCTATTCCTTACTTAGCAAAATATCATACCTAAAAGGGTTTTTCTCAACCCTAGGGATTTTTACTTGTTGTGTAGCCGGACCAATCCGTAAGAACGTTGCCCTTGATATGGGGAACAACTTCCTAGAAGGAAGCCTTGTGAAAATCCAAGCCTAGAGATGAGTTTTAGAAGCTTGAAAGTTGAAAAAAGCTTAGGTTTCCTTCACCTTTCTCTCCATGAACGAGCTGTTGTGTTTTCTCTAGACTAAATTATGAAATTTTTACACTAAGGGGTCCTATTTATAGTGAAGGGGCCAAGGGGTAAAAATACCATTTTACCCTTAATGAGTTCGGGACCCCGCTACACTACAACCCGTCTCGAAATGCCTCAATTTGGCATTCTGCCTTAGCCAAAGTTTTTAAAATTATTTTAAATGAAAATTTTTAAAAAAACTTATTTTTGCCTGTTGGCGGTTTCGGACCAGGCCCACCCGGGCCACGTGGGATGCTCTTTTTGGGTCTATTTTTCAAACTATATCTGATTAGGCTCAAATTTTACAGGAGGTGTATTTTAGCATTTTAAGCATGTTTCTCTTCTATGGCATACTCAAATTATGTTTCTAAATATGACTTATGCCTAAATGATGCATGTATAACGCCCTACCGGCAAACAGTGCATGAATAGTGCCCTACCGGTAAAAATGAAAAATTTATCCTAATTTTTCAGATCTTTACATGTATTGAATGTTTATATTATGTATCAATGTAATTTAATTTTTGATACATGAGTGAGACTATATTGGGTTTTTATGTACTTTATACATACATACATACATACATACAGTACATACATATATACACCATCATGACTTGATTTTTTCCTGTTTATGATATACGGGGAGGGGAGGAAGAATTATAATTATTTTATTTAAAATTTGATTTATGTGGAAGGATAATATAAATGTTTTATCATTGATAGAGTTTTACTATATATATATATATATATATATATTTGGAATGGAAGTAGACTAACATTTTCTTTTGAAAAATTGGTGATATCCAAGTTCATGGCCAAATAATATTACTTTGTTATAATTGCGTTCTTAATAACTTCAGCCATTATAATTATTATAAAAAAGATATCAATGACTAGTAAACAAATCTCCTTGAATTTATGAGACTGTCAAAAGTGAGTTTTTGAACATTTAGTTTTTTTAAATAATATTATTTATATAGGCACCTCTGAAAATGATAAGTCTTTATCAAAGATTTAATAATACCAATGACTTGAAAAAAAAATCCAAGAGAGATATCTTCTAAAAATACAGTTATATAAACATTTTTTCAACAAACGCTACAAATTAAAAGGTGAAAGATTATAAATTTAAAAAAAAAATCAAACTATATATATTTTAAAATGTTCACAAGTACATTTCTTCATGCCTCACAAATGAATTTTTTATATATCAATTAAATTTAATCTTTGATACATGAAGAAGTGTGTATGTTAACTTGAAAAAACATGTATAAAAAAGGAAAAATGAGTGAGACTATATTAGGTTTTTATGTAATTTATCTATTTATATATATATATATATATATGTTACGACCTAGATTTTCGCGAACCCAAGGCACGAGGGAACGAAAATTAAAAGAAATAAATAAACGATAAATAAATAAATTTAATTGAAATCTCCCTCATTATTTCTCAAGTTTTCCCCCAAAATGTTTAATGAAGACTCATCATTTAACTTAACTCAAAATGGTCACCACACATTGCTCATGTACCCCTCTCAATTTATGTCCAATTTAGTTTAAGTCATATTCAAAAACAGTTCCCAAAATATTCTCAAAACCCTTCCCAAAATGCCTTGGAACGATGGCCCAAAAGGGCCCCAAATTACCCTAAGGTGTAGTCCAAGAATTTGTCAACAAGTCCACCTAACATCGTCTAAGTATGTGGCCAAACATGGTCCCACAAAGTGGCTAAGCATAGCCCAAATTAATGATCAAACATAGCCCTAAATGGTGGCCAAACGTGGTCTAAGAATTTGCCAATCATGGCCCAAAATAGTGCTCTAATATTACTCAAAAAGTGTCCCAAAATTTCCTCAAAAAGGTAGCAAGAAAGTGGTGTAAAAGAGGGATGTTAGGGTTGTTGCATAGGGGCAGCAGCAGGCAGCCATGGGGCAAGGCAGTGGGCGTAGCAAGCGCACGAGCGCGTAGGGCAACGTGCGGCACGCAGGCGGTAAGCAAGCAGGCGTGCACAGGGCATGCGGGGTTGCGGGCTAGGGCATGTCGCACTGAGTCACTGTAGCAAACAGATAGCAGTTTCTGATTTTTTTCTGATTTTCTACAGAAACACTATTCATGGCTGCAACCCAAATGTTCCATTTTCTGATTTTTTTCCAAAGTTTTAAAGGCCACTTTTTCCCCAGTTTCAACCCAATTTCCTAAGGTTTCTAAACCTCCATAGCGAGCCCTTTTCTCCCCCATTTAAAGGGTATTTTACACACTTATCTAATGCTTAAATTTTTTAAAATTTGGACATAGTCTCCTTTGTTTTTCTAAGCATTTTTCCCACCTAATTTTCACAACATTCATAAGTATAAATTCATAAGCAACCCACCCTCACTCGGTGGCCACAAGGTCATCAAATTAAACATGTATCAACTAGATCCAACATATCCATATAATACACTTTAAACCAAGACATCATGTGTAATAACCCGAAATTTTTTTTTTTATATATGAAAATTTTCTTGGTTATTAAATTTTTTATTATCATTATTATTATTATTATTGATGCATGTGTGTTATGTATATATGGTATGTATGTGTATGTGTGTGGGATAATATATGTACATGTATATGTGTATATGTATATGTATATAAAACAGTGCATGTGTGCACTGTGTGTGTGTGCAACTGATCGGGTGTGTGTGTGTTTGTGACAAACCGAGTGTGTGTGTGTGGTGTCATGTAAGTGTGTGTGTCTAGAGTGTGTGTAATGAGTGATATATATAGGTATATATATATAGGGCAGCTTTGCATTTAATGCAAAGCTGCCTTGTAGAGAAAAGAGGGTGGCTGAACGGAGGGGAAAAGGTCAAGGAAAGGGGCTGGCAGTGGTGACGTGAGAGAGTTGATGTGTGGGAGTGTTATATCTTGGTCTCGGTTGGGAGGGAAGAAAGAAAAGAGAAACAGAGAGCAAGAGAGAGAGAGAGAGAGAGAGAGAGAGAGAGAGAGTTCTGGAAAGGAGAAGGGATTTTGGAGCTCGAATCAAGCTTGGAACCAGAAGGTGAAGGAGGTGCACGGCTAGAGAGAGAAACCCAGAAAACTGTGAGTGACTCATTTCTGATTTTTCGTTTCTTAGTATGTTATGTAGATTTAATTCTTGGTTCTTGTAGTATATAAAATATGGAACATTTTGCAAAAGAAATCACTTAAAATGGTTAGGAAACGAGATAGAAAAGATGAGTTGCAGGTGGGTTGGATAATCGGGTGGTTGGAAAATATTGGTTTAAAACTTGGTTTAGGGAATGAGAGATTGTTCCTCCATAGTGCAGAAACACTTTAGGGTAAAAATGGAGATTAAACCGTGACCAATCAGCCACGAAAATGAAAGAGAAGAGTCACGGCCGGAGAGTTGACCGAAATCTTTGAACCCTATTTCGTGAGAATCTAGTGGCTTAAATCCAAAACCAACCTTAGACATGGAATCTACATGAAAAACCTAAGAAAACTGCATTTTTAAAACTGTGAAAAGTCGCCGGAAAAATCTCGCCGGTGCCGGAGAGGGCGCCGGAAAAACGGGGAAGAAGGGGGCGTCCGGGTCCGGGTCCGGTTCGGGTTCGGGTCGGGCTTGGGCGGTCCGCCCCTACCACGTGTCATTCGGATGTTTTAAATTAAAAGATGGAAAGGGGCTGTTTGGCTACGGGTGTAAGAAATTAGGAAATTAAATTGAAACAGGAACAGGGATATCCTATCCCTGTTCTGGATTAATCCCTGTTTGGCTAAACAAATTGAGAATAGAAAATTTGAAAAATTACACATTGAACCCTGGACTTTTGGAAATTAACTTTGACCCAGAACTTTCAGAATTTACAAGCTGACCCCCCAACTGTTACTTATTATAATTTGACCCCACCAGAATAAAATATTAATAAATATTAATTAAATTAATTAATTAATTAATTAATTAATTTAATTATTTAAATGTTCTAAAATAATCCGGAGTCCAAATGGGACAAGTCATTAGTGTATTTTGACTATCTCGACCATTCTGAAGCCAATGGTGAGGTCTGTTTTACAAGACGGGGTCCCAAAAAACAAAAGACCCGTAGTAACCCTTAATATTACCAAAATGCCCCTGAATTGAAACACAGTCAAATGAACTTCAAATTAAGTAAACAAATAGTGAAACTTTATTATCTCGAGCATTCCGGACTCAACCGTGGAGTCCGATTTGTGAAAAAGGGTCTCGAAATGTAAGGACCTGTGAAAAGTGCAAAATGACTGTTTTGCCCTTTTGAACCCAGATGTCCGAATTGAATCCCACGAAAACCTAAACTTATTTTCTTCGACGTTCCGGACTCAATAGTAGAGTTTAATTTAGCAAAATAGAAACCTATAAAATAAAGACATAAAATTTGTTGAATAGCATCATTCAGGAAATAAATGAACTGAGTTACATGTTATGATTTTAGGAACACGAAAGGGCAAGGAGAAGGTGATCTGACCTTCGGTATTCTCACAGTGATCCTACCATACTACGCGTACACTTTCCCGGGTTGAGGTCGATTTTCAGGTACGATATATTGTGCTAAGTAAGAAATAGAATTGAGATTAGGAATACTTGTTCTGCTGCCTTGATTGTTCACATGCTTATGTGCTTCATGCTATCTTGCTGTAAGTTAGGTGATAATGTAAATAATGATTGTGTGTATATCGCATGTGTTAGTATATTGTGTGTGAATTATATTCCTTGAGAACTATTGAGACTATGAGAGATGTGATTGAGAGCATGCTTCATGTATGAATGAGATGCATCATTGAGATTACATTGTGGCATGAATGAATCAGAGCATATTGGCATAGTGTGGTTCTTTGTGCATGGCGTGAGTTGAGCACGTGGTGCTATGCATTATGAGGGTGCAGATCCTGTGGTGAAAAACCCAAAATCGGCCATTAGGTACTCGCATGCCTGACGGGTTTCGGACCGTGAAGCGAGACATACGTGATGGTACTCATGCCAGCGGGGAAGGACCATATCATGAGACATGGGTGGGCATAGAGTTGCATGGGTGTGTCACGCATACTGCTCATATACTGTATACTGTTTATATACTGCCATAATGATATCGAATGCCATATAGAAATAACTGTACACATGCACATGCCACGTCCTTAGTTTTGTTTCTTGCATTAGCATTATATTGTACCAGCAGTTAAGCTGACCCCTTTTTTGGGGCAAACATTTCAGAGGATGCTCCAGCTGTGCGAGACGTGGAGATGATTTGATTGTGGATTATGTTTGGCCCGAGGGGCACATTTGATGTTGTATAAGGGCATAAGCCCGAGACTGTTTCTTATTTTGTATGTTGTGAACAAATGGACCAGACCCTATGTAATGTATCAGAATAGTGTATGAAATGTATGTAATTGTCCTTAATCGTCTTTATTTCTTTATTATTTTTATTTTCTTTTGTCTCGTTACTCACGCCTCTGGTTCGCTGGAATTCGGGGCGTGACATCATGCATTCCATTGGGTCACAAACCCATACATTTTAAAATGGCCCAAGGCCTATTGTCCATATATTTCTCAAGTTCAAATACAACAAATTGGGCTTATGCCCATACATTCAAAAACATGTCCCAATGGCCAAATCTTCAACATAATCCATTTCTTCCCATCCTTCAAGACTTACACAACTCTCAAGTGCCTGGGACCTCATCTGAAAAATAATGTCCCACGAATGGGTCAGCTCAACAGCTGGTATAACATAATACTAAGAATAACAACAAATTTAAGGGCGTGGCATGTGCACGTGTACAGTTTAAAAGCTATATCCCATTATCCCCTAATTCCATGCAATGTCTATATGTGTGATGCACACATGCAACTTTATGTCACCCATGTCCCATTTTACGGTCCGCCCTGTCAGGTAGTGAGTACTGTCATTGGCCAGATTTTGGGTTTTGCACCACAGGATCTACACCCTCATAATGCATAGCACTACGTGCTCAACTCACACCATGTTTTCAAAGAATCACACTATGCCAAAATGTCATGATCTCATCATGCAATCTCAATGTGACAATTTATCAAACTCATGGTGTCCCTTTTTCAAGTCATGCAATTTATCCCACAAAATACATAACTTTAATATTCCAAAATATCCTTCACACAACATATCCTAAAACTATACATGTCAACACATGTTCAAATCAAAATTTCACCATTTTACAAGTTAATAAAGAACATAAAAATTTCATAAAGCACTAAAGCACCAAATCATCACATGGTCCAAACCACAAGGTGTGTCAACCTGCATATAGGTTCAAAATCATCACAACATACTCCTATCAATATAACACAACTCAAACAAGGCAACAAACCATCCAACAACACCAAGAACACATATATCCCTAAACTACTAACTCTAGGCTTTTCAAAGGAACTACCTCCTAGGTGGTTTCCTAACTTTAAATACACTCCCTAAACAATCCAATAGCATGAAAAAATACAAGAAAACTTAAATCTATTACTAGCTTAGCACTACATCATACCTAGATCAGTTTTTCTCAAACTGTGGAGGTTGTGATGGCTGGATGGCCGAACTGTTTCATGACAGGTCTCGATGAGAAGAACAACTTCTCAGAAGGAACCTTAGCAAAAATTCCACTCAAAAAGCGTGTTTCGGAGACTTGAAGGTTGAAAAACCTAAGGCTTCTCTCTCTCCCTCTCTCTCTCTCTCTCTCTCTCTCTCCCTATGAACGTGGATGTTGTAGATACAGAATGATTTCTGTATAATTTTGTGTCTAAGGGTGGTATTTATAGTGGAAGAGAAAAAGGGGCAAGGGCAAAATGACCATTTTGCCCTTAATGAGCCCGGGAACCCTATTACTCTACAACCCGTCCCGAAACGCTTCAATTTGACATTTTGTTTTAACCGATGTTCATAAAATTATTTAAAATGAAAATTTTCAAAAAAATAAATTTTCGCCTGTGGCCGGGTTTGGCCGTTTCCACCCGGACCACCCGGATGCCCTTTTGGTCCTATTTTTGAAATTGTTTCCATTTTGGCTCAAATTTGTACAGTAGGTGTATTTTAATATTCTAAGCATGTTTCTCTTCTACGGCATATTCAAAATATGCTTCTAAACATGACTTATAACTAGATGATGCATGAAAACGCCCTACTGGCAAAACTGTGCATGAATAGCGCCCTACCGGCAAAAACGAAAAATTTTACTCATTTTTCAGATCTATATCATGAGATTATTTTTGCCTTTCTATGATCTCGTGGGAGGGGAGGAAGAATAAAAATTATTTCATTTAAAATTTGATTTTTATGGGAGGACAATGTAAATGTTTTGTTATTGACAGAGTTAAACTACATATTTGGAATGAAACTAGGCTGACATTTTTATTGAAAATTTGGTGATGTCCAACTTCATCGCCAAATAATTTTACTTTGTTATAGCTGTGATCTTAATAACTTCAGCCATTATAACTGTTATAAAAATGGTTGTCACGCCCTGAATTCCCGCGAACCCGAGGCGCGAATAATGAAGCCAAAAGAAAATAAAATAAAGGTAAAGGACAATCTAACTGGTTCAACTTAGCTTACATTCATTTTCATCAACACACATACAACATGCCATCTTGGGCTTAAGCCCGTATATCACAAAATGTGCCCCAAGTGCCAAAATACTCTAAGTTCTTTCTTCCACTAAAACATCACCGAATCTCTCGCGTAGCCTGAGTGTCATCTGAAATGTTGTCCCACGAATGGGTCAGCTCAACTGCTGGTACAAGAAACAAAATTAAAGGCGTGGCATGTGCGATTGTACAGTTATATCTACATGTCATTCAATGTCATCCATAAAATGTACTAGCAATAATCTACGTGCCATCCAACTCATTAACGTAATCTAAGGTGTGGCATGTGCAAGTGTACAATTATATCTACATGCACAATTATAACCTACATGCCATCCAATTCATCCATACAATGTATTAACAAGATTCATCACATATTCATGAATTCATTAATACAATGCAATGAAAATATGTGTGACACACCCATGCAAACTCCATGTCACACCCATGACTCACTTTACGGACCTTCCCCGACGGCCTGAGTAACCAGTATGTCTCACTTTATGGACCTTCCCCGACGGCCTGAGTAACCAGTATGCACAACACCAAATGCTCAACTCACGCCATGTTCCAAGGAATCACACTATGCCAATATGCTCTGATTTCACCATGCCATAATGCAATCTCAATAAGGCATCTTATCCATATATGAAGCATGCTTTAAACAATGTATCACACAATAACAGTCCAATCACAAAATCCCTCCATCAAGGGTACATGCATACATAGTTCAGTTAAACACATGCCTTAAGTTACACATTCCATAATCTCAACAATTCTCGAAAATATAATTCACACATTATGCTAGCTCATATGATATACACAGTCACGATCCACATTCTTCACCAACTTTCAAAAAGATAATAGGAAACACATAAGCATATAAGCAATCAAGCAGATATGTGAATCATCAAGTCAACATGGCAGTTATTTCGAAACTTAATTCTATTTCTTACTTAGCACAATATATCGTACCTGATGAGTCGGTCTCAACTCAGGAAGACGTACTCGGTGTGTAACGGAACTAGTAGTAGAATGCAGAAGGTTAAACCACCTTCTCCTTGCCTTTCGGTGTCCCTAAAATCATAAAATGTAACTCAGTTTATTGCCGCTCGAATTATGCTATTCATCAAATCTTATATCTTTATTTTATGAGATTCTAATTTGCCAAATTAAACTATACGGTTGAGTCTGAAACATTGAAGAAAATAGGTTTGGGCTTTCGTGGAATTCAATTCGGACATCCGAGCTAAAAAGGGCAAAACGGTCATTTTGCACTTTTCCCGGGCCCTTACATCCTGAGACCTCTTTTCAGAAATCGGACCCCACGGTTGAGTCCGAAATGTTCGAAATAATAAAAATCCACTATCTTTTCATTTTAATCGAGGTTCGTTTGACCGCATTTTGACTCAGGGGCATTTTGGTAATTTTTAAGGTTTCCACGGTTCTTTTATTTTTCGGGACCTTGTCTCGCATCACAGACCTCACCGTTGGCCTTAGAAGGCCCAAGATAGTAAGAATGCACTAATAACTTGTCCAATTTGGACATCAGACTATTTGACATTATTTAATTTAATTAATTAATTAATTGAATTAAATCTGTTTAGTATATTATATATATATATTTTTTGTGTGTGAGAATGATGGGTGCGTATTGGTGGCACGCTGGCCAGCGTGTCACCTCCCCTCCATAAAGGTCACTGGTTCGAGTCTTCTCAACAGGTGTTGCGCACCTTTTGTTTTTAATTTTTCTGTTTTAATTTCTATTATTTTACAAATATATTTTGGGCACAATTTAAACTACAAGGACCTCAGTGGTCCAGTGGTTCGGTTGCCCCTTCCATCCATGCGGTTCCATGTTCGAGACTCCCCAACCCCCCTTTCTCTTTTCTCTTTCCTTTTCTTTTTTTTTTTTTTTTACCTCTTGAACCGGTTGGGCCCCAAACCAAACGGCCCAAGTCTTTTTAAAAAAAAAACTAAAACGGGCCTACACTCTTCAAACCCAAGCAGTAGCCCAATCTCGTTTAATTTTCAAAACAGGCCCAAAGGCCATTAAACCCAAACAGCCCAACTCGCCTCTCTCTCGTCCCCGATTTTTCGGCCAACACGCCGGTCTTCTTCTTCGGCCAAGTTGCCGGAGACCGCAGGCCACCCCCCCATTTTCTTGGGTTTTTGACGTCCGATTTTTACATATTTTTGCACCGACTCATTCCTAAGACACTACGGATTTTATTAGGATTGCTTTTAAACCCCACTAATGCTTGGTCCCCGTCATGCAAAAACCCAGATTCCGGCCATGCCGGTGGTTTTCCGACCACCTGTTATCCTCCATTTTTAAGCTCATTTCTTCACCCTTTTTATCCCAACCTTTTTCAAACATTATCCTGTACTCCTTACTAATGGTTTCTGACCATTTAAACAAGGTTTTAACACATGAAATATCAAAAATCGAAACTCAACCCTAGACCTGCAACTCACGTTTCTTCTTCATTTTTCAACCATTTCAGTTGGTTCTTTTTGCATTAAATCACATTTTTCTTACCCTATAAGGCCCTGCAATTTAAATCAACCATCATGCATTTGAAATTTAAAGTAGAGGCTGACCCACTTACCTTTATTTTTCTGATTCTCCTCCCGTTGCAACTTCTCCCTCTCTCTTCTTTTGTTTCTGGTTTTCCTTCCTCCTTCTCAGAACTCTCTCTATCTCTCTCTCTCTCTCTCTCTCTCTCTCTCTTTATTTCTGGTTTTTGATTTTTTTCTTTCTCTCTCTAACTCACGGATATACACTCATATACACTCAGGCATGTACACTTTCTCACGCCACCTTCCTACAACGGCAACCCTTCCTTACCTGTTCTGACCTTCCACTGCCCAGGCCAACTATAGCCCCTCCCTATCTCTCTCTAATCCAACAGATACCCACATATATATACATATACTTACACACCATCCCACAGGTAACTAGGTCACTTCAGCCCACTTCTTCTGACTTCCTTTCTGTCCAAGCCACCCTCTTCCCTTCACCAACATCTTTGCATTTATTGCAAAGTTGACCCCTTCTTATATATATAGATATATATATATATATATATATAGATATATTATATCACTTGTGTACGTACACACGTACCAACACATTGGCACATAAGATCTGACTTGTATATATATATATATATATATATATAACCATTAAATATACATATATATATATATGTATTTAATTACCAATGTATATAGATACATATATACATATTATGCAATTCACATACATGCATGCACACATCACTCATTTTTTACACCCATCATATCTACATACACCATCACGTATAATAATAATAATAATAATAATAATAACAACAAAATAATAATAATAATAATAATAATAATAATAATAATAATAATAATGGTAATAACAATAATAATAATAAAAAAAAAATTTCCAAAATTTTTTTTTCGAGTCTTTATAATGGTATCAATTACTAGCAATCAGATCTCCTTGAATTCATTATACTGTCAAAAGTAAGTTTTTCAACAATTTATTTTGATTTTCAAAAAAAAAAAAAACTTATTTATACGGGCGTCTCTTCAAAAAACACACAAGTCTTAACCAAAGTTTTAATAATACCAATGACTTGAACAAAAAGGCAAGAGAGATGTCTTTCGAAAAGACAGTTATATAAACATATTTTCAACAAATGCTACAAACTAAAAGGTAAAAGATTATAAATTTAAAAAAATAATATCATAATATATCTATATCTATATATATATATATATGAAGAGAGAGAGAGAGAGAGAGAGAGAGAGAGTTCAATAAAAAATATCATTTTTAGAAATTTTTATTCTTTTGAAAATTTATTTTCTTAAAAGAAAATCCTAATTATTTGTAAATAGAATTTAAAAAAATAAGTTATACATTAAAACTCATCAAAGGCACCCCACTGCTCCAACATTAGGAGCCACGAAACTACCCATGGGTAACTGAGTTAGATTTTCGTTAAGTTTCTACTATATTTATTTATGGTGTCAGTTTTTTTTTTTTTTTTTTTGTCAACAAAAAAAATTAATTAAAGAAGGAAATAGATAAAAAGGAACAAAATAGAAATTGAAGTAGAACAAATGACAGGGACTTTCGAAGTATAATGGAAAGTTCTATTCCAAGAAAAAGTACTAGTAGACGCAGAGTTGGTTAGTCACGTTTTTAGTAACGAAAACCCTATATTCACCTAAAACGGTAGACAATACTCATTGCTTTGCCATGACTGAGATTGTCACGGGGCCTGTCACGACCCAAAACCCACCCTGTGCGGATCTGGCATCGTGACGCCGATTCGACTCGACGGCCGAACCTAATTTTTCCTTTTTACCTTAAGTCAACATTTATAAGTAAGTTATTAACATGCAATCAGAATTTAAATATGCAGCGGAAGACTTGAATAAAATTTTTGTTCATTTATAATGCTAAAGTTCATATAGTTTTACAGACCCAAAAGTTTCTAAACATAATTATCCCTAGGACGCGGAGTGATGGGAGAACATAGGACAAGCACTACACTTACTACTGAAATAATCCTTGCAGTATATCATCTGCAACCACCCTACGCCTATTCGAAATTTCAATCCCTACTCCGAGATGTAGCGTCTCACTTGAAATAATCAAAATGCGTGTAGTATCTGTGTGAGCTGTGAAAGCCCTGTAAGCATGCCTTTACTCTATCAAGGACAGGTCAACATATGGGGCTTCACATAACAAGATACACAGTTCATAGTAACACGATAACCAATCGAGATGATATAATATTATTAACAATAAGTCACATCACATAATGATGAAATGACAATAATTATCCAATCAAATGCAATGATGCGTAGAATGATTTCCATGATCTGATAACGTAGAACTCAGCATACCCTATTGCAAACAGGTCTCACCACCTGACTTGCTCATGTATACCCAGTCTACAGTAGGACTCAGCATGCCCTGTTGCAAACAAATCTCTCTATCTGACTTGCTCATGTATACCCAATCTACCATAGGACTCAGCATACCCTGTTGCAAACAGATCTCTCTACCTGCCTTGCTCATGCACACCCAGCCTACACCCTTTAGTAGGATCCAGCCATACCCTTTTGCAATCAGAAACTACTGTCTGACTTGCTCATGTAGACCCGACCTACTTCCCATAACAATAGTGGATTGTAGTTATTTACTGATGTATGAAATAATCATAACTCTAGTTCAGAGTATGACATATGACGATGCAATATTCAAGCATCATAATTCAACAGTATAATAATCACATGTTCACGACATAACATTTGATTCAATAATCTTTACGAACTATAACAAGCATCAATATTATTCAATAACATCTGGAAACACAAACACAATAAAAATCAACACATGCATAGCACATTAGGTCTTTGCCACATACAGAGATCGGATTACTTACAGATCACATACTCAAAATATAACATTCGATTCATAGGATTTACAAGCTAGAACAAGCATCAATATTATTCAATAACATCTGGAAGCACAAACACAATAAAAATCAACACATGCATAGCACATTTGGTCTTTGCCACGTACAGAGATTGGATTACTTACCTCTATTTCATGATCCAAGATCAGTATCCCGTGAGTTTGCCTTCCCTTTTTAGTTCCCTATATATCAATAGATCCGTCTCGGGATTAATGATATTCAACAAATTTTATGCCTTGTTATCATAAGTATCTCTATCACTAATTTAGACTCTACCATTGAGTCCGGAATGCCGAAGAAAGTCGATTTAGGCTTTCGCGGAATTCAATTTGGACTTTTGTACTAAAAAAGGCAAAATAGTCATTTTACACTTTTACGGGTTTTTGCTTTTCAAGAGCTCTTTTCACAAATAGGACTCCACTGTTGAGTCCAGAATGCTCGAAATAATAAAAATTCCCTATTCTTTTATTTTAATCGGAGTCCGTTTGACTACTTTTTGACTTAGGGGTAATTTGGTAATTTCTCTTTGTTTTATTTTAATTAATTAAATTAATATTTAATTAATATTATATTCTGTGGGTCAAATCATAATTACCAAAAGCTGAGGGTCAACTTACGATTTTCACAACTTCTGGGTCAAATTGAAATTTCAGAAAATCCTATCCTAATTAAGGATAGCCAAACAAAGAATAGTGACAGAACAGGGATAGGATATCCCTATTCCTATTTCAATTTCAATTTTAATTTCTTAACCCCATAGCCAAACACTCCCAATTCCAAATTAAAAACTTTTTAACTTAAGTGATACGATGTCGTTTCAACCTAACCGTTTCTGTGTTCGGCCGGGTCCCGACCCGGATCTGACCCATAACCCGAACCCAAACCCTAAATAGTCTTCTTCTTCCCCAGTAACGTGCCGGTAGGGTTCCGGTGTTTACAGTCATCTTCTATGGCGACGGTCACCGGTTTCCAATAGATTTTCCCCCTTTCTCAATGCAGTTTTCTTCCTTTTTCCCTAAGGATCCCAACCCTCGGCCCATTTCTCTGTTTTAACCTACACATCATCATAAAAATGGAGGAACAGTAGCTCCGGCTAGAAGTTGCGATTTTCCAGTGAGCTCTGTTTCTCCATGATTTTCTTATGGTTTTGACTCGTTTCTTCCTTAAATCATTTTCTGCACTAAATAGGAGAAATTTTACTTCATTTAAACTAAGTTTTGTCACGCCCCGAATTTCTACAAACCCGAGGCGCGACTGACGAGACGAAAAATAAAATAAATAAAAGGACAAATGTAAATGAATCCACTAAACAAGCATCCATTTCCATCAATACATGAAATAATATGAAGTACATCTCATCACTGTATTGTTCATACGTCATTCGGGCTTAAGCCCTTACATAACAAAATACAAGTCTCATGGACCAAAAATATATCACGTGCTTCACCCTATCAGGGCATCACAGAGTCTCAAGTGGCTAGAGGATCCTCATCTGAAAAATGTTGCCCACGAATGGGTCAGCTCAACTGCTGGTATGATGAAATGCTAATGCAAGAAATAAAGCTAAGGCGTGGCATGTGCAAAGTGTACATTTATATCTAAATAACATTCAAAGCATCACAGTAATACATGAATGGTATGCATGACACACCGATGCACAACTCTAAGCCACACCCATGTCTCGTTTACGGGTACTCCCCGATGGCTACGGAGTACCAATGCAACGGCCAATTTTGGGTTTTTCACCACAGGATCTACACCCTCAAAATGCATAGCACCACGTGCTCTACCCACGCCATGTTCTCAAAGGATTCATCATATGCCAATATGCCAATGCAATCTCAATGAAACATGGTTTCCACAATATAACATGCTCGAGACAATAATACAGAAATTATCAGCTGATTCCACATGCAAGCATATCTCATATAATCAACTTAAACACATGTCATGATTCACATTCATCATTCACTAAATTTTTCATAAAGTACAAGTAACATGGAAGCATGTGAGCAACCAACTCTAAATCATCAAGTAAATACATTCCACATAAACACATAAGTCATTCCAATCATTCACAGAACATTCCTAACTTAACTTCATTTCTAACATTAGCAAAACACCATACCTGATGGGTTGGTCTCAACCCTAGAAGAAAGTGCATGATATGTAACTGAACTGGTCAATGAAAATGCAAGAGGTCAGATCTCCCTCTCCTGTCCTGTCAGTGTCCCTAAAAGCATAAATCACAACTCAGTCTATTGTCATTTGAATTTATGCTATTCATCAAATTTTATGTCTTTAATTCATAGGTTTCTATTCTGCTAAATTAAACTCTGCCATTGAGTCTAGGACGTCGAAGAAAATAATTTTAGGCTTTCGTAGAATTCAATTCGGACATCTGGGCTCAAAAGGGCAAAACAGTCATTTTGCACTTTTCATAGGCCCTTACATTTCGTGACCTCTTTTCACAAATCGGACTCCACGGTTGAGTCCAGAATGCTCGACATAATAAAGTTTCACTATTTGTTTACTAAATTCGGAGTTCATTTGACTGTATTTTAATTCAGGGGCATTTTGGTAATTTTAAAGGTTACATGGGTCTTTTATTTTTTGTGACCCCGTCTCATAAAACGAACCTCACCATTGGTCTCAGAATGGTTGAGATAGTCAAAATACACTAATGACTTGTCCCATTTGGACTCCGGGATATTTTTGAATATTTAAATAATTTAATTAATGAATTAATTTAATTATTATTTTATTAATATTTAATTCATGAGGGGTCAAACATAATTAATCAAAGTTCTGTGGATCAAAATCAGATTTCCTAAAGTTCTGGGGTCAAGTTCAATTTCTAAAAGTTTAGGGTTCAATTTGAAATTTCCAATTTCCTTATTCTCAATTCGGTTACCCAAACAGGGGTTAGTTCCAGAACAGGGATAGGATATCCCTGTTCCTGTTCCAATTAAATTTTTCAATTTCTTAAGCCTGCAACCAAACAGACCCATTCTCTCTTTAATTTAAAACATCAGGGTGACACATGGCAGGGGCGGTTCAGCCCCACCCAAACCGGACCCGACCCAGACCCGAAACCCGACCCGTACAGTGCCTTTCTTCCCCGACTTTCTGGTGAGCCTCCGGTAGGGTTTCGGCGCCGGAAAAAAAATTTCGACGAGTTTTCAAGGTTTTGAAAATGCAGTTTCCTAGGGTTTTTCTTGTAGATTTCATATCTATCCTCCATTTCCCTCAAAACCTTCCCAATCTTCTCGAAATAGAGGGTCAACCCCTCGGTCAAACCTCCGGCCGACTCTTTCCCCTTCATTTTCGTGACAGTTTGTTCATGGTTCAACCTCCATTTCAATCCCAAATGCTTTCTGCACCTCCTAGGGTTCATTCCCTATCATTTAAACTAAGTTTTTCACATAAAATGACAAGACCCATTTCTCATACCCGAGACCTGCAACTAGGATTTTTTTCTTGTTTTCTTAACCATTTTCTATCATTCTTTTTGCAAAATAAACCCTACAACATACTCTCTAAGATCATATACATTAAACTAATTATCATGCTTTAAAAGAAATCAAAACAGAATGGGCTACTTACGGTTTTCTTGTGGGTTTCTCTCTCTAGCCATGCACCTCCTCCACCTTCTGGTTCCAAGCTTAAATCAAGCTTCACAGATCTCTTCTCCCTTCCAGAATTCTCTTTCTCCCTTGCTCTCAGTTTTTTTTTTTTCTTTCCTTTCTTTCTTTCCCAACCGAGACCAACATATACACTTCACACATCAAGTCTCACACGTCTCTCACCACCACCGACCCCTTTTCTTGACCCTTTTCTCTCTGTTTAGCCAGCCTTGTTCTTCCCCAAATGCAGCTTTGCATTAAATGCAAAGCTACCCCTATATAACCTATATATATATATATATATCACTCATTACACACACACACTAGACACACACACTCTCCACCGACACCTCACACACACACTCACCCGTCCAGTTACACACACACCCCAACCAGATCTGATATATATATATATATACCTATGCACATCCACATACACATTCACATATGCATACACATATATATAATCCATACACATAAAAATTTAATAATCAAGAATAATAATAATAAAAAAAATTTCCCATGTCATAACATCCTTCCCTCCTTACAAAAATTTCGTCCCGAAATTTAAAATAACATAAAACAAAAGAAAATACATCACTGATCAAACAACTCGGGATACCTAGCACGGACCTCGGCCTCACGCTCCCAAGTAGCCTCCTCAACCCCATGATGGTTCCAACGAACCTTGACCAAAGGGATGGTCTTGCCTCGCAAAACCTGGTCCCTCGAGTCCAATATCTCCACGGGCCTCTGGTCATAAGAAGCATCACCCTCTAGTTGAAGATCTACCCAGTCAAGTACATGTGAGGGGTCAGGCTCGTACTTCCTCAACATAGATACATGGAAGACGTCATGAACTCCAGATAGTTGCGGTGGTAAGGCCAGCTTATAAGCCACCTCACCAACTCTCCCAAGAATCTCAAAGGGGCCTATAAATCGTGGCGACAGCTTCCCACCGCGCCCAAATCTCCTCAAACCTCGTCTGGGAGATACCTTGAGGAATACATGGTCCCCCACCTCAAATGACAAGGGCCGCCGCCTCCTATCTGCATAACTCCTCTGGCGACTCTGGGCTGTCAACAATCGCTGCCTGATCACCAGTATCTTATCCGTGGTCTCACGGACTATATCAGGTCCCAAGGCAGCTGTCTCTCCCACCTCAGTCCAACACACTGGGGAACGGCACGGCCTACCATACAATGCCTCAAATGGTGCCATCTCAATACTGGACTGGTAGCTGTTGTTGTAGGCAAACTCGACCAAGGCAAGGTGATCCTCCCAACTACCTCTAAAGTCCATGACATAGGCCCTGAGCATATCCTCCAAGATCTGAATAGTGCGCTCTGACTGGCCATCCGTCTGTGGGTGGAAGGCAGTACTAAACTGTAGCTGGGTCCCCAAGGCTGTCTGGAAGCTCTGCCAGAACCGTGCAGTGAAACGTGGGTCTCTGTCAGAAACAATGGATACCGGGACCCCATGTAGTCGCACTATCTCTCGAATGTACAACCTACTGAGGGCGTCTGATGAGTCGGTCACTCTGATCGGTAAGAAATGGGCGGACTTCATCAGTCTGTCCATAATAACCCAAATCGCATCATGGCCCCTGGGTGACTTCGAAAGACCCATCACAAAATCCATGGTAACATGCTCCCACTTCCACTCGGCTACCGGTAATGGCTGTAGCAAACCTCCAGGCCTCTGGTGCTCAGCCTTCACCTGCTGGCACGTGAGACACCTAGCCACAAACTGTGCTACATCTGCCTTCATCCCAGTCCACCAATACTGACGGCGCAGATCATGATACATCTTGGTGCCCCCTAGGTGCACCGCTAGGCGTGAATGATGGAAATCCCTAAGGACATCAGTCCTAAGATACTCGGGAACGAAGACTCTACCCCTGTATCTCAAGCCAAGGTCAGAATGGACTGCCCATCCCTCAAATCCCTCAGGGCTAGCAATCCGTGCTCTAATCTGCTCGGCCTCAGTATCCTGCAACTGTGCCTCTATAACTCTGGTCAGAAGGGTAGGCTGTATACACAAGCTAAATAGAGTGGCGTGTCCCTCAAAATCGGTAAGCTCTAAGTCAAACTCCCCAATAGCTCCCATCATCTCCCACTCTCTAATGGCTAAGCTGGCTAAGGTGCTCCTCGGCCTCCAACTGAGTGCATCAGCTACGACGTTGGCCTTCCCAGGATGGTACTGAAGGTCAAAGTCGTAATCCTCTAGATACTCCATCCATCTCCTCTGTCGAAGGTTCAGATCCTTCTGTGTAAAAATATACCTGAGGCTTTTGTGATCCGAGAACACCTCAAATCTCACCCCATATAAATAGTGTCGCCAGCTCTTAAGAGCAAAGATGACGGCAGCTAACTCTAAATCGTGGGTGGGGTAGTTCTTCCCATGGCTCTTCAACTGGCGAGAACCATAAGCTACTACTCGGCCTTCCTACATCAGTACACAACCCAATCCCTCTCGGGAAGCATCACAGTACACAGTATAACCCAGGCCTCCCTCAGGAATAACCAGGACGGGCGCTAAAGTCAGTCTCCTCTTCAGCTCCTGAAATGACTGCTCACAGTCGTCAGTCCACTAAAACCTGATGCCCTTGCGCGTCAGACGGGTCATCGACGCGGCAAGGCGAGAAAATCCCTCCACAAAACGGCGGTAGTACCCTGCTAACCCCAAGAAACTTCGTATCTCAAACACATTCTTCGGCCTCTCCCAGCTCATAACAGAGTCAATCTTAGAAAGGTCAACAGATACTCCACTCCCAGATACGACATGGCCCAAAAACTATACCTCTTGAAGCCAGAACTCGCACTTCGAGAGCTTAGCAAATAGCCTGTGCTCTCTCAAGATCTATAACACAGTCCGTAGGTGGAAGGCATGCTCATCCTCAGAAGGTGAGTAAATCAAAATATCATCCATAAACACCACTACGAACTGATCTATGTACTGGCCAAAAACACGGTGCATCAAGTCCATGAATGCCGCTGGGGCATTCGTCACACCAAATGGCATCACCACGAACTCATAGTGACCATAGCAAGTGCGGAAAGCCGTCTTCGCTATGTCCTCCTCTCGCACCCTCAACTGGTGATACCCCGATCGAAGATCAATCTTCGAGAAGCATCTCGAACCTCTCAACTGATCAAACAAGTCATCGATCCTAGGTAACGGGTACTTGTTCTTAATAGTCACCCGGTTCAACCTCCGGTAGTCCACACATAACCACAATTTCCCGTCCTTCTTCTTTGCAAAGAGTGCTGAGGCACCCCAAGGAGAAATGCTAGGACGGATAAATCCCTTACCCTGTAGGTCAGTCAGCTGCTCCTTCAGCTCTCTCAACTCTGCTGGAGCCATGCGGTATGGTGGGATAGAAATGGGTACAGTACCGGGGATAAGCTCTATGGTAAACTCTACCTCCCGCCTCGGTGGCAAACTAGTCAGGCTGTCGGGAAAAACATCAGGAAACTCATCTACTACCGGTGGTAACACAACCCCTGTAGCCTCACTATCCCCTGCAATCATACTAGCCAACATATAGCTATGGGCTCCCCAACTCTTAGAGTCGTACAAGGGTGGTACCAAGAAATCTCCCCAGTCTCCCATGAAATAAAAACAATCCCCCTCAGGGGTGCACACCGTAACTCTCCCCCTGTAACAATTGATACTAGCCCGAAAAGTAAACAGCCAATCCATACCCAAAATAACATCGAAGCCAGTCATATCAAGCACAATAAAATCAAAACAGAAGGTACGGTCGGCTATCTCAAGTGAACAACCCCTACAGATCCTAGTCAATGTCACACTACCCCCAACAGGGGTATCAACACGTTGCGGTGGATCCAACCGATCTATAGTCAACCCCAATGACATGGCAAACACAGTGGATATAAATGAATGCGATGCACCTGAGTCTATCAACACGCTAGCCCATGAACTGAACATAAGAAAGGTACCTCGGACTACAGATGGCCCAGTAGTAGAAGCCTCTAGGGTAGTAACCGCGTACACTCTGCCCTGTACGGTCTGACCCTGTCTGCCTCCCCCTCTCTGCCCCTGCTGTCCTCCCCCTCTCGGGGCTGGAGCTCTAACACTCAATGCTGAAGATGCTGGCTGATAGTAAGGTGCTGGGGGTCTATAGCCTGATTGCGTCTGGGGTAAAGGCACCTGGGTGTGCTGGAAATAGTGGGGTCTTGGTGCGCTCTGTGAGGTCTGCCCCTGAGGGCAGTGGGCCTTGATATGGCCCGGCTGATGACAAGTATAGCACACTGGTGGGGCCCTCCAGGCCTGACTCTGAGTCTGAGGTGGAAGTGGCATCTGGCTCGGTCCAGTCCCTGATCCCTGACTAGGATCTCTCTGTGGGCAATTAGCCATCCTGTGGCCAGGCTGTCCACACTGGTAACATGTAATGGTCATCGGTGGTGCCCCTCCTCGAGGAGTGATAGACATAGTAGGCTGGGGAGATAAAAACTATATAGGCCTCTGGGATGTCGATGGAGAAGAGGTACTGCCCCGGAACCTCTTCAGTTGCCTCCTACCAGGGTGAGCTGGGGCGGTCATAGTAGGCTGAGCGAGTGTAAGTGCCAGTGCTGTGGCCGGTCTGGCCTGAGCCCGGGACTCCCTGATCCCTCTAAGAGCAGCCAACTCTCGTTCTAGCCTCGTGGCCCTGATCACAGCCTCCTTATAAGTATCAATGATGTGACCCGCCAGTCTTTCCCTAATAGAGGTCTTCAGCCCCTCTAGAAAATGGTAAACTCTCAGCTCCTCCAGTCCAGTAATGTGTGGGGCAAACCTGCCTAATGCGGTAAACTGGGACTCATACTGTGTCACGGTCATGTCCCTCTGAAGCAAGGTCTCAAACTCTCTCCTGAATCCAACCCTAGCAGTCGCTGGAAAGTAGTGGTCATTGAACATGGCCACAAATGCATCCCACCCCTCTCCAAATCTGCTAATCCTCCCCGCAGATACCTTCCACCACTAGCTCGCTAGCCTGATAAACTGGAAGGTGGCACATCGGATGCTCAGGTGTGGCTCGACAATCCCTAGCGAGTCCAGGATCCTCACGATCTGGTCCAGCCACTCCTCGGCCACCAAAGGATCAAACTGCCCTGCAAATGATGGTGGCCTCATCCGCTGAAACGCCTTCATGACGAAGGTGTCTCTGGTCTCTCCACCTGCCGCTCTGGCCTCGGCATCAGCAGCCCTGGCCTCAGCATCAGTGGTCCTGGCCTCTTGCATGGCACGGAAGCACTCTTGTATAATGGCCGCCAAATCTCTGGCGCCAATAGTCTGCCCCACCTCCTCCACAGGGGCTGGAGCAATATCCTCCTCAGCTGCACTATGCTCAGGTATGTCAGTTGGGGCAACTACCTCCTCAACTACATCAGGAATAGGGGTAGCAGCTCTAGATCTGCCACGACGAGGCTGAGCAGCACCTCTAGGCGTACCCCTACCCCTACCCCGCCTGGGTGGTCTGCCTCTCGTAGGAGCTCGTCTAGGAGGCATATCTACAAGTCCAAGAGAAAAATTCAACATCACATTTTCACGTTCAGATTATAGGCATTTAAATGTGATCTCAATCATGTTCTTATCAATAACCTATACTCTAATGGGTGGTACATGTAGCAAGTCATGATATATACACTTAACAAGTTCCTCACACATCATACATGTCATACCCCCAAACATAGCATCAATCAGCACGTAATTACATTAAGTCATGCATCAGGACATATAAAACCACATAGCACACAAGATCCTATCACATGCTGCTAAAGGTTCACACTAAGTCTCATTCTTTTCTCTAGGGTCTCATGGTGTTAAACAACATCCCACAGTCTCTAGGTATTCGAACCTATGCTCTGATACCACGTTGTCACGCCCCGAATTTCTACAAACCCGAGGCGCGACTGACGAGACGGAAATAAAATAAATAAAAGGACAAATGTAAATGAATCCACTAAACAAGCATCCATTTCCATCAATACATGAAATAATATGAAGTACATCTCATCACTGTATTGTTCATACGTCATTCGGGCTTAAGCCCTTACATAACAAAATACAAGTCTCATGGACCAAAAATATATCACGTGCTTCACCCTATTAGGGCATCACAGAGTCTCAAGTGGCTAGAGGATCCTCATCTGAAAAATGTTGCCCACGAATGGGTCAGCTCAACTGCCGGTATGATGAAATGCTAATGCAAGAAATAAAGCTAAGGCGTGGCATGTGCAAAGTGTACATTTATATCTAAATGACATTCAAAGCATCGCAGTAATACATGAATGGTATGCATGACACACCCATGCACAACTCTATGCCACAGCCATGTCTCGTTTACGGGTACTCCCCGATGGCTACGGAGTACCAATGCAACGGCCAATTTTGGGTTTTTCACCACAAGATCTACACCCTCAAAATGCATAGCACCACGTGCTCTACCCACGCCATGTGCTCAAAGGATTCATCATATTCCAAAATGCCAATGCAATCTCAATGAAACATGGTTTCCACAATATAACATGCTCGAGACAATAATACAGAAATTATCAGCTGATTCCACATGCAAGCATATCTCATATAATCAACTTAAACACATGTCATGATTCACATTCATCATTCACTAAATTTTTCATAAAGTACAAGTAACATGGAAGCATGTGAGCAACCAACTCTAAATCATCAAGTAAACACATTCCACATAAACACATAAGTCATTCCAGTCATTCACAGAACATTCCTAACTTAACTTCATTTCTAACATTAGTAAAACACCATACCTGATGGGTTGGTCTCAACCCTAGAAGAACGTGCACGATATGTAACTAAACTGGTCAATGAAAATGCAAGAGGTCAGATCTCCCTCTCCTGTCTTGTCAGTGTCCCTAAAAGCATAAATCACAACTCAGTCTATTGTCATTTGAATTTATGCTATTCATCAAATTTTATGTCTTTAATTCATAGGTTTCTATTCTGCTAAATTAAACTCTGCCATTGAGTCTAGGACGTCGAAGAAAATAATTTTAGGCTTTCGTAGAATTCAATTCGGACATCTGGGCTCAAAAGGGCAAAACAATCATTTTGCACTTTTCACGGGCCCTTACATTTCGTGACCTCTTTTCACAAATCGGACTCCACGGTTGAGTCCGGAATGCTCGAGATAATAAAGTTTCACTATTTGTTTACTAAATTCGGAGTTCATTTGACTGTATTTTAATTCAGGGGCATTTTGGTAATTTTAAAGGTTACTACGGGTCTTTTATTTTTTGGGACCCCGTCTCGTAAAACGGACCTCACCATTGGTCTCAGAATGGTCGAGATAGTCAAAATACACTAATGACTTGTCCCATTTGGACTCCGGGATATTTTTGAATATTTAAATAATTAAATTAATTAATTAATTTAATTATTATTTTATTAATATTTAATTCATGAGGGGTCAAACATAATTAATCAAAGTTCTGTGGGTCAAAATCAGATTTCCTAAAGTTCTGGGGTCAAGTTCAATTTCTAAAAGTTTAGGGTTCAATTTGAAATTTCCAATTTCCTTATTCTCAATTCGGTTACCCAAATAGGGGTTAGTTCCAGAATAGGGATAGGATATCCCTGTTCCTGTTCCAATTAAATTTTTCAATTTCTTAAGCCTGCAACCAAACAGACCCATTCTCTCTTTAATTTAAAACATCAGGGTGACACGTGGCAGGGGCGGTTCAGCCCCACCCAAATCAGACCCGACCCAGACCCGAAACCCGACCCGTACAGTGCCTTTCTTCCCCGACTTTCTGGTGAGCCTCCGGTAGGGTTCCGGCGCCGGAAAAAATTTTTCGACGAGTTTTCAAGGTTTTGAAAATGCAGTTTCCTAGGGTTTTTCTTGTAGATTTCATATCTATCCTCCATTTCCCTCAAAACCTTCCCAATCTTCTCGAAATAGAGGGTCAATCCCTCGGTCAAACCTCCGGCCGACTCTTTCCCCTTCATTTTCGTGACAGTTTGTTCATGGTTCAACCTCCATTTCAATCCCAAATGGTTTCTGCACCTCCTAGGGTTCATTCCCTATCATTTAAACTAAGTTTTTCATATAAAATGACAAGACCCATTTCTCATACCCGAGACCTGCAACTAGGATTTTTTTCCTGTTTTCTTAACCATTTTCTATCATTCTTTTTGCAAAATAAACCCTACAACATGCTCTCTAAGATCATATACATTAAACTAATTATCATGCTTTAAAAGAAATCAAAACAGAATGGGCTACTTACGGTTTTCCTGTGGGTTTCTCTCTCTAGCCGTGCACGTCCTCCACCTTCTGGTTCCAAGCTTAAATCAAGCTTCACAGATCTCTTCTCCCTTCCAGAATTCTCTTTCTCCCTTGCTCTCAGTTTTTTTTTCTTTCCTTTCTTTCTTTCCCAACCGAGACCAACATATACACTTCACACATCAAGTCTCACACGTCTCTCACCACCACCAGCCCCTTTTCTTGACCCTTTTCTCTCTGTTTAGCCAGCCTTGTTCTTCCCCAAATGCAGCTTTGCATTAAATGCAAAGCTGCCCCTATATAACCTATATATATATATATATATCACTCATTACACACACACACTAGACACACACACTCTCCACCAACACCTCACACACACACTCACCCGTCTAGTTACACACACACCCCAACCAGATCTTATATATATATATATATATATATATATATATATATATATATATATATATATATACCTATGCACATCCACATACACATTCACATATGCATACACATATATATAATCCATACACATAAAAAATTAATAATCAAGAATAATAATAAAAAAAAAAATTTCCCATGTCATAACAAGTTTAATACTTCAAAACCCAAAAATCCGAATTATCCCATAAACCTGCAACTAGCTTGTTCTTTCTCATTTCTTAATCATTTTCAATGGTTCTTTTTGTATTTTACTCCATTTTTCATGTTGATTCGAACCCTACTATTCAAACAATTTATCATGCTTTTAAATTCAAAAATAGAACGAAACCCACTTACCTTATTTTTTGATTTTTCTCTTGATGCAGGTTCTCTCTTCACTTCTGGTTTCTTCTATTCCTTCTCAGTTCCCTTTAATTTTCTTTCTTTTCTGTTTTCTATCTAACACCCCACATATATATACATAAAATACAACCACCTCTCTCTCTCTCTTTCTCTCTTTCTCTCTCTCTCTCTACTTGCAGCCTTCCTTGACTTCCCTCTTCTGCCCCATTTAATTTCTCTTTTTCTCTTTTCTACGAATGCAGCTTTGCATTCAATTCATATAAGATATTTGTATATTATATACACACACTAACACATTCAGTTTCACACACATTCATACACAGTGAGTCACACACACACACTTACTGCCAACACACACATTGCATGCATCACACTTGCATGCCACCTTTTCTTTTCTTCCTTTATTTATCCTATGTATATATATATATATAATACCATACCTTGTATACACACATGTATAATACATATTTTATACATGTATATATATAATCAATTATACACATATATACTAATTTTTAATGCCGTATACATACACTCATTTTTCGAGGTCTATCCACATGTACGTACATATGCATGCATGGGCACGCATTTTGAGGCATAATTCTGAGTTGCTCGGATGTTACTCGTACTGACTACACCAAATAAACCGTTCACTTTTAAGACCATTCAGTCGAATGAAATACAATGACACAGAGCTTAACAGCTCAGTTCCCAATTGATAATACTTCACTCGACCCGATCTACCTCGGTATACATTAACCCGGGTCAGGGTATTACAGGGCCAAACGACTTCGTTTAGGCCTTCAATTTTTCTTTTTTGCCATTTATAGTCATTTTTATTTTCGCAATTACATTGTTTAGGAAAGTCTGAATTAACTTCTGTTTGCAGTTATAGTTTCTTATTATGATAAGGTTTCTAGTTTTCTAAAAAGCCCTAATTTTTATTAATTTTGAGTTTTTCTTTCTTTTGGCAATAATTATAGTTTCCTAATTGCAATAGGATTAGTATAAGAAATTAGTAGTAGCCTTAACCTATATATATAATGTAATTCAGTCTTTATTATGCAAATTATCAATAATATATTTCTGTTTAGAAATTTAAGATTTGTTCTCTTTGGATGAGGAATCTCATGTGTTACTTGTTCTATAAAGAATTCAACATGTTTGATTCTCCTTCATGTTCCACACTGCGTTAGTTGGTATCAGAGCGATGATTTTCCTAGCCCAATGAAAAATGACAGAGTCGAGAACCTAAATCCCATTGACGTTCGTCGTGGGATGGGGGATTTATGGGCGGTAATTGGAGACCATGGGTAACAGTTAACATAGATGAATGATCAACTCAGTGTTATGCAACAGACACTCATGCGACTCAATATTAATGCCCCTAGAGACCCTCCAGTTGATAGGAATCACGTTGGAGGAGTTACCCGAGGCTATCCTGAAGACAGGACTATATCAAGTCAGTGTCCCCAAAGGCAGTTTGCTTATAGAGATGAATCAGATTCAGACGATGAGGAGAACTATGAGGTTCGTAAACTTGCCAAACGAAACTGAGATTTTGAGGATTATCGGATGAAGGCTGACATCGCTACGTTTAATGAAAATCTTAACATTGAAGATTTTCTTGACTAGATTTCTGAGGCTGACCCATTTCTAAACATGATGGAGGTTCCCGATGACAAGATGGTCAAGCTTGTCGCGTTTAAGCTGAAAGGTGGCACAGCAGTTTGGTGGGACCAATTGCAGGGAAATCGACAGCGACAAAGCAAGCAACCAGTTAGAGTTTGGAGGAAGATGAAATAGTGCATGATGAGAAGTTTCTCCCTTTAGATTATGAGTAGTATATGTTTCAGGTATACTGGAATTGGACCCAATGCAGTCGATCAGTTTTTGATTATACAACAGACTTTAACCAACTGTTTGTTCGCAATAATCTGGCTGAAACAGAAAGGTAGAGGGTGGCTCGATATTTGAGAAGACATAAGCCCACAATCTGTGATAAAATTGAATTGCAGAATTTGTGGACAGTTGATAAGGAAAATGCGTTCTAGTGCAGTACCCTTTTGTAGAAATTTTTTCGAATCCTCGTATGCAGCGAATGATAAAGGAAAATGCACTCAAACAGCCCTAGTTCAGTCTCTTGTTCAACCTGTTCAGATCAAACTGCAAGGCATAAGTTATACAAAGGGCAGTAGTAGTAGAGGCCCTCCGAAGAAGTTAGTACCCACTATGAATACAAATTCCTATACCAAGCCTATACCAGGCAAGTTCTATCGATGTAGTAAACCTGGGCATCACTCTAATAGTTGTCCAAAACGACGACATGTTAACTATGTTGAGAATGAAGATGTTGTTGAACAGGTAGACGAAGAGGAATCTGCTAGAGAAAATGATTTCTATGAAGGAGTATAATTTGTAAAAGAAGATAAAGAATGAGTCAACTGTGTGGTGCAACAGTTGTTGTATGCACCAAAGTAGAAAGACACGAGCCAACGCTACAACATCTTTCAATCCTGTTGTACTGTTAATTGAAAGGTCTGCAATTTAATTATTGATAGTGGAAGCTGTGAGAACTTTGTGGCTAAGAAGCTAGTGGATCACATGAAGCTGCCTACAGAAAAGCATCATTTTTCTTACACAATTGGCTGGATTAAAAAGTGACCAACGGTAAAGGTAATAGAAATCTATCGTGTTCCTATTTCCATTGGTAAACATTATCATGATAAAGTAATTTGTGATGTAGTTGATATAGATATTAGTCGTGTGTTGTTGGGTAAGTCATGGTAGTATGATGTTGATATTACTTATAAGGGTAAGGATAATGTTTATATGTTTACATGAGGAGCATATAAAATTGTTATACCCCTTCAAAATTTGATTTTGAGAGTAACAGATCTAAAGAAAAGGGACAATCTATGTTAGTTTTATCCAGGTCTGAAGCCAAGTTCGAGGCTAAAGCTAAGGAGGCGTAGGAAGTTTACGCTTTATTGGTTAAAGCTTTGGTGATAGAGGATCCAAAGGCAGATTCAGCAATGGTTGTGATAGAAAAATTGTAGTCATTGTTGAAAGAATTCAATGAATTAGTTTCTGAAGATTTTCCCAATTGCCTGCCTCCTATGAGAAATATTTAGCACCACATTGATCTAGTACCTGGTGCAAGCCTTCCAAATCTGGCTCATTACAGAATGAGTTCAAAGGAGAATGAGATTATGAGAGAGGAGGTAGAGGACTTGTTGGAAAAGGGGTTCATTCAAAAAAGTATGAGTCCTTGTGTAGTCCTAGCCTTATTAGTGCTAGAGAAGGACCGTAGTTAACGCATGTGCATATATTGCACGGCCATTAACAAGATCACCATCAAATACAAATTTCCTATTCCACGCTTAGATGAAATGTTTGATATGCTTGAGAGTTTAAAGATATTTTCCAAGATTGATCTTCGTAGTGGCTACCATCAAATTCGGATTAGGCTGAGTGATGAATGGAAAATTGCTTTTAAGACTAAAGATGGCTTGTATGAGTGGTTGGTGATGCCTTTCGGCTTAACCAAATCACCCAACACTTTTATGCAAGTTATGAACCAGAATTTGAGGCCTTTCGTTGGAAATTTTGTTGTTGTTTATTTTGATGATATTCTTATTTACAGCAAAACTATAAAGGAGCATCTTGATCATCTGCGGCAGATCCTGACAATGCTATTGGAACGTAAATTGTACATCAACATTAAAAGGTGTAGTTTTTTACTAACAGATTATTATTTTTGGGTTACATGGTTAGCATAAATGGCATTCATGTGGATGAAGAAAAGTGCGGGCAATTCATGAGTGGCCAATGCCCAAAGCAGTTAGCAATGTGCGGAGTTTTCATGGTCTAACGACATTCTACCGTAGATGCATCTGCAATATCAATGTAATTACATCTCCAATTACTGAATGTTTGAAAAATGGTAAGTTTAATTGGGGTGAAGAGGCAGAAAAAAGCTTCACCTTGATTAAAGAAAAGTTGTGCACTATTCCAGTTTTGGCATTGCCTAGCTTTGAGAAGGTTTTTGAAGTAAAGTGTGATGCGAGTTGAGTTGGCATTGGGGCAGTATTGTCTCAAGAGGAGCGACTAGTGGCATTCTTTAGTGAGAAGCTGAGTGAGGCCCGTCAAAAGTGGAGTAGCTATGATCAGGAATTCTATGTTGTTGTCAGAGATTTGAAGCATTGGGAGCATTATCTTGTACAATTAAAGTTTGTGCTCTACACAGATCACCAAGCTTTAAAGTACATCAACAACAAAAAAAAACTTGAATAAAATGCATATGAAATGGTACACATTCTTTCAGAAGTTTTTATTTGTTATTAAACACAAATCTAATAGCTTAAATAGAGTTGTAGATGCGTTAAGTAGAAGGGCTAATCTTCTTGTTACATTGGCACAAGAGGTTGTGGGATTTGAGTTCCTAAAGGAATTGTATGAACAATATGAAGATTTCAAGAAAATTTAGGCCAAGTGCAAAGAGTCTCAAACTGTTACAAATTTCTATATGCATGAAGGGCACTTATTCAAAGGCAATTTTTTATGCATCCCTCAAATATCCCTTCAAGATAAGCTAATTTGTGATCTACATGACAGTGGATTAAGTAGAAACATAGGCAAAGATAAGACAATAGCATGTGTGGAAGAGAGTTATTTTTGGCCACAAGTCAAGAGGGATGTTGGTAATTATGTTTGAAAATGCTGTACTTGTCAAGTTTCTAAAAGTCAGTCACAAAATACTGGTCTTTATACTCCTTTACACGTTCTTAATTCTGTTTGGTAAGACTTGTGTATGGATTTTGTGTTAGGACTACCTCGAACGTAAAGATGGGTAGATTATATTTTTGTAGTGGTTGACAGGTTTTCTAAGATAGCGCACTTCATTCCATGCCGAAAGACAAATCTTCTTCTCTCTTTCTTTTTGGTTGAGTTTTGAAAATATTTTTTGATTATGATGGACATTAATTATTATTTTTTCTTTTATAATCATTATCCCATTTCCCAAAAAATTTATACTGAAATAAATGACCATTAAACATTAAAGAAAATTAGAATTTTTGCACAAAGATTTTTTGAACAAAGAATTTTCTATGTTCAAGAATTTTTTTATTTTTTTTTGCTATATTCTTTTTAGTTGTATGTTATTTTATCTATCTATTTTTTTTAATGTTTTATCAATGTTGGATTATTACTACTTTCTTAAAGAACTAAGATTGTTCAATACATTGTTAAAAACATGTGTAATTTTTTTTTTTTTTGAAGAAATTTCTCAAAATTCTCTGTCCGAGAAATATTTCTTTGTTGCTATGTTTTTTTCTTAGTTGTGTACTCTTTCCTCTATCTAATTTTTTTTTTTGTTTTATCAATGTTAAAGTATTACCACTTTCTTAAGAAACAAGAGTTATTTGATGCATTATTAAAAACATGTGTATTACTTTTTTATTTAAAAAATTTCAATATTCAAAGACAGAAAATTGTCGACGAAAATATTTTATTGAAAAAATACGATTTTTCTTTATAGAATTTTTAATTTGTTTTTTTTTGTTTTAACAATGTTAGAATATTAAGACTTTCTGAAGGAATAAAAATTGTTTGATATATTATTAAAAACATGTATAATATTTTTTTTGTTGAAAATTTTCTTTGTCTTGAGACAGATACATTTCTCTGTCCATGTTCAAGAACATAGAATTTTTGACAAAAATTCTCTGAAGAAAAAAAAAAAAATTTACAGAATTTCCTATGAAATGTGGATATTGTTTGATAGATCTCGATTTTTAGAGTCCAAATATATAATTTTTATGAAAAATAAATTTATATATTTCGAGTTATTTAATTTTGAAAATTTTAAAATAAAGGATTGATGACGCGGCAGCGGATGGGCACAGGAATGAGAACTTCAACTCTTTCTTCCGTATTTTCACATGAAAGATTATTTTGGTCAAATAAAAAATGTTAAACTTTTTGGATTTAGAAAATTTAGATTAGACCTTATATCAATTATGCATTTATTCAATGATCATGAGTGAGCGCTACATAAAAAAATTATAAAGGTATTGCTGTAGTTTTACACGTTTTCACTTATTTTTTTTATATTTTAAAATGTTCAAAATTAAATTCTTTCCGTAAAAATTATTTTTTACGTATCAATTAAATTAAATTTTTGATACATCAAAAAAGTGTGTATATTGGCTTTAAAAAACATGTAAAAAACAAAAGGGGAAACGTGTGAGAGTATATTGGGTTTTTATGTTATATATATAACCCTCGTGAGATGATTTTCTTCTTTCTATGATCTTCATTTAAAATTTGATTTATATGGGAAGACAATATAAATGTTTTATCATTGAAAAATTGGTGATGTCCGAGTTCATGGCCATATAATATTACTTTGTTATAGTTGTGATCTTAATAACTTCAGCCATTATAACTGTAATAAAAATGGTGTCAATGACTAGCAATCAGATCTCCTTGATTTCATGATACTGTCAAAAGTGAGTTTTTGAACACTTGATTTTTGTTTTCAAAAAAATTATATATTGATATGGGCAACACTTCAAAAAAAAAAAAAAAATTAACCAAAGTTTTAATAACACCAATGACTTGAACAATAAAAGGCCAATAGAGATATCTTTTGATAAGATAGTAATACAAACATCTTTTCAACAAACGCTATAAATTAAAAGGTAAAAAATTATAAATTTTTTAAAAAAATCACACTATATATATATATAGTTCAATAAAAAAAAAATCTTTTTTAGAAATATTTTAAAAGACCACCTAGATAGGCAGGCATCCTCTTTTTTTTAAGATACTAAAGAGTGAGACACACGTGAGGGAGCGTATTAGAAAATATAATAATAAAATTATACCATCTCTAATAACTTAAGTTTTTAAATATATAAATTAACACAAATTTACCGTCACCCTGAAAATATAAATTAACACGTGCAGGTTCAAACTAGCCACGCATGACCCACTATAGTAAATGAATGCGGGTCTCATAACTTTGTTTGGAACAAAAACAAAATAAATTTATAATTTTATTTTGCACATTAATTTCAAAATATAAAAATTGTTCGTATGTCACTGTAATGAATTTGCTGATGAAGGAGACTGGACTGCAGCTTTGAAAATCATCTGAAAGGCATTCTCGATGCTTGACTTGAACTTACACGGATGGATGAAGTCTTTCTCCACTCCCACAGAGACCCTCAGCTTTCCCACATATCTCACCATTGTTACTGAAAGACTGTGCAATCAATCAACACCATGTTACAATAGCTAAAACTATATATAACATGATGTAGCTCAATTTAATGCTTAATTTTCAACTATATGAATTTCAAATTTGGACTTAACTTTCGCTGATTTAAGATAATATTGTCCGCATTCATGAATAATGGTTTACAACTTGACAATTTTTTCACACTTTATCCTTATATAAATTTCAATTTGACACCTTTAATGAAGTTTTTATTATTCTTTTGAGATTTTTTTTAATATAATCTAAATCTTTTTCAGGATATCTTTTTTTAAATTGGACTTCTTGTTTAATTTTTAAGTTTCTTTATATTAATATTTAATTATTTATCAAAAATATTATTAATTAAAATTAAAATTTTATATTTCTTTAATTTTAAATTTATAATTTAACTTATAAGAAGAAAATTTATCCTCCAAAACTAAATTTCTAACTCCATTCTTCAACATTCAAATGGATGTGTTTGTGTTAACAACAAATTATATACAACTCTACAAGCTTAAACAGTAAGAGTGTACTAAATATTAGAATATCTTTTAAGAATATTTATATAAAGTTTTACAATATACTTGTGGAGCCCCAGCCACATCATAGTACAAGCCACTAATTGGATGATTTGCCAAAGCCATTTGTTCCACGGGCCCTATCAATTTGTGATTGCCATGCTCGAGTTCTTTAGGATGCCATGGATGTACCGGGCTGTTGTCTGTGATTTAGAAACAACAAAGTCAAAATATACATACATATATGTATATATATGTGTGTGTGTAGAGAGAGAGAGGGGACGAGAGAGAGTATCAAAATTGTAATTGAATGTTGTGACTTCATATTAGAAATGTGGTACATTAGACTCAATAATATATATGTCCGTACCTCAGGACCTTTGAATTTTCTGAGAGATTCAAGTAGCCTAGCAGTGAGACAAACAATTACAGAGTTTCTCTTTTTCTTGATTAGTCGATGTACTTTGAGGACAAAGTCGAGAGGGTTTGAAAACTCGGTTTTGGTTAAATTAGGTACGGATATGTGCAAGAATGCGAAATGATTCCCCCATGGCATCTCAGCATTAGGTTTTATCATATCTTTGAGTGACTTGTAACCACCAATGTTCCTTGTGTTGAGCAACACCAGCGCTGTAGATTCTGTGTTGCTCAGCTCATGGTTTGTGTCTTGCATGTATAATCGAGTTTCCAAAAATATTATTCCCATAATTACATCATTTATTGTCTGTTAATTGAAAACAAAATTGAAATTAAACAAAATTTCAAGATACCAAAATGTATAGATGATGATAAATTTCTAACTGTATAGTGATTTTAAAAATATCTTTAATGTGATGTGTCACGATATAGTGATTTTAAAAATCACATCTTGTGGAGCTCAAAACTATCATATTCTGACACATCATATTAAAGATATAATTGAAGATACATAAAATTTTCCTACATATACAATTTGACATTAAATTAAAAAGAGCGATGCTATATATCCCCAATGTGATGTGTCTAAGTGGTGATTTTGAAATTAAAAATGCTATGTAGTCCCAATTTATATTTTCAATTTGATATGTTAGAATATGATAATTTCGGATCTCACGAGATGTGATTTTCAAAGTCATTATATCTTGATCCCGTCACACTAGAGATACAATTAAGGATATAAATGGGGCATACCTAGAGCTACTTTTTTGAAAATAACAACATATGAGACCTAGAAGAGTAATGCTAGATACCCCATTAATATTTTCACTTGTGTCCTTGATGTGATGTATTAAAGTTTGAGTAGTTTTGGAACTTATGTCATGTGAGGAGAAATTATTAAAAGGACTGGTCTTAATAATTTCAATAGCTAGATGATAGCCTACATGTGCATGTATAATATATTATTGCAAGCGTATGAGCACCTAATTACAGCTCAGGGGGATATTTTGGTGGGCCAAACCCACATTTGGAAGGCATAAGCAAATTTAAGACATGCTAAGTCGGCATTTGATAGACTGACTGTAGCCCAAGTATGTGCCACAAATGGGCCAAGAAACCACATTTAACAACCGAAGCCCAGACCAGCTTCAAAACCCCGTCCATGGGCTGCATCATACTGTTACAAAAATGCCCCTTGAGTGTGATTTATTTATAGAGAAAACCAGCCATAATTTCACTTATGAAACCGTGACTTTTTTTTGCAAATTCTTACCATGTTCGTCCAATTATATATGAGACCATGACCTTTTCTGAAAATCTGGATTGAAATTGATATAGCATAAGAAATTTCCAAAAATTAAATAAGCATATTAAAACATGTAATAGAAAAATAGAAAACTTAGAAAATTACCACTTCCAGATTGGCCTTAATTTTTTTGATGTCATCAAGAGAAAATGTCATAGTAGTTATGGTAATTGGCCGGAACTCCACTCTATCATTACCGGATCAAATTGGCGTCCGATTATCTTCAACAAAACTGCTCTTTAGAATGCTCCATCCAAAATCCAATACAGTGTTGAAGGATCCATAAAAAAATTGAGCCAAACGCTTGATAATGTTGTCCTCGTTTCCATCTCTATTTGTGTTAGATTGACGTAAAGGAAGTGTCAAAGGAAGAGAAGGATTATTAGCTCTTTGAAGACAAGAAAGAAGAGCTCCCATTAATGAAAAACCGTCGCCGAGGGCATGGTGAAGCTTGAAAACTATGTTTCCAGCTGCATTGCTTGTTGGGTACTTGACGATATGAATTTCCCATAATGGTCTGCTTTGTGGAAGTTGATCCATGGCTATTTTTGATAATAGTCATTGAGGCACTCGTCGTAAAATTCAGGTGACTTTCCTGTGGGAAAATTGGGACGTAAATGTGATCACTGAACTTCACTTCCACCCTCTTCCATTTCTTTGCTCCATTATTGCCTCCAACCTGCTCTCACACAGTTAGTTAGTACTTTCTACATACTATTATCTAAGCGGGGTTTATAGTTTCATTCAAATATTCATTATTTAGCACTGTTCTAGGGGGAAATGGTTATCATCAGTTGCTTTACTATGGTTGAGAATTACATTCTACAACGTTACTTATAAATTTTGACCATTGAGAATGGGCCTTGGCACAACAGTGAGATTGTTTCATTATGATATTAGCATAAATTTGATTCTCTCCGAACTCTATAATAATGCAAGTGTCGTGCACTAAACTAACCCTTTACAATTATAGATAAATTTTTAAAAAAAATTTATATGTAATAATTTTTCTCACTCTATTTTCTTGCTAGCTTCTAAATTCAACAGAGAAGGACTTATTATTATAAATGCATATAAATCTCATAACCTAGTGTCTACATATAACAGTTTTATACACACTTATTTTATATTTATATGTTTTTGTGTTTGTATAACTTATATTATGTATATGTAATTTTATTTATGTTCTTTTTTTAATCTCATTTCCTTGGAATGGAACCCATTCCTTCGGTGATGGGAAGCTGGGCCATAAGTGAACCTTCTATGAACCCAGGCCCGCCAACTCTAGCCTGTCCAACCTCCAGGAGAAAAAAAAAATTTCCCAACAAGCAAACCTTAGGCACCTATATGGATCAAACATGGTTCACTAGCGAATATATTAAATGAAATATTTTAAAATATATTATATGGTTGTATATTTTAAATGAAATATAAGTGTGTGTGTGTGTGTGTGTGTATTACTTAGTGATGCTGCACTTTTCGACTCACAATAAGTATGGGCTCCATGACCTGTAAAACACTCAGAAAGATGATCAGAGGACCACCGGATTGGCACCGGCGGTAGCCGCTCCGATGCTTAAGTAAGTAAAAGGAATTGAAAGACTGTATTGAAAGCCAAAGAATGAGCATGAAAATAAAGCGTACCTTTAGGGTTTAATTTATAGACCGTGGCCTTCCTAAGTTGATTAGGATTCGGAGCCATGAATGTAAGGATTTGATCATCGGAGATTGTAGTTACCTTGTGGAGTATTGCATAGAGATAACCATAGATGGTAGTTTCCTTGTTAAAGATTGTTTCCTTGTCGAAGACTGTCTCCGTGTTAAGGATTGCTTCCTTATTTTCTGCTCGGCATCTGCTAAGGCGGTGACGAGGTCTGGAGTGTTGGTCTGGATCCTGTAATTAACTATGAGATCCTTATCCAGATATATATATGCTCTAGAGGCATATGCTTGGCCACTTCCGACCTTTTGTGCTGATCTGGATGCTCGAGCGCTTAGCCATTAGCTGAGCGAGAGCTGAGTTAGCCAAACATGAGTTGGATTCATAATCATACGTGTCAAGTGCTGATTGGCCTACTCTTTTTTGGTATATCAGTTACTCTCCCCCCCCCCCCCCAAGTCCTAGTTTGATGCTAACAAGCAACTAGGGCTAAGCCTTTTTCGGAGAGTCATGTGTCCTGCCTGTTCGCCTTCCAAGGCAACTGTTGGGGCGTCATTTATTGCGCAATCGGAGATTAGGTCTTTTCAAGGTCATCATTGTACTGGGCCAATGGTTGGGTTTCTCGAAATCATCATTGTTCCGAACCGTCATGGCGTTTGGGCTTGGTGGGTCCCTTCTGATACTGTGCTTATAAATATGGGGTGAGATTTGAAATGACCTTTTTCCCGTCATTTTCACTATGCTAGAAGATCTCGTCCGGCATTGTTGGTTTGTGCGACCTTGAAGAACACCGGTTTCCTGAGTTAGAACAGGTTCGACCGATCTTTTCTCTTCTCTTGCTTCTTTCTTCTTAAGTCCGGGAGTAATGTCTGCTCCTCTTGAATCCTCAAATGTAAGTAAGGGGGTAGGAAATCCCTCAGAGATAGCTATGCCGTCTTCTGTAGAGAATGTAGGTAACCTTGCCCCTGAAGGTGTTGGGGAGAGGCCTGTTGAACCTCCCCCTAGTCCTGAGGTTAGGATACTTGATGCCTTTGAAGAGCCCCGAGACAGGGCTGGGGAGACCTCTGGTAGGTCTTCCCATAGAGAAGAGGGTGAGAGTGCTGTTACTCAGGACCTTCTGAACGAGTGGAGGGTGAAGTATAATTTTTCCCCAAACGTGACCTACAGAGTACCAGGCCCAATGGATCGTCCCCATAATGTTGAAGCCGGGGATATATGTGTTTATCTTGCCTGGTTCGAAATGGGTTTGAGGCTCCCATTGCCGGATTTAGTCAGGCAATTCTTCTGTTGGTATAAGCTCTGCCCTGCTGACCTGAATCTCAATAGCTGGCGGCAACTTCTAGGGTTTGTAGTGTTGGGACATAAAAATGAGGTAGATGTGTCCATGAATCTGATCCGTAGTAATATGGATCTAAAGCTCAAAAAGGCAGAAGGCCTTTTTTACATGTCCTTTGAGAAGGGGTTCCGACCCCTTCCGACCCCTGTCCTCCGTTCCCACTTCTAATAAAACGTGGAAGAAGTGGTACTTCTTTGTTGGAGGAGGATGGGAGCATGAAGACTTCCAGAATGGTGAGGTCTCGCTATTCCCTCGTGCCACGGGTCATAAGGGTGAGGCTTATTCCCTTAGGTTTGTTTTAGCTTCGTTGTTCCTTTCGAACTGATAATCTGATACACTATTTCTTGCTTATGTGCAGTCAAAAGAGCTTGGAGGAGATCTGAGTTCACCGACGTGCTACGAGATCAATACCGTATGCTGCTTTCGACTCCCGACCGAGCTCACACTGCTATTATTACTTCGGAGAATTTGATGGCTGCTCGTAGTGCTGAGCTCAGGAAAAGGTTGACATCGAAATGGGCAGAGGCGGAAGCCCAAGCGGTGGGGGAGACTTCCTCCTGAGTTGAGTCTGATCCTCCTCTGGAAGTAAAAAGGAGGAAGTTGGTTTCTGACTCTCCCGAGCCAGCTCCTACCGAGGCCGAGAAGGAGGCTGAACCTGCCGTTCCTGTTTCTGTCGTTCCTCCTGCCCCTTCCGTTCCGAGCAGAAGGGCTCGAAAAGGGAAGGCGCCTGCTGTATCGTCCGAGCCGTTTGATGAGCCGGACTACCAAATTGCCAAGAAGGCTTTTGACCAAATATGGGCCCAGGGCCCTCATCGGTACATGAGGGACAACCCCTCAAAGTTGATGAATGAGATGATGAATCTCCAGATGAAGGTAACCTCTGAAGCTTTTCTTATCCTTTCTGTTTGTTTGTTCGTTCAATCTAACTTGTCTGTCTTGCGTCGTGCAGAGCATGCACAGTTTAGCTACTCTGATGGTGACTCCCATGAGCCTCGAGGAGGCTGATAAGCTGAAGGCTGAAATGGACGAAATGAGGTTGGAGCTTGGGACAGCTCAATCCAAGGTTCAGACTGCCGAGGAGGGTCTGAAGGAAGCTAGCACCAATCTTGTCGTGGCAGAGTCTGAGAGGGACATCTATGCTCGGCAAGTTGCAGGACTTCAGGCGGAGTTGGTCGAGCTCCGAAATACCTTTGATCAGAAAGTTCAAGAGGCAGTTGATCATGCTAAGACTGAGACTGAGACGGAATTGAGAGAGGAAGTTGAACAGATGGGTCATGACCTGATCCGGTTTGGTTTTGAAAGCTTCCGAACTAGATTCCTAGCTAAGTTCCCAGATTTTGACGTGTCGTTAATCGTTCCTCCTGAACTTGCCTCGTCTAGTCCTGATCCGTACAAGACGGCTGGGGCTACCGCCCTTCAGTTGGAGGAGGACCTAGGCCCTTCGGACAAGGCTTGAGGCTTTATCAGCTTTTTTGTTTTCTGCCAGTCCTTTTGATGTAATGAAATGCCCTTTTGATCAGTAAAATTGACTTTTTCTTCAAATTCTTCTTGTGTTGTTCCCTTTTGTGAAATTTGCTATGAGTATGGCTGTTCTGAGCCCATTGCATGTTGGATCAACTGTCCGTTTAATTGATAGCTGCCTTCTGAGCATTAGTACTTGTAATTGAATAGTGAATGTAGATTAACTTCAACTGTCTCATCATAATAAGATAAGAAAGCAAACATAATCAGATAAATAGAACCCAATACTGATTTTGTATCACACAGAGAGGGAGTAAATTCTGTAGAGTTCTGAAGTAGACTGTTCTGAGTCAAAGATTTGTGAAAATAACTATGCAGTTTGTGCCCATCATTACGATGACCGACATTGCTGTTTCCGAGGCTTTAGGATCAGGATATATCAGAGCTGTTGGCCTTTGTCGTATGAATGGCCTATCATAAAATAGATAAGACTGGAGGGTCTGTATACCGGATAGGAGGCTTGTACATTTAGACTTTGCCCCCCTCTTCTTTGCTAATTCAGGAGCTTCAGTGCCGGACTATAGTTTTTTATTCAAAGAGCTCCGTACCCTGTCTCTTGGTATATCGAAGAGGCACATTTAATGCACCGTTTATTAATTCAATTGTCGTTTGGGATTTCGAGGCCAATCTCTTTTTAACCGTTACGACGGTTCAGTTGGGTGGCTTTTGGACTTTAAGGGTCTATATATATGGAAATGAGGGCATACGGTTGCGCCCAACCCTCTTGTTCCCAAATTGTTCCCTTGTAAGAGAGACTCTAGATGCTGCCAGAAATTTGTCATTCGCCCGGAGATGATGGATGATTAAACTTCGTCTGAGTTAGGAATGATTAAACTGTGGCCGAGAGTTAACCTTCCCTTTGATTCAGTCTCCAAGGAAGGATTAAAGGAGGCACAAGTCCTCTCGTCCATCTTGGCATCCGGTCGAAATTCTTCCGACTGGTAGGGGACTCTCCTTGATTCAACCGATGCCTGGAGTGTTGGTGGTGAAGACGAAGGTAGGACCCTTCCTCTTCTTTGTGTCTTGGCAGAAACCCTTGCTCAAATCAGCTGGGCTGTGACAACTGCTTTAAGGGAGATGAATGGAGGCCCCTTGAGACCCAGAGCCCTCATCATCCGTTGGTCGTAAGATCAATGATAGTGATGATGAAATGGCCTAGGTGCTCCTTGCTGCAGATTGGGGTTCAGGATTCCTTCTTTTTAAATGGAGCCGGCGGCGGTGGTAACGGAAGTTTGGATCCTGTGCCCCTTTATCATCCGAGGCAGAAAGCCATGATGTTGCAGATCGTAGTGATGTAGTAGCTTCTGTAGTAGCCTTATGTAATGATGTCTTTATTATAGCCTCTAGTTTCATTTCCAGTCTTTTTTGTACTGATGTAAACTTTTATGAATCATCAATAAAATTGATCTCTTTTTCCTCAATTCTGATGTTCTTTTCCGTTTGAATGTGCTTTTCTGAGTCAGATCACCCTTTTGTGCACTTCTGATAAATAACTCTTCTGTATGTCTCAAGAATAGATCAAAGAAACATTGTACAAAACTTGAAGTCTTGAAATAATATTCTTTAAATCTGTTCGGCACTTGCACTGTTTGTTGTTTGCTGGCAGATAAGCCAAATAAGCTAAGTGTTAGCTTTGGGGAGTTCAGATCTGGGAGACTTGTGTGAATTTTGGTCGAAGATGCTTAGAACTTCTGCCTTTGGATGGATTGGATCACAGAGTCTGCTTATTGAAGATGGACCAGGCTCGGAAGGCCTGTGCATTAGGGTGGACCAGGCTCTGGAGGCCTGTGCATTAGAAGATGGACCAAGTACTGAGACTTGTACATTATGGACCAGGCTCTACAGGCCTGTGCATTTATAGATAGACCAAGTGCAAAAACTTGTATATTATGGACCAGGCTCTAGAGGCCTGTGCATTTATAGATGGACCAAGTGCAAAGACTCGTACATTATGGACCAGGCTCTAGAGGCCTGTGCATTTATAGATGGACCAAGTGCAAAGACTCGTACATTATAGACCAGGCTCTCAAGGCCTGTGTATTTATAGATGGACCAAGTGCAAAGACTTGTACATTATGGACCAGGCTCTAGAGGCCTGTGCATTTATAGATGGACCAAGTGCAAAGACTTGTACATTATGGACCACGCTCTGGAGGCTTGTGCATTTATAGATGGACCAAGTGTAAAGACTTGTACATTATGGACCAGGCTCTGGAGGCCTGTGCATTTATAGATGAACATTCCACGGAAGTAAAAGAAAGAAACATCTCTATTGGTAATACTTCCGTAAATGTTCCACGTTCCATGGCCTCGGAATAGGCTTTCCAGTCATGTCTTCTAGCCAGTAGGTGGTAAGCCTAACAACCTTTGTTACTTTATAGGGGCCTTCCTAGTTTGGTGACAATTTTCCTATAGTGGGATCCTTGGGGTTTTGAAAGACTCTTCTTAAGACAAGGTCTCCGACTTGAAAGCTAACCGTCTTGAGTCCTACCTTGGATTTGTCGACCATTCTCCGTTGGTAGGCTTCCATCCTGATGCTGGCTTGATCCCTTCTTTCTTCAAGCAAATCCAAGTTTTCCATCAGCTGCTGATCATTGGATTCTTGCTCAAAGGCTTCAGTCCTCAGGGTTGGCATACCGATCTCAACCGGAATTACTACTTCTGTACCATAGGCCAGTGAGAAGGGAGTTTCAGAGGTGGGCATTCTTCTAGTTGTTCTGTAGGACCAAAGAACTCCAGGGAGTTCTTTTGCCCACTTCCCTTTGGCCTTTTCCAACCTTTTCTTTAACCCGTCGAGGATCGTTCGGTTGGTGACCTTTGCTTGCCCATTTGCTTGTGGATGGCCTGGGGAGGCAAAGTGTTGCCTATTGTTAAGGTTTTCACAGAATTTCTTGAAGCCTTTACCCGTGAACTGTGTCCCATTGTCAAAGATAATTACACGTGGTATGCCGAATCTGCAAACAATATTTTTCCAGGTGAAGCTCTCAACTTCCTTTTCTGTGATATGTGTTAGAGCTTCAGCTTCGGCCCACTTAGAGAAGTAGTCGATGGCTACCAGGAGGTACTTCCTGTTCGGTGGTGCCTTTGGTAATGGACCCACGATGTCCATCCTCCACTGAGCAAAGGGCCACGGACTTGGAATCGGGATGAGCTCATGATGAGGTTAGTGTTGATATAGGGCAAACCTTTGGCATTTGTTGCACTTCTGGACATACTCCTTAGCCTGCCTTAGCATGCTAGGCCAGTAATAGCCCTGAGATAGAGCATGGTGAGCTATAGTTCTGCCCCCATTATGATTCCTGCAAATTTCCTCGTGTATTTCAGCCAAGGCATATTGTGATTCTTTTGGAGTTAAGCATTTTAACAGAGGTTGAGAATACGACCTTCTGTACAGCTTGCTGTTCAGGATTAGGTACCGAGCCGCTCTGATTCTGATTCTCCTGGCTCTGTTTTTGTCTTCGAGGAGGAGCCCGGATTACAAGTATTGGAGGATTGGAGTCATCCAGCTCTGGGGCTGTTCAGTAATTTGAGCAACTTGGGCTTCCTCTATGCTAGGTCCTGGCTGATAAGAGATTTTTATTGTGGAGTTTGCTTCAGACTTTAGGCGGGACGCCATGTTAGCCAAAGCATCTGTTCTGCAGTTCTGGCTTTTTTCAATTTTCTGGATAGTGAACGTCTGGAAGGAATGCTTCAAGTGGTTCACCAGTTCGGAGTACTGAAGCATCCTATCATCTTTAATGGCGAATTCTCCCAGGACTTGGCTTACCACCAGTTGGGAGTCCGAGAAGACATTGAGGTTCTGAGCCTCACATTCTAAGGCAAGCTTCATGCCTAAGATTAGGGCTTCATATTCTGCTTCATTTTTGGAAGCTTTGAATCCCAGGCTGACTGATTTTTCTGTCGTGAGCCCATCAGGGGACTGTAGTACCAGGCCTACTCCTGAACCCTGATCGGTTGACGACCCATCGATGTAGAGCAGCCAGGTTCCCGATGTTTCGATGAGTTGTGCCTTGTCGTGGAGTGCCGGGGTGAACTTGGCAACAAAATCAGCCAAGGCCTGCTCTTTGATGGAGTTTCGGGGTACATATGATATGTCGAATTCCCCTAGCTCCACAGACCACTTCACTAATCTTCCCGATACCTCAGGTTTCCTCAGTATTGACTTCAGAGGATAGGCAGTTGGGATCTCGATTGGATGGGCTTGGAAATAAGGTCGAAGCTTCCAAGCTGATATGACCAAGGCATAGGCCAGCTTTTCTACTTCTAGATATCTCTTTTCCGTGTCAAGTAGTGCCCTACTGACGTAGAATATAGGCCTCTGTACTCCCCTGTCCTGTCTGACCAATGCGGAGCTGATCGCGTTTTCAGAAACTACAAGGTACAAGAGTAGCTTTTCACCCTGTACTGGTTTTGACAGAAGTTCTGGGGAGGCTAGATACTTCTTTAGCTCTTGAAAAGCTTTCTCGCATTCTTCCGTCCACTGCAAAGCCTTATTGCCCTTCAGAGCTCTGAAGAAAGGTAGGCAGCGATCAGTGGATTTTGAAATGAATCTGCTTAGTGCCGCGATTCTACCATTCAGTGCCTGAATCTCCTTCCTAGTTCTTGGTGACTTCAGTCCAATCAGAGCTTGGATCTGAGTGGGGTCTGCTTCGATACCCCTCTGAGAGACAATGTATCCCAAGAATTTTCCCTTCGTAACCCCGAAGGTACATTTCGAGGGGTTGAGCTTCATCCTATGCTGTCTGAGGATATCGAAGGTCTAGGCTAAGTGTTGGAGATGACTACCTTTCTGCAAACTTTTCACCAGCATGTCGTCGATGTATACCTCCATGGTATTGCCGAGCAGTGGGCTGAACATCTTGTTCACCAATCGCTGATAAGTGGCTGCAGCGTTCTTTAAACCGAAAGGCATTACTCTGTAGCAGTAGAGCCCTCGTTCGGTTATGAAAGCTGTCTTCTCTTGGTCTGGAGGGTACATCTAGATCTGGTTGTACCCAGAGTAGGCATCCATGAAACTCATAAGCTCATGCCCCGCAGTGGCGTCAACCAGTTGGTTTATCCTTGACAGTGGAAAGCTGTCCTTGGGGCATGCCTTGTTGAGGTCTGTATAATCAACGCAGACTCTCCATTTTCCGTTTTTCTTCTTGACAAGCACGGTGTTGGCTAGCCACTCGGGATAGAACACTTCTCGTATCATCTTGGCTTCAAGCAGCCTCTAGACTTCTTCATTTATAATCCGATGCCGTTCAGGAGCAATCGGTCTTCTCTTCTGTCTGACTGGTGGATGATTTGGATCTACCATCAGCTTGTGAGTTATGAGGCTAGGGTCTATACCCTCCATGTCTCTGGTCTCCCAAGCAAATATAGAGAGGTTGTCTTTCAGAAACTTGACTATGTTCTCTTGCTCGGTGTGTGTCAGATCTGGGCTGATACACAAATAACGCCCCTCTGCTTCTGAACTGACCAACACTTTAATGGGCTCGCCAACAGGTTTGGCTCGGCTGTCTCGTCCCCTTGGGCTTAAGGGTTCTTCAATGCTGGATGGGCAAACTTCCACCTTGGGAGTGCGAGTGAGAACTAGATCTGCACAGTTCTGGGCGTACTGTAATTGCTATTTAGGGGCCTTCTCCTTGAGGGCAATGGCATGACACTCCCGGGAGGTTGGCTGACACCCTCTGACTGAGTGAATGTTTTGGTTGTGGACATACTTTGGACACTGATGGAGGGTCGAGGTGACCGCCCCTATCTGGTGCAACCAAGGTCTCCCGATTATGACGTTGTAGGGAGATTTCATGTTCAACACCATGTACTCCGAGATGGTGGTCTTCTGCCCTTCACCCTCTCCTACAGTAGTAGGAAGGTCGACTCTCCCCAATGGGGTGCTGAGATTGCCATCAAAAGCTGCCATCATGGCAGTGGTAGGCTTGACGTTGTCATGGTCCATTCCCATCTGTTTAAGTGGCTCATGGAACAATATGTTGATGGAGCTGCCAGTATCGACCAGGACTCTCCTGATCTCGAAGTTGATAATTTTGAGAGTGATAACGAGGGCATCACTGTGAGGGCAGTGTACCCATGCTAGATCTTGTTCAGTGAATTGGATCTCCGGTGCTGGCTTGAGCCTCTTTTCCACGTTGGAGATCTATAATACGTTCAGGGCAGCTCTGGCCTCCCGAGCATATCTCTTTCTTGCCCTGTTGGACATTCCTGTGATAGGGGAGTCAGCATGGAGGACGTAGATGACATGGTTGTTCTGCCTCTGAGGCTCGTTTCGTCCTTCCCTCTGCTCCTGCCTCTGCTCGAGCCTCTGGTCTGGCCGTTGTTGAGGCTTGTCTTCTTGGGGGTTCTGCCTTCCGTCTTGCTTGATGAACTCCCGAAGATGCCCCTTCTTTATGAGCTGCTCTATCTCATATCAGAGGGTCCTTCATGTGTTAGTTGTATGTCCATAATCTTTATGGAAATTACAATACTTATTTTGGTCCCAAAGGCTGGGATCTCCCTTGATTGGTTCCGACCACCTTAGGTTTTCCCGATCTCGAATCTGCCGGAGTACCTAGTTTGGTGTAGTGTTCAAAGGAGTGAAGTTGGTGAACTCCCTTGGTCCGGAATTGTACACAGCCCTGGGTGCTATTTTCTTCTCTGGGCTCCTAGCCCTCTTTTTGTTGGAGTCTCTTATGTGGTCCTCCTTCTTGTGATCCTCCCTCTTTGGATTATCGCTCTAGGTCTGATCTTTGCCCTTCTGGGATGTGCGGTTGGCTTCTTCCAGGTTGATGTACTTTCTGGCCCGATCCATTAGTGCCGCCATGTCGGTTGGGGGGCTCTTTGTTAAGGAGTCTCTGAAACCACCTTGGGCAAGCCCAGCAGTTAGGGCTGCTACAAGGAATTTTGGGCTGCAGTTAGTGATCTCAGTGAGTTTGGCATTGAAGCGCACAATGTAGGCTCTGAGGGACTCCTCCTTAGTTTGCTTGACATTTAACAGGAACTCTGGTCCCCTTCTAAGCCTTCTGCTGGTCATAAACCTGTCCAAGAATTGCCTACCGAGCTCATAGAAGCTGGTAATTGAGTTCAGAGGGAGGTTGTGGAACCACTTCAGAGCAGTTCCCTTCAACCTGGTGATGAAAGTTCGGCACATGAAAGCATCAGAGGCACCGTGAAGGGCCATCGTATGCTGCTAGTGCGAGAGATGATCTCCTGGATCTCCAGACCCATCGTACAGGGTGAACTTGGGCACCATAAACTTTCTGGGCCTCTCTTTTGACATGATGGCGTGAGTGAATGGGGTGGCTAGTCTTCCGAGCAGCCTGGCCAACTCGTCTTGCTCTGGAGGGTTCTAAGGTCCTCTCAAGGCAATTGTTCGCTCCATAGACTCGGCAATTTCCTCTACCCTCCGCGGGCCTCTGAGTCTGACATCTTGCGAACCCTGCCTGACATCCTCGGCCTCAGGGTAGTAGGGTTGAGTACGCCCCTCGGACGGAGGAGGGTTCCGAACCAACGGGATTGGTGCTGCATGGGGATGAGGCTCCGGTGGTGCCGGATAAGCACCTGAAGCCCTTGGAGTTGGGGCTTGAGTAGTGCTCCGGTAATGGACGTCAAGAACGAAGGCTGATGTTCCCCAGCCTGGAGCTGCTGACGGTTGTGGATCTCTGCCAACGCGGGCAACACCCTGGGGGTGCCCGGGCTGGTTATTTGGAGCCTACTCATGAAGTTCTTCATTCTCCGTGGTAACAGGAGGTTGAGTTCCCGCAGCATTGTTGACCGATGGGTTAGGAGGGTTCGTCCCTTGATTTTGTGTGAGTGTTGCCAGCGTTCTAGTGATGGCAAGCAACTGTTCCTGTACCAGTTCATTGTGTCGTTTGATCGATTCGATCTCTTGTCGCATGGGATTAACCGTCAGCCCCCTTGCTCATGGAGCAGGCGGCTGACGCTGAGAGCTTGCGGAATATGAGTATTCTATCGCGGTCGGAGATTTGGGGCCATAGTTTTCCGGTGAGAAAAGAGATGAGTTTGTGAATAGAGCACTTGGAGATTAGTCGTTCCCACAGACGGTGCCAAACTGATGCTGCACTTTTCGACTCGCAATAAGTATGGGCTCCGTGACCTGTAGAACACTCAGAAAGATGATCAGAGGACCACTGGATTGGCTCCGGCAATAGCCGCTCCGATGCTTAAGTAAGTAAAAGGAATTGAAAGACTGTATTGAAAGCCAAAGAATGAGCATGAAAATAAAGTGTACCTTTAGGGTTTAATTTATAGACCGTGGCCTTCCTAAGTTGATTAGGATTCGGAGCCATGAATGTAGGGATTTGATCATCGGAGATTGCAGTTACCTTGTGGAGTATTGCATAGAGATAACCATAGATGGTAGTTTCCTTGTTGAAGACTGTTTCCTTGTCGAAGACTGTCTCCGTGTTGAGGATTGCTTCCTTATTCTCTGCTCGGCATCCGCTAAAGCGGTAACGAGGTCTGGAGTGTTGGTCTGGATCCTGTAATTAACTATGAGATCCTTATCCAGATATATATGTGCTCTAGAGGCATATGCTTGGCCACTTCCGACCTTTTGTGCTGATCTGGATGCTCGAGCGCTTAGCCATTAGCTGAGCGAGAGCTGAGTTAGTCAAGCATGAGTTGGATTCATAATCATACGTGTCAAGTGCTGATTGGCCTGCTCTTTTATGGTATATCACTTAGTAACGATCTAGGTCGGGACTGGAATTATAGGCCTTAAGAAACTGCCCAGTCTGGCTCAGCGGGCTTATAGAGTACCAAAAAAAAAGTGTGTGTGTATATATATATATATATATGCACCCAAACACATGCACCCACACGGCCGAATTTGGTTATAATCTTATTCGTTATAAAATTATTGGATCAATTCGATGGGACAAAAGATTTATAATTCAAATTCAAATATGTTATTTATTGAATCAAATTTAATTTAATAAATTTTAAAATGAATCATATAAAAAATATATGGCATACTATTTATATATAACATGTAAAATTTTAAAATTTATATAAATCAACTCAATTTAATAAAACTTATATAATTTAAAATTTAATATATTATATAAATTTTAAATATAAGACATGAAAAATTAATATCTATTATATAATATCGTCTTAGATTATTAATATTCGAATTAAATGGATCGTATTTATTTGTACCATATATATCAGAATATATAAATAGGATTTATAGAAGTTCGTGAGAAAAAAAAATGTGTGTGTGTGTGTGTGTGTGAGAGAGAGAGAGAGAGAGAGAGAGTACCATGATGGAGGAAAAGCGTGGGTTGATGGATAAGAAGATATCCTTGAGCAATGATATAGTCGGTGAGTCATCAATGGGTATTTCTAATTCCAAAACAGCAAGAATAGAGAGCGACAACACTGAGCTGTTGAGGTATTGCCCAGTTGGACTCACCGGCTCTGATACTTCTTTCTCAAACTCCATTACCTCTTCTGCACTTCATCCTCCATTAAATAGGACCAGCGTATTAGTGGTTGGCAGGTTGCCTAAAAATGATGGTATTAATTAACTGTTAACTAATGTTCAACAAATCTTAAATATATATATGTGTGTGTGTGTGTATTTATATATAATGTACATTAATTTCATAAATTCAAATTAACATGGCTATTCCAGTTGGGCACCATGTTCATTAGCATAATATCAAGGGTATAAGTACCACTCTTCTTATTAGGATGAATGTGTTATGTGCCTATATTCAGATTTATAAATATATAATGTATTTAAGTTAGTTAATAATAGGTTTTTTAGTCAATGAATTTGTGGTAAGGTGTTAGTTTCTTAAATAGTTATCAATGTAGTTGAGTCATGGTTGGTTGTCAAGTAGTGGAGTCATGATTAGTTATTACATTTTTGTATTTAACGAGTTTATTATGAATGAAAAAATGTGTTTGAGTATTTAAATTAATTTTTATGTGAACAATTTGGAGTTCTAGTTCTCCTCAAATTGAACGTATAGGAGGATTCTATCCTCCTCAAAGTGGGTTTCTTTCTTATTCTTCTCTCCTTTTTTATTTTGTTTTGTTTTTTAGAAAAATTTTGTATCAGAGTTGGTTACGGAGGATCAACGTATTGATCAATTCATAACTAATGTCAAATTTTTGGCTTTGGGATAGCAGAAAATTTGGAAGAAAATACAAGAGATGTTCTTAACTATGAATTCTCGTTTTGATCGGTTTATGATGAGTCGAGGTAGTGAACAAGGGGAGAGTTCTATCAAGAGCACTAAGAACCAATGGCAATGTTGGTAGGGACCTACTTGGTTCAACAAATTTGGCCATGCTTTCTTGTTACAAGGAAAACATTGACCCAACAAGTTGGATTTGCGAGGTTGATTAGTATCATCAAAGTTAAAAGTATATAATCATGACGCTATCAACTAGTCCTTTGTGCACTAATTCACCCACTATTAAAAATTTTACTCTTGTAAAGACCGACGAAAGATAGAAAAGGGATGAAAAGCACAAGGCTCAAACTTTACATACTATACGAGTGAAGGGTCATTTGGGCGCCAAGACATTACCTTATCAATGGACTAGGGTAGCACTCACAAATTTTCGCTTGGTGAAGTAATGAAAAAATTTGGTCTCCTTCCTCAAGGTGAAGAACATTTTCAAGAAATTTCCATTATTGTGGAACTTTACCTCTTACAATTAGGATGATTCCAAACCCATGTGGTGACTGATTTGTTTAAAAAATCTATAAATGTTTGAACTTGGGATCTTGGTGGTTTTGATTATTTTCGTATTGACATGGAGGACAAGGTCATTAAAAGGAAAATGGAATGTTCATTGCCTATTTTCTGATTTGTAAATATATAATGCATTTAAGTTGGTTAACAATAGATTATTTAGTGGTAGGGTGTTAGTGTGTTTCTTAAGTAGTTATCAAGGTAGTTGAGTCATAGTTGGTAGTTGAGTCATAGTGGTGTTATGATTAGTTATTAACTTTTTGTGTTTAAAGAACTTATTATGAATGAAAGTAGGTGTTTAATATTTTGATCAATTTTCATTTGAACGTTTGGAGTTTTGATTCTCCTCGAATTGAACTTAAAAGAGGATTCTGCCTCCCTCGAAGTGGGTTTCTTTCTTATTCTTTTCTTCTTTTTATTTTATTTTATTTTCTAAAAAAGGTTTGTATCATAATGTGAGCATTTTTTTCTACCTAGTTATAAGTTGAGTTGGTTTGTCTATCTATTGCCCATATTTTAGAGTCTCTCGTGTATTGTCCAATTGATTGATTGTAATTCCTTTTCGCTTCTATAAAATAAAAAAATTAATCCCCTAAATTCATGGACAAGTCTTGTACAGCAAAAAAAATATTTTTTATTTAAAATTTTACTTATATTTATAATTTTGTTCCTAATGAATCAATCAATCAATCAAACACTCTAATATATTATAATCAACCATTTATAAATCAGGAGTCTGCCTCATATTGGGTGAAAATAATACAAACATACAACTTAAAAGAAGAATGAGATTTGAACCCATGACTTTTCTCTAACAAGAAGAACATGATGACCAACTAGATTAACCCAATTTGTTAAAAACCTGATCTTGTCCATTTGAAAATACTTAATGTGTTCACAAAAATTACCGAAAAAAGGATGGTTCGGAGAGTAACATGTGAATTATAGAAAAGAAAGGGTAGCATGTGAATTGTAGAAAAGAAAGGGTTTCTTACCAAAAAGAAAAAGAAAAGCAGCGGTTGTTTGGAGAGAGTGACCTGTGAAGAAGTTGATTTTTTTTTTTTATGAATCGGTCAGAGATATTTTTAGTCAATTTACGCGTATCATAGAAAGTCTTTTTTTTTTTTCTTTTCTATGAGATTCATATCTATCTTTTAATCCTTTAATTTCTAGTTATCAATGATCGACAAAAAAATAAAATTCGAATTCAAGCTCAGCCACACTCTTGAGTGGTGTGAATAGAAGTTGATATTAATATGACACAAGTATATCATTTTCATACGGTTTGAAAATTTTAAGAAGTTGGTATGGCCTTGGTGGTCCTTTTAAGCCTACACATCAAATTTGGTAGGTAGCTTTCAAGATTTCCCTGATACCACCAGATTTGTAAATAAATAATGAATGTTTGATGAATTTTCATTAAGGATGAAAAACGTATCTTAATTATTAAGCCTGAGAAATAAATTAATATAAATATATTTTCTTTCAAAACTGAGATTAAATTTGGTAAACAATATGCCCCCATATTAAGATATTCATAAGCAAATGAGCTTATTAATTAGCTACTCAAGCTACCAAGACGATTAACCAAGCACCAAGGTGACCGCAAGCCTAACCTTGGGTGATATTAGTCTAAGTGATTGCGGTAATTCTACATCACGTCTCTGGTCTCAGAGATTGAAGGATGATCTAAAAAACAAGTTTAACTAGACAAATGATTCCTTAATTAATATATTTTTACTTGACTGTTCGTACACATTTATTTCATATGCTTCATATACTATGACCAAGAATAACTTAACTTACATCAATTTGGAAGTTAGATTCACCATACTATAATTTTTCATATATCAAAACACTACAAGAAAATAGGCCTTTCGCGGCATTTTACATACGCCGCTAAAGGGTTTAAAAACTGCCACTACTTACATTTGTGGTGTTTTTTTGGTGTCTTGTCTTTTTGACGCCAATGCCTCCGTCGTATTTTTGTTGCAGCAATTCTAGAACTGCTGCAAATGATTTGTGGCGGTATTAGTGGCGAATGGATTTGTCGATAAAACAAAAAGTGTCGTTTGACGAATATGGGTATAAATGACACATGTAGTGGCATTTTTCTAGTTATCATTAATTTGGTGGCACGTTCGCAACCGCCGCTAATAGACAACATTTGGGGCTATTGTATAACCGCCACTAAAGCCTTGTTTCGTAGTGGCATTTAGCAAACGCCACAATGCTGAAAGTGTTTGTGACCCTTCTACAACCGCTGCAACAACATATATGGCGTTTATCGTTTCTGACAATTATTTTACCGCCGCTAAAAGCATTTAATTTTGTGATAATTCTTTAAATGCCGCAAAAAAATTTGTGGCGTTTATCTTTTGCCGTAATTTTTTATATGGAGAAAAAAACTGCCGCTAATATACTCCTAATCAATGATCACTTTTTAAAATGATTTTAACATATTCCTGCAAAATTTTAAACACATTCACTAATTAAGTGCACTAAACACTCAATACATCAATCCACACATAAGATGTCTCATACCAAAACTCATCCATTCACAAATTAAAATCTCACTTGACATCACTAACTCAAATCCAAATTAATATCCATACAAATAAAATCCAAGATAGATAATCTCCCAATATCCAAGTAAGATATTCATCAAACAAGTAACAAATACAATAGTCATCAACAACCAAATAACTAGGAAAACAAATTCCTAAAGAAAAGTCTCAAACAAGTAAAAAGCATGCTAATTAGAATGAACTCTAACTCCAAGCAGCATTAACAATAGCCCACCATAAAAAACAACAATCCAACGAGAAGCCCAACATCAAAGACAATAGTCCGTCATTTACTCATTCTCATTAACTTGACAAAATGCAAAATAAATAAATAAGTTTATACAAGCTAATATTTAGTTGCAAAATCATGATATTAGAAAAAATAACAAATACCACATCACTAATTTGCCATGCAATATTTTCTCCAATAGCCTCTTGAAGCATGTCAACATTATCAAGGGGCCTTATCAAAAGATAGCGGAGCTTTGCAACCTTCTAAATATTTACTGCACAAAAGCATGGTCCAAGTGCCACCCCTTCTACTTTTCTTGATGGGTCCAAACTAACAATGGATCTCTTCGCCACAACTACTTTTGGTATTTGGAAGCTAAGAAGATGAACTTTCATTCCCACCTACAATTATCATTATTACCTTTTTTAAAAATAATCCCAATTATTTAAGATTTTAGTTATTATATATTTATATAGACCTAGAAAAAAAAGCATATGTATAGAGTATTGGATTATAAGGGAATGTTGTAATTATTAAATGAAAGACTTACCCTTAGAGTATCATTGTTATGATGAGGTTGCTTCTTTAATTTTTTTGGTTGGAGGTTCCTACATTAGATATTTGAATTGAACGATATGAGTCACTAATTACTAATGTAATCACCAAAAAGAAAACATATCTAACCTCATGAGGCGAAGAAGGTGGTGTGTGTGAAGGAGATGACAACTGATCATCTGAGTTTGCACCCACTGATAGATGTGGTTGGTGAGCACTTGATGCATCCAGAACCTATTTTAAAATAGATAATTATATTGTATATTGATTTTTTTAAATGAAGATCAGTATAATCTTAAATTTATAAACCCTTAAATTATCATACTTGTCCAGTACTCGAACCAATAAAGGGTGCACCGTTCATTGGAAATCCTATTTTTTGCATATGAACTTGCATTATCTCAACTGTTACAAATAACGATTCACATTTATTCTTCCATTCATTGATCTCACCCTACATTTGACCTAACTTTTCCTTCGTATGCTCCAATTCTCTCCTATTCTCATCATTCCGTTTGTGAGCAAATAAAGCAGATGGGGTGGGACCTAAGTCGTAAGTCCTCACACGACCATGCCTTCCTTGTCCCATGACATTGGAGAAAATGTCCTCACAAAAATCTAATGTTTGTGAAGATTCTAGTACCTATGAAAGTTGTTCGTTGAACTTTTCTTGCAAAATTTTCATAGTTAGTGAATATAGTAAATAATAAACATCATTTTCATAAAAATATGATATTTTTCTATGTTCATAATATGTATTAAACATACAATTGTATCAATTGATGCCTGGTAAACTATTTGACCATTTTTCTTGGTATGTGTTTCAATAAACATAGTAATTCGATCTGGTTCCTTCCCAATAGCTTTCTTCAACTACATGAAAAGATAGTGTAAACATTTGTATTAAATTAAATATGTATAAGTAGAAAATATAATAACTTAAAATTCCCTTACAACTTAATATTTATTTTACCTTATCCCGAACACGGAAATAGGCCATTCTTCCAGTTGAGTGGCTCATCTTCTGCTTAGCACGATTAGCTTTATTGATTTCGCTACATTCCTATAATAAATTATAGATTTTCAAGAAAATTTGTCAATAAGTTGTGTGATCAAAATATGACAATCATGGCTTTTAAGACCAGAAATTGTGTGATCTTTCAAATTCACATGCCGTGAAATATTCAATGCATAACCATCCGGAACCTTGACATTCTTTAGCACTTTACAAAAATATCTTTGTGTTGTTTATCCATTGTGAAGCATGCAGCAGGTATATACACTTTGTACTTCCTTAACTGTTAGGGGTGCAATATTTTTCGAATACCCATAGCTTTAAGATCACGCCGAGCCTTCAAACTATCCTTTGTTTTCCTAACAACACCTAATAGTGTCCATAATATTATCGCACACATTTCTTTCAATATGCATAACATCAAGATTGTGGCAGATTAGATTATGCTCCCAGTATGGTAATTGAAAGAATATGCTCTTCTTTTGCCACTGTTTCTTCTAATTCAAAGGATCTTTATCATGTATAATTTCTCCCATTTTCCTATTTTTTGTTCTTTTCTTCTTTTTAGGTTGCTCAGCTTTTTCATATTTTATTACCACACTATGTAACTGTTGTAATATCTTAGTCCCAGATAATCGTTTGGGTTGAACTTGCATCTCTTGCATGCCATCAAAGGATACTCTATCTTTTCAAAATTTATGGTTTGGTTTTAAAAATCTTCGATGACCCATGTAACAAAACTTACTACAATGAAACAACCATTCAGATCGAGTGTCTTTGTTTCAGCAAGGACATACGTATCTACCTTTTGTACTCCATCCCGACAAGTTTGTATATGCTGGGAAGTCACTTATTGTCCATAATAATGTTGCATGCATGCGAAACATTTGATTTATCGATGCATCATAAGTGAGTACACCATCCACCCATAATTCATTCAGTTCTTCAATCAACAGTTGTAAATCTACATCAATGTTATTACCAGGAGAACGAGGCCCATCAATTAGCATAGATAAGATAAAAAATGGTTGCTTCATGCACATCTATGGTGGTAAGTTATGTAATATCCCGACCCGGGATATAGCATGTACACCGGGCTGGACCGGGCTATAAAATGTAATCCCGAATTATAAGCCGTTATATGACATAAATAAAAGTGGATGCGTAATAGACTGTATTGTTTAATTACAATGCATAGGTACGAGAGGCAAACAGTCACGGTTGTCCGGGTGCCGTTGCACCGGAAGCCGATTTTACTAGAAAACGTGCAAGTGAATGTCGACGCATAAATTTTTAAAGTAAATCTAAATGATTATGAATATTATATATACCTATATATATACGGTTGGATGATATATATATATATATATATTATAATACAATATAATTAAATGAAAGGAAATAAAATGGAAAGAAAGGAACTGCATGTGGGTCATGTGTGGTGGCAACATGCGGTGCATGTGTGTGTTAGGTGGCAAGGCCACCGACTGAAAATCAGTCAAGAGGAAGCTATGTGTGAGGTGTCGTTTGTGTGTGTGTGCTGTCACCGCGACTACAGATGGCAAAAGCCACCGACTACTGAGTCGGTTGGATAATTAGAAAGGAAGAGAGAGTTACAAAGAGATTGAAAATGTGAGAGAAACTGAATCACAAGAAAGAAAGAAGCAGGAATAGAGAGAGAAAGAAAGAAACGAATTTTTGGAAAAGGGTTGAGAAAATCTACAAACAGGTATATTCCTGATTTAAATTATGTTCATTTATATTTTTAATAGGTGTCCTTGCTGTTGGAGTTGATGAGAATTCGAAATAGAAAAGAAAAACAAGAAAAACCAGAACTGGGTTACGGTTGGCAATGGTGATTAAAAATAGGTGAAACCAAATCAAGATTTGAACCATAATATGGATAGGAAACGTCTCCAGGGACCCAACGCACTTTGAATCAGCTTAAATGGTCAAGAAATGGCCATTCTGTGGCCAGTTATTCCCTCACCGGTGCAACGCCAGAAACTGGGAATGGGTGCGTGAAACCGGTGATGTTGGAGGTTAAAACCAGTCCTAAAATATTCCTTACAATCTTAGAATTCATTGGGAAGAAAAACAGTAAATTTTGGACGTAAAACCATGAAGATCCGTGAGGAACTGCACTGTTCCGGCGACCGTGGTCGGAAAACCCACCGGAGAAGACGACCGGATTATCGGGAGCTTCTTCGGGTCAGGATGAGACCGGGTCTGGGTCGGGTCGGGGTGAGATCCGACCGACTGTAATACAGGTACCAACACTGTGTCGTTTTGTTCTAAAATTTAAAATAATTTGGGCTTGTTTGGTCACGGATATAAGGGATTGGAATTGGGTTGGGGTTGTCCATAAAATAATTTGGGCTTGTTTGGTCACGGATATAAGGGATTGGAATTGGGTTGGGGTTGTCCAAACCGTGGATAGGGTGAGAGAATTGGCTATCTTGTTCCGGTTCTCTGAAGTTAACTGAACCGTTGGTTCACAATGGAATGGAACCGGTTTAGGGTTTCTGGTTCTGAACCAACTGGTTCAGACCGCAACTCTAGCTATTTACATTTTGACCCCGAAAGTTATAGATAATTCCACTAAGGCCCAATAGGAAAATGTTAATTTTACAAAAATACCCCTGACTCAAAAGTGGGTCAAACGAGGTCCAAATAGGGCAAATGAATAGTCAATTTTTATTATCTCGCATGCTCTGAGTCCAATGGTGAGGTCCGTTTCACGAGACGGGGCCCCAAAAGATAAAGACATGTAAAAATGACCAAAATACCCTTGCTTCGAAAGTGAGCCAAATGGACTTCGATTGAAATAAATAACTAGTGAATTTTTATTATTCTGAACCTTCCGAATCTATTGGTAATGTCAAAATTATGAAAAGAGGTTCCGAGAATAATGGACATATAAAAGTCTAAATAAGTATTAGAAATACTGATCATAGCAAGGCATAGAATTTGGTGAATAGAAATTATTCTGAAACGTATTTACTGATATATAGGGAACTCAACGGGAAAAGGCAAACCTACAGGAGACTGATTTAGCAATGCATGATTAGAGGTAAGTAGATACCCTTTCTCTTCCATGTGGTGTTATCAAGCCAAGTTCATTCTTTTACTGCCAAACTTGTACTCATGAGCGTATCTGATGTTATTGTCTCCACAACGTGATATTGTTCTATCTGGTGGACATTGATTTATTGTTGTACCATTGTTATCATGTTGAACCGTGCTTTGAAATGCCTATTGTTATGTTTCCATTGAATTTATGATATTCCATTTTTATATACTCCTATGGAATCATTTATGATCATGAAATGTTTATGTATACTGGATTTGTGCTCAGTCACAATATCCATCCGATGCTTTTAAATACACTGAAGACCTTCGGGTCGAGTCCGTGAACGGACATATGGCCATACACTGGAATGCACTGAAGGGGGTAAACCGGGCCCCCAAGGACCGAGGGCATATCAAGCCCTGACACAGAACAAAAGCATCTCTTATACGATTGTTCGACTGTAACTGTTGAATTACCTTATTCTTGTGATTATCTTGTATTGCGAGATATTCCTTTATTGATCTAATTGTGATCGGTTTATTGTGGCAGCACATTCATATTGATATATTGTTGTTAAGAGTTTCATGTTGATGTTATGTCCCTTACTCCTAATTGTACATTGTGTTCCATTGTTTATTGGCCCTCATGGCAACTGTTCCCATCGGCTATCATAGCATCTTATTTCTTATGATTGGCTATCATATTCTTGTTCTTGGATTCATATTCTTTTATGATCCTCGATACTAGTGTCGGAGATCTGTATTTACTTGCTGGGCTCTTGTAGCTCATTCCACCCTCCTCACCCCCATTTCAGGTACTGATGCCGCGAGACCCCGGTAGAAGTCTAAAGACGTAGAAGGACGTTTGAGGAAATGCATCCGTTTATGTTTTAGTTCTCCCATGTATTCACCACCCTCGGGTGCTGGTCATGTTTGGTTCTTATTTTGTTTATGTAGAACCATATTATGTATTGTAAAGACTTTCGCTAACATTGTGTATTAAAAGACTTCCGCTGATGTACTATTACTGATAAGACTTCCGCTGTTATTGTTTTGAGGTTTAGTACTTTGCATATTAGTACTATGATACAGGAATGGAAAAAGTAGGGACGGCCTTCGGGTCGGCCCCGCGACACGAGATCCGCATAGGGTGGATTTCGGGTCGTGACAGCTTGGTATCAGAGCTGTAGGTTCGATTGTGAGTCATGGGAGATAGGACTAGAAATAGAATGAATAGATATAACTGACCTTCCTTATATAGAGTTCATACGATCCTTGATTTTTCTCTTATTGATTGACTGGACATCTTACGGGTTATCCTTACTAGTTATTTTTATAGACATGGTTATTTCAAGGAATACATCGACGATTATGAATCACGTATATCACTTAGAGTTAGAATCAATAGATAGAGCTGAAGTCTCTATGATATAGATTTGATGCGAACATTGATTGTTATTTTATGCATTGTCGGGTTATCTTTATAGACAGGGTTAACAACGGGATATCTCGATAAATTATATTGACTCGGTTAGACCATAGACGAGTAGACTTTTATAGAAATACTTATCTAACACTTATGGTTTAGAGCAATGGTGTATACTAGGAATATTGGGATAGGGACGGATCAATTAGACTGAATTGAGCGCCTTATAGAAGAGATTCTCAAATCTCTGCCTCAAGCTCACCCCAACAGACAACTATGTACATCGAAATAGTGGCACCGTTAAGGATCACCCCACAGGGTGAACTAGGAATTGCCCTCGGAAAGCTAAGGCTACGGCCAGTGCCACACCTACCTCACCAGTCTTGTTGGTGTCAAGGAAAGATTAAACTACTACCCAGATAGCCACAGGTACCCTTCTAGTTATTTATAACCTGTTTAGATCTTAAGAGATCCTTACACACTTGATTGTGTTTCCATGTAATTGCCGAACTGAACTTAGTAACTGAACATTTGGATTATTGATTTACTGATTCTATCACATCTGCAAGGTTAATATTGGAGAATGTTAGACAGAGAAACATGAGAACTTTGATGGTTACCTTGAGGATTATTGTTAGAAATATTGAGCATAGAACACGAGATACGGAGCAAAATCACGAATATTATCAACAAGTGACCTATACTTGGAAGTTAGGTCTAGTGATGTAGAAGAAATCGAGACTGAAGATCAGGAGTGAATATAAATTATGAAAATGAATAACGGTGATTGTAAACGGTTAAAAGAGAAAATGTGGAAAATTAACAGTCACTGATGTGCTATCAGGACCTCTGTTACTGATGAGGAACGGCCGCCTTATCATGTAACTAGGGTAACTGAGAAACACACAGTGCTACCTTACCCAATCTAGATACTACGAATCCTTTATGATACTGTTAGAACGACGTATACCCCAGAGGACTTGAGGATTAGAATGCTACAATATCACTACATCTATCCTACCAAACCTAGTGATGCTAGGAAATGATTGGAGCATTAAGTCAAATTCTTAGGCTCAACTGGTATCAAAAGATTTAGTGTTGAAACAGTTTTGTAATAGTGGTTCATGGGAGATGAGATTGATGCACCGGTATTACTAATGCCAAATAGAGTAAATCCTGACACGATAGATAGACTTGTATGTGAATTCTGACCATTGATCTTTTACAGCGAATTGGGAGATGATTAGGCTACTGTACCAGTAGTCGCAGGTATTATTTACAGTTGTTTACAAATGCTCAATATTGTTAAATATTACTTTACATACTGATTTATAATTTCAACATTTACTGCTAGCTGAACATAGAGACAAGACTCTGAGGTTATATGTTAACTGTTCAGGGATGATGATTGATGATAGATGTTATGCATGAAACAAGTAGAGTACGTAACATGGATACATGAGTGTTAGATCGATATATTATCCACTTGAAAAATAAAAAGACATTGATGAGCCAAGTGATTGCATAATAAATAAATTTCAGGGAACAATGATAGAATAAATATAAGATTTATAATCTTTAAAATGAATTACATACTGTTATAGATAGGAATGATTACATGATAGACAAGATTGAATAAATGTCAACTCTTGAAAGAGTCATTATCACTGAATACTATACACTGGGGAATCATTAGAAATGAACAATATACATTGAATATAGGAGGTACAGATCATAAGTGTATAGTTTAACTGATCCAAGAAAGAACTTGGTGTATTGAAACACATTAAGTGAATTGGGGCTGTCCAAAGACAAAAGCAAGTTAAGATATTAAAAGTCAACTAGTCTTGGAAAACGACTACATATTAAAATGAAAATTTATGACTATTGACTAGTGACCCTTAAGGATAGTAGTGTACTTAAGGATAAGTGATGAGAATTCTTGAGATTTGACATTGACAATACTGAAGGAGGTTTCGATAACTGATATAGACAGATAAGTGAAACATGAGTAGGAAGTAGTAGTCATACTTAAAAGAAATTGGAAGGAATCATAGCAATAATGAAATAAATGATCCGTAACGAGTATTTTGTCTTATGAAGGTACATAATGAATATCCATTGGGTTACAATTTGATGATTGTTATATATGTAAGGGAACTTAAAGGGGTAAGTACAGGGGAATTGATATTCTAAATAAATTGATGACGTACTGGGAAATATGAAGAGTCTTGAGTATATAGATAAATCAACGAGGTTTCAATGGAAGTTGGTAGTTAAGCTTGGAAGGAATCATAGTAATATTGGATCTAGAAATCCTTGAGATTGTTTTATCTTATGGAAACATGTACTGGATATTTATTGAGTTATGGTTGATGATTGTTCTGTACTGAGGGAGCCTTAAGAATTAAATTATTATATCTAGTCTACAAACTTGATGTTTACGGTTGGACGATCGATTTATATTACAAGAGTTATCGAAAATTGAAATTCTATGTACGGATTAAGAACTTGTTGGTTTTTATACAGTGAGAATCTGTGAGAATTAAATTATGTTTCATAATAAACGAGGGAAACGATTAGTGCTCATTGAGGGATAGAACGTAATATAGAATTGGAAACATGACGCTTTGAAAAGTAGTGAATCTGACAGTAATATCTAAATGACAGGAAAATGCCTTGGAAAGGTAGCAAAAATTAATGGTGATATCTAGATAGAGGAATGACACCTTGAAAGGTGATACAGGTGATGAGTAATAGTTAATCAAAATACATTATTGGAAAATGATACTTTTAGGGTTACTTATGATTGGTCTAACTTCTATGTTGTGTTACACATTTCATGTGTTTCCATATGTTACTAACTGAATGTAGAAACTGAACGCCTAGACCATTGACTCATTGCTTACGTGACCGTCAAGAGAACTATCATTGAAACGTGTTAGATACAGGACATGAGAAATATGGACTAGGGATACAAATACTCTTACATAGCTGACTTGAGGTCAAGGAACGATTAGTAGAATAACAGATTTATTGTAGAGGAAATGACACATAGAAGCCGATGTGAACTCTATGAGTTCCACATAATATCATTTCAAATGATATATATACCCTAGATATATTAGTAGACTGAATGGATAGAGTTTTGTCAAACTACGTTTAGAAATTTTAAAATTTCCTTCATCAAAAGATATCTTAAATTACAGAAGCCGAAAAGAACCATAGAAAGGAATTGTGTTTCATGGGAAGGTTTCGAAGCATACATGGAATTATAAAGAGGGTAGTACAGTTACAGATGTGACAGTAAAACTTGATTTGATGTGACTGTAAAACTTGATCTAACATGACAGTAAAACTTGATTCTCAGCAGAAAATCTTTATCTAGTTAATGTAACAGCCTATTTAAGTTATATCGTGATGTTAAAGGAACCACGAAAACCACCGAGTTAGAACCGTTAAGTTTGGGGACAAACTTATTTTTAAGGGGGTAAGAATGTAATATCCCGACCCGGGATATAGCATGTACACCGGGCTGGACCGGGCTATAAAATGTAATCCCGAATTATAAGCCGTTATATGACATAAATAAAAGTGGATGCGTAATAGACTGTATTGTTTAATTACAATGCATAGGTACGAGAGGCAAACAGTCACGGGTGTCCGGGTGCCGTTGCACCGGAAGCCGATTTTACTAGAAAACGTGCAAGTGAATGTCGACGCATAAATTTTTAAAGTAAATCTAAATGATTATGAATATTATATATACCTATATATATATATACGGTTGGATGATATATATATATATATATTATAATACAATATAATTAAATGAAAGGAAATAAAATGGAAAGAAAGGAACTGCATGTGGGTCATGTGTGGTGGCAACATGCGGTGCATGTGTGTGTTAGGTGGCAAGGCCACCGACTGAAAATCAGTCAAGAGGAAGCTATGTGTGAGGTGTCGTTTGTGTGTGTGTGCTGTCACCGCGACTACAGATGGCAAAAGCCACCGACTACTGAGTCGGTTGGATAATTAGAAAGGAAGAGAGAGTTACAAAGAGATTGAAAATGTGAGAGAAACTGAATCGCAAGAAAGGAAGAAGCAGGAATAGAGAGAGAAAGAAAGAAAATGAATTTTTGGAAAAGGGTTGAGAAAATCTACAAACAGGTATATTCTTGATTTAAATTATGTTCATTTATATTTTTAATAGGTGTCATTGCTGTTGGAGTTGATGAGAATTCGAAATAGAAAAGAAAAACAAGAAAAACCAGAACTGGTTTACGGTTGGCAATGGTGATTAAAAATAGGTGAAACCAAATCAAGATTTGAACCATAATATGGATAGGAAACGTCTCCAGGGACCCAACGCACTTTGAATCAGCTTAAATGGTCAAGAAATGGCCATTCTGTGGCCAGTTATTCCCTCACCGGTGCAATGCCGGAAACTGGGAATGGGTGTGTGAAACCGGTGATGTTGGAGGTTAAAACCAGTCCTAAAATATTCCTTACAATCTTAGAATTCATTGGGAAGAAAAATAGTAAATTTTAGATGTAAAACCATGAAGATCCGTGAGGAACTGCACTGTTCCGGCGACCGTGGCTGGAAAACCCGCCGGAGAAGACAACCGGATTATCGGGAGCTTCTTCGGGTCAGGATGAGACCGGGTCTGGGTCGGGTCGGGGTGAGATCCGACCGACTGTAATACAGGTACCAACACTGTGTCGTTTTGTTCTAAAATTTAAAATAATTTGGGCTTGTTTGGTCACGGATATAAGGGATTGGAATTGGGTTGGGGTTGTCCATAAAATAATTTGGGCTTGTTTGGTCACGGATATAAGGGAATGGAATTGGGTTGGGGTTGTCCAAACCGTGGATAGGGTGAGAGAATTGGCTATCTTGTTCCGGTTCTCTGAAGTTAACTGAACCGGTTGGTTCACAATGGAATGGAACCGGTTTAGGGTTTCTGGTTTTGAACCAACTGGTTCAGACCGCAACTCTAGCTATTTACATTTTGACCCCGAAAGTTATAGATAATTCCACTAAGGCCCAATAGGAAAATGTTAATTTTACAAAAATACCCCTGACTCAAAAGTGGGTCAAACGAGGTCCAAATAGGGCAAATGAATAGTCAATTTTTATTATCTCACATGCTCTGAGTCCAATGGTGAGGTCCGTTTCACGAGACGGGGCCCCAAAAGATAAAGACATGTAAAAATGACCAAAATACCCTTGCTTCGAAAGTGAGCCAAATGGACTTCGATTGAAATAAATAACTAGTGAATTTTTATTATTCTGAACCTTCTGAATCTATTGGTAATGTCAAAATTATGAAAAGAGGTTCCGAGAATAACGGACATATAAAAGTCTAAATAAGTATTAGAAATACTGATCATAGCAAGGCATAGAATTTGGTGAATAGAAATTATTCTGAAACGTATTTACTGATATATAGGGAACTCAACGGGAAAAGGCAAACCTACAGGAGACTGATTTAGCAATGCATGATTAGAGGTAAGTAGATACCCTTTCTCTTCCATGTGGTGTTATCAAGCCAAGTTCATTCTTTTACTGCCAAACTTGTACTCCTGAGCGTATCTGATGTTATTGTCTCCACAACGTGATATTGTTCTATCTGGTGGACATTGATTTATTGTTGTACCATTGTTATCATGTTGAACCGTGCTTTGAAATGCCTATTGTTATGTTTCCATTGAATTTATGATATTCTATTTTTATATACTCCTATGGAATCATTTATGATCATGAAATGTTTATGTATACTGGATTTGTGCTCAGTCACAATATCCATCCGATGCTTTTAAATACACTGAAGACCTTCGGGTCGAGTTCGTGAACGGACATATGGCCATACACTGGAATGCACTGAAGGGGGTAAACCGGGCCCCCAAGGACCGAGGGCATATCAAGCCCTAACACAGAACAAAAGCATCTCTTATACGATTGTTCGACTGTAACTGTTGAATTACCTTATTCTTGTGATTATCTTGTATTGCGAGATATTCCTTTATTGATCTAATTGTGATCGGTTTATTGTGGCAGCACGTTCATATTGATATATTGTTGTTAAGAGTTTCATGTTGATGTTATGTCCCTTACTCCTAATTGTACATTGTGTTCCATTGTTTATTGGCCCTCATGGCAACTGTTCCCATCGGCTATCATAGCATCTTATTTCTTATGATTGGCTATCATATTCTTGTTCTTGGATTCATATTCTTTTATGATCCTCGATACTAGTGTCGGAGAACTGTATTTACTTGCTGGGCTCTTGTAGCTCATTCCACCCTCCTCACCTCCATTTCAGGTACTGATGCCGCGAGACCCCGGTAGGAGTCTAAAGACATAGAAGGACGTTTGAGGAAATGCATCCGTTTATGTTTTAGTTCTCCCATGGATTCACCACCCTCGGGTGCTGGTCATGTTTGGTTCTTATTTTGTTTATGTAGAACCATATTATGTATTATAAAGACTTTCGCTAACATTGTGTATTGAAAGACTTCCGCTGATGTACTATTACTGATAAGACTTCCGCTGTTATTGTTTTGAGGTTTAGTACTTTGCATATTAGTACTATGATACAGGAATGGAAAAGTAGGGACGGCCTTCGGGTCGGCCCCGCGACACGAGATCCGCATAGGGTGGATTTCGGGTCGTGACAAGTTATATGGCATTAACACAATAGGCCACGTGCTATGAGCAATGGTCATTATCATAAACAGATTGAATCCATCAGTTGCTAGCCCAAGTTTAACATTACGACTGTCAGATGTAAACATTGGGTTTTGCTAATCAAATTTCTTCCAGGCAAGGGAATCAGCAGGATGCCTTAATACACCATCATCGGTGCGTCCCTCTACATGTCATTTCATGAGAGAAGCTGTTTTTGATGACATAAATAACCTTTTGAGCCTCGGCTTCAAAGGAAAATACGTAACTTGTTTCGTAGCAACCTTTCTAGTTTCATCAACATATCTAGATGCATGACAATTTTTACATTCTATCTTATCCTTCTCCTCATTTCTGTATATCATACAATCATTATGGCATGCATTAAACTTTCATAAGTAAAGCCAAGGTCATTAATAATCTTCTTAGCTTCATAAAACGACTTTGGTAATGTTATACCATTAGGAAAAGCTTCTTTCAACAACTCTAACACCGTCGTGAATGACTTGTCAGACCAAGAACACATCACTTTTATAACCATAAACCAGATAAGAAACGAAAGTGTTGTAAACTTATTGCAACCCAGATATAGTTCGCACTCCGCATCTTTTAAAAGTTTAAAATATGCCTCAGTTTCTATATCAGGACCTTCTATAGTTTGACTTGGCTCATCGTCAACAACATCATCCATGTTAGGAATCCCAAATGTATCATGTATCATTCCAACCATGTCATCACATATACTCGATTCTGAATTTGGTCTTCTCGCCGCATCATTATCACGTCCATCAGTGAATAAAGGTTTACCATGATAAATCCAATTTTTATAATTTCGAAGAAACCCATTTACAATTATATGCTCGTATGTGACTTTTTCTTGAACAAGTTTGATATTCTAACACTTCATACATGGACAATATATTTCTGACCCAGGAAGCTTATTGGCCATTGCAAAATTGAGAAATCCGTTGGCCCCTTTGAAATATGACTCATCTAACTTATATTCCAAATCGATCCAACTCTTATCCATAGGTTTGTTCATCAATTATTATCACCTGAAGTATAACAAATATATACTTAATCATAAAAAAATAATAGAATTTGCTATCACTAAAATCAAATATAAAATATTTAATTCTTATTTGGAATGCATACGTGATGAATCCTATTTCCTTCGACTTTATTCTAATAGGTGAGGTGTTCCTATCCGATTCAGGAATGCACAATCCACATTGTATTCAATAGCTTTTACATCTCTCCATATCAAAAAAATTTTGGCAGCATCTCTCCTTAGTTCTCCAAGTATATGACTTATATTAGTCACATGCACTTTGGGCTTTTTTAATTATAATGCGCGTGTAACTAATCTATGTATGTATATGGAGAACAATAAGGATGTCTGACGATTTTTTTTTTTAAATACGAAACGAAGTAGAAGCTATTGACTACAATGCAGATGGTGCATTCCCAAACTGTCCAAATTAGGACAATTCAAGAATCATTTACAGACAAAAAAATTTTATCACCAAGAGTGCATAGTAGTTGTTAACTTCAATTAATTCTGTACGTCACAAAATAATAAAATAGTTAACAACTACTAAGTACTACAAAAGTGATAGTGGCATTGCATGTCCGCCATCGATTCTTGAACGGGTCTATGGTTTAATGAATGCATGAATGCATCAATTAAAAATTATAAAATAAAATTAAACTACTGATCAAGAAATAATGATAAAAGTCATTTCAAAAGGCTCGACAAAAAACATACTTGTTAGTTGGTTTCAAAAGGCTCATTCCAAAAATAAATGCAAAACCTCACATCAAATAAATAAATAGATAAAAAAGAATAGGAAAGCAACCATATACAATCACATGATAGTAAAAAAAAGAAAGAAACATTACTTAATTTGAAAGCATTATTTACATGCTTCAGACCAAAGGAGAATTTGAGAAGTTTCCCAGCATCAGTTCTTATCTATTCCCATTAATATTCAATCAAAAGTTCATTGCATAACCAATATAAACTCATATACTATACAAATGCAACATATACATCAATCCACACTGTAATACCCCGAAAATCTAACATGCCTTAAACTGCACCCAACCTAATAAAATTAGGTTATGTCACAGTAATAATCAATGTAGCCCCAAATACCGTAAGTCATAACGGGATTATTTTCTAAAGATATGAAATGAATCACCAAAAAATGGAATATGCTTGAAAAATAGCTAACCCAGTTGACTGAGTACTGAGATGAATAAATGGGACCGATGTGAACACTTAATTTTGAAAATAATATAAAGTATGAACGGGCACCTAATATAGGTAAAATAAATAATAATAATAATGCCAAAGCCCGACTTTAAGTCAAACTTGTCGGTATTCCGTAAATTAATATTTCATGGAAAACGATAATAACTACCAGGAGATATCCTATGTACGCATGTATAAGTATACCAAGTAATATGTCTGTAATACATGATATGTATAAATATAATAAAAATATTTAAGTAGATATATATATATATATATATATAACTGAAACGATTATAAAAGAAAAACTAAGGGTTGCTCGTGCATATAATGTATATATGTGTGTATATATATATATATATATATAATATTATAAAACTAGAAGCTTCCAATGGAAGCTAGTAGGTCATGTATATAAGCAGTCGAAACTGTTGGAAAAAGAGAGATATAGCAACGTAGAAGCTGCTGAAACAATTGAGAATTTGACAAAAAGGGGTAGCGTTGGAAGCTTCTAGTAGGAAGCTTGTTGGAAAATATGTAGATAATTTTGGAAGCTTCTTGAAGAAGCTGGAACAATAGAAAAAAGAGGAAGAGGGGCAGCACGTCTGAGGAACTAAAAGAGTAGAGAAACTCTTGAAGCTTCTACATAAAGTCTCTAGTCAAAGCATAAGTGGGATATAATATTGATGATTTCGTTCAAAAAGCTCAAACACGGTGGCTGGACGTCCTTGTAGCAAAATCAGCGATGGGTTACGCCGTTCACATTCTGGCCGGCGATGGGTTGCGTCGTTCACGTTCTAGTAGTGGTTTCAGATAATATATATATATATATATATATATATATATATATATAAACACATAAATATATGGGTTGGCTGTTGGTAAGGGGAAGAGAGGGATACTTTTAATGGTCTGAACTGAACTATAGTCCTTGGAAAAGCAAGCTCGATTTGCAGTGAAATCGGCGATGGCGATGGGTATTGTGCCGTTCCTATTCTGGCCGTTCCCGTTTCTGTAACAGGTAGTGGTTGTGTTGGTTGCGACGTGAAAAAGGTTTAGATTAGGGTTTTCAAGTTGTCTTTTGATGTGTGTACATGAAAGAGGCAAGTTTAGTGTATAACACGCTGATCGAGAGGGAAACTGTGACCTTTTGATTTCTTTCACATTTTTTTTGTAAAAAATAATTAAACCTTTAACGACAATTACAATAAACCACCACTACTTAGCGACACTTAATCAAACCGCCGCTACTTAGCGGTGCCATTCGCAGCAGTTACTAAAATTTGCCATTGTATTTCATTAAAATGACTTTGTTTTTTTAGAAATAAGTGGCGATTATAGGAAACGCCGCTCCTTTACGGCAGTTATATTAAAGCGCCGCTAAATAGTGGCAGTTGGTAAAAAGCGCCGCTCAGAATTCATCGCGAAAAGCCTATTTTCTTGTAGTGAAAGTATATAACATTACTATTTTTTGGGTACATTCTTGCACATATATAAAAATTGTAAGTCTTGACTTTCAAAACTTTAACATTTACATCAATGAGACCATAAAGGCATTTATATCCAAAAATAAGCAAAAGAAAATGTTCTTGTAGTCCACATCATCAAGTCGACGTCTTCTGGCGTTACCTGCATCTAGTAGAGGTAAAAACAACAACCCAGATAGAGATTCTAAAATAGAGAAGATTAAAGTGGTCAAAAGTTTAGGCATGTGACATGTGTTGTGTCAAACAAATACTGAATATATATATATATAGGTATATATGCACATCAAACAATCAAAATATTTATCACATCTTTAATAAGTCAAATAATCATTTTTCAACACATGAAAAATATAATGAATGATACACTCAAATGAGTGTCACATAAATCATAGAGAAAATGTAAATGTGTATCACGTAAATCACAAGTCCAACCCCAACTTTGTTCCTCTCAATTCGAATCTCAATACTATGATTCTAATCAACTAATTTCAAAGGTAGACTCTATAAATTTAATCAACTAATGGCCCTAAGTAAAGTCTGCCACTTCATGGGCTACTAACTTGTTGACAATGCACCATTACCCATGCTGGTTTACAATTCAAAACTGAAGAGAAACACCATGCCCGTCACAATAAATCCCCGGGTAATAGCGCAATCTCACCACACTCTCGAATCTTTCTCTTTCCTCAACCAAACTTTTCATTGCCTTATCATCCAAACATCAATAATCTCACCAAGCTCAACAAATTCTAAAGGGAAAACATTCACATCATTCCCATTAAAGTCACAAGCACATCAGGAGGCAATCATATTTTCATCATTCATCAACATGAATATGAGAAAGGTAATACAATTATATGGCATTTGACATCCAAGATTACTTTGTTTATATTGTGTCGACTGAATGTAAGAATCAATCGACTAGAATTAACAAAAGTTAAATAGTGCAAATTTTGCTCTGCACTGTAAGTTACACTATTGGTGGATACCTTATTTACACCTTATTTATTTAATTTTTTTTATTTACTTAAAACATTATAATGTAAATAAGGAAGAACTCCGATTTGGAATCAATAAAAATAGTCCCAATACCTAATTCCTTAAGGATAAAAAACTAACTCTCTATTTCAAAAATAAAATTTATATATTTTTTTGAAAATAGCGCTTTGCACCATAAATGGTTGAGTGGGTTATCCTATAGTTAAAAATTATTAAAAATTATTTTTAAACCATTGGATACTTAAGGAATAATTATCAAGACTTTTCCAATGTCAATTTCAAAGATTTCAAATACCTAATTTTTTATGCCTTAACGCGACAACGCTTTAGTCAAACTTAACGTTCAGAAGTCTAGTTGACTTCTATCGACTTGATTATTCATATAAACTATTTATAATGATTTTATATTACTACTTGAGTCCTTGACCCAGATCGTGACATAATAGGACCCGTTCATGGTCTTTTTGTCTTCTCGAATGTGCATATGTCCAAAGAATATTTTCATCTGTCAAGAATCAAGTTCCAACATATCATTTATATTGTGGCTACCTCCTGCCTGCCTCTAATGCATGGACCGGTGCTGCCACTTCACATTTCATGGCTTTTGCATATTATTTGCTCATTTCACGTAATTGATTTTTAATACCTCTTACAACAAACTTTAACATTATTTTAACTAGTAAATGCAAATGTCTAATTAGAATTAATAAATATTAGATATTTTTAACTAGTCAACAAAAAATATGGTTAATTAAGGATATTCAATATCCTAATTCTATTAATTATCTGACACAAACATAATTAATTAGCAAGGTTAAAAATTTGGTTGTTATACTTTCCCCAATCGTCACATAATCATTCACGAGATCATAAGATTAAATCTAGATAGAATTATATATATATATATATATATATATATATATGTGATTGTTGCTAAAAAAAATTATTAGAAAGCCTTCTACAAGAACAGTCATAAATATTATTCCCAGAATTGACCAAAATATTGGAATATAACATTCTTAATTAACATTAACGCCATAAATTAATACATAACACTCAAAAAGAGTACATATAATACCGAGAAATTACAATGCAGTTTGAAGTAACTTTGAAATCATATGATCTTACAATTAGAACTTCAAATTCCATAATGAACATAGTAATATTTACTTTTGAAAATATTGATCTTGATTGTTCTATTTTCCTTTTTATTTTATTTTAGAGGGAGGTTAACCCGATTCGTTTTAGGGTTTGGGTAAATTCTCGGCTCTTACACAGGTTATGTATACTATCATTCTCTTAACTATAATGAATTTATTGGACTGCAGCTTTGAAAATCATCTGAAAGGCATTCTCGATACATGACTTGAACTTACACGGATCCATGAAGCCTTTCTCCACCCGCACAGAGACCCTCAGCTTCCCCACATAACTCACCATTGTTACTCCAAGACTCTGCAATTAATCAATATCAAGTTAAAAATATATTACATGATGTAGCTTAATTTAATCAAGTTCTTTTATAGAGATTTTTTTAGTATAATCTAAAGTTTTTTTATGGTAGCTTTCTTTAATTGGATTTCTTGTTTATTTTTTATATTATCATTTAATTATTAATTAATATTAAGTTTTTATATTACTTTAAAATCAAATTTATAATATTTAACATTAAATATTACCTGTGGTGCGCCAACCACATTGAAATAGAAGCCACTGATCGGATGATTTGCCAAAGCCATTTGTTCCACTGGCCCAATCAAATTTGTGATTGCCATGCTCGAGTTCTTTAGGATGCCATGGATGTACCGGGCAGTTGTCTATGATTTAGAAACAACAAAGTCAAAATATACATACATATATATATGTGTGTGTGTGTGTAGAGAGAGAGGGGGGAAGAGAGAGAGTATCAAAATTGTAATTGAATGTTGTGACTTCATATTAGAAACATGGTCATTAGACTCAATAATATATACGTGCATACCTCAGGGCCTTTGAATTTTCTGAGAGATTCAAGTAGCATAGCAGTGAGACAAATAATTGCAGAGTTTCTCTTTTTCTTGATTTGTCGATGTGCTTTGAGGACAGAGTCGAGAGGGTTTGAAAAATCGGTTTTGGTTAAATTGGGTATGGATATGTGCAAGAATGCGAAATAATTCCCCCATGGCATCTCAGCATTAGGTTTTGTCATATCTTTGATTGACTTGTAACTACCAATGTTCCTTGTGTTGAGCAACACCAATGCTGTAGATTCTGTGTTGCTCAGCTCATGGTTTGTGTCTTGCATGTATAATCGAGTTCCCAAGAATATTATTCCCGTAATTACATCATTTATAGTCTGTTAATTGAAATGGAAATTGACATTAAATAAAATTCAAAATACTAAAATGTATAGATGGTAAATTTTTAAATGAAAAATGATATCTATTTCTCATTTATATTTCTAATTGTATCTCAATGTGATGTGTTAAGATATGATAATTTTGAATCTCACAAAATATGATTTTCAAAGTCACACTATTCTGACACATTAATTGTGAATACCTAGCATTACACTTTCTAAATATATATATACACATGGTGTTTTAATAATAATTGGATAATTTGTTATGAAAGCTAAATTAAGTATTTATTAAGACATTGCCTATACTCTAAATAAATTAATATAGCATATGAAATTTCCAAAAATGAAGAAAGCATATTAAAAAAGCCCTTAAAACATGTAATAAATAAACAAAAAACTTATAAAAATTACCACTTGAAGATTGGCCTTAATTTTTTTGATGTCATCAAGAAAAAATGTCATAGTAGTTATGGTAATCGGCCGGAACTCCACTCCATCATCACCAGATCGGATTGGTGTTGGATCATCTTCAACAAAACTGCTTTTTAGAATGCTCCATCCAAAATCTAATACAGTGTTGAAGAACCCATAGAAAATTTGAGCCAAACGCTTGGAAATGTTGTCCTCGTTTCCATCTCCATTTGTGTTAGATTGACGTGAAGGAAATGACAAAGGAATAGAAGGATTATCAGCTCTTTGAAGACAAGAAAGAAGAGCTCCCATTAATGAAAAACCGTCGCCGAGGGCATGGTGAAGCTTGAAAACTAAGTTCCCTGCTGCGTTGCTTGTTGGGTACTTGATGATATGAATTTCCCATAATGGTCTGCTTTGTGGAAGTTGATCCATGGCTATTTTTGATAAATAGTCATTGAGGCACTCATCATAAAATTCTGGTGACTTTCCTTCTGGGAAGATTGGGACGTTAATGTGGTCACTGAGATTCACTTTCACCCTCTTCCATTTCTTCACTCCATTCTCACCTCCAACCTGATCTCACATAGTTAATTAGTACTTCATGCATACCATTCTCCAAGGGTAAAAAAAAGGGTTTATAGTTCCATTCAAATATTCAGTATTTAGTATTGTTCTAAGGGGAAATGGTTATCATTAGTTGCTTAACTAGGGTAGAGAATAACACCTAAAGTTATTGATAAATTTTAACCATTTTGAGTGAGCCTTGGCGCAAGAGTGAGATTGCTCCATTGTGATATATACTAGCGTAAACGTTGCGTAAACCTTTTCGCTCACAAGAGAAAGGGTACATGCATGACTCTCCCCAAATTCCATAATTATTGAGGTACTCTCATGCACTAGGTTAGCATCACTCTAAATTTTATAATAAACTTTTCTTTTGTTTATCATGATAAAACTTTTTTTTATAATTCAGTATCCGACTCTTCGAGTCGACTAATCTAAAAGACTAATCTAACTGTCCATTAGTAGAAGCCCTGATTAAAATCAGGACAGTGTCTCGTATAGAAGATATTTAAAAAAAAGTGACATTTTCTGGTTTCAACCTAACGAGGTTGGTGTAAAACATGTTTTAATGTGGTGCAAGTACCGTTGATTTTTCATGGGTTGCCTTACTAATTCAAAAGAAATTGTTATATACATACATAAGATTTTCTCAACAAATTTTCTCACACAAATAAAATGTCTCCTATACATATATGATACTTAGATTACACTATTTGTATTGAAGAAGGAAACAATTTGTTGAAAGAATTTATTATATTACCATAACTTTAATTCAAACTAGCCTCTGAAAATGTTAGTTGGTGCTGGGCTCGCGTATAGTCATGTTTGATATGCTAGAATAAAATGACAAAAAAATAACTTGATATGAGAATAGAATAGGAATGATTATTCCTTTTTTCATTTCATTCACTTGTTTGGTAATAATGCAAAATATATAAATAAGAATAATAAATATAAATATATATGTACATGTATATATTTATGTATATCTATGTGTTGGATAATTTTTAAATCTAGGAGCTAAGAATAGTGCTAAATATTAAAAATTTAATGAACATAACGTAGAGATAAGATAAGAAAAAAACATAGCGGCTAAGGCATGTGTAATGACATTGTTCTTAAGAGTGATTTCGTCTCCTCGAAGGAAGAACTTCGGTGTGCCGGGTTAATGGCATCCCACCGTCTAGGATACAACAGTCGATCCGCACAAGCATACACTCGCAATGTTTAGATCAATTAAATAACCCTTCATGATTTTTTAGTACTTTGGTAGATACAGAAAGAACAATAATGAAAATTTTTAACAAAATAAATAGAATTTCAAGTAGGCTGAACAATAAAAAATCTCTCAACAAAATAAAGAACAATGAAGAAATTCTCATAAGCCACTCAAAACTCAAAGCTTGTATCTTATATTTTAAGAGCTCATTGGTTTGTATAAAATTGCAAGAGGAAGAAATAAAGGAATATCATTTTATTCATAGAATATGTCTAACCTTGATTAAGGATCATTGTCTAAAACAGTTAGTCAATTAAATATTGAACAAAAGTGGCATCTATTGAATTTCGATCTGCCTTCGACAATTATAAAGACATCTTCTAAGATTTTGACAATTAAAAAAACATTCTTTGAAATTTTTGAAATGACACTATCTTCTTATATTTTTATTAACAAACTAAAACTATCAAATAACACCCAATATTACCTACTGATATAAAAGACAAATTAAACTTTCATAAACACTCATAAATTATTTTCATCCAACCACATAAAATCTATTTTATATAATCTAATTTTTATAATCTGTTATCCATAAATTTAAACTTTCACAAACTAGCTCATATACTTCCTTTTGTTTGGGCGTTCGTGCGTATGTCCACGGGTGAGTGTTTCCAATGGAGTTAATGCGCGCACATGCTAGAAGAGGTGCTTGACAATAAATATATAAGTTAACAATAGATACAGGTTAGAGTTATTCGTACTCCTTTGTTTTACCTTTTTCTTTTTATAACTTGGTATTCAACACCTAGCCGATTAATCTGGAGATTAATTTTACTGTATATTAGCAAGAGTCTAATTAAAATTGAAGCAGCATCTCATATGAATTGATTCTAAAAAAAATGACATCTGTTAGATTTTAATCTGATAATTTTAAAAGACAAACCTCTTAATTACTGTTTACTATCTACTCGACCACCCCTTAAGATTTATTCATACTTCCTCTTCTACACTAACACTAAAATATAAGTACATAAATTTTTTATAGGTTAAAGGTATCCCTTTTAGCATGGAAGTGTTTAAGTGGGACAAACAAATTGAATTTTTTAGTAGTAAAAAAAAGGGAACTCCTCACCCAAAAGGAATAACTCTCAAATTTCTAAACATAAATATATTATTGATAATTTACCAAAATAATACTGTTTTACATAAGATATATATATATATATATATATATATATATATATATATATAACTAAGACTAATTCTAAACTGTATAGGAATCTACTAATTCCTTAGATTGGTCTTATTACAATTAAGAAATTATAAACTTTGAAAAATAGGAAAAATCTAAAAATAATAAAAATTGAGACTTTTTAGAAAATTAAAAAAAAATCATAATAAACTAAAAAACTATAACCGCAAACAGAAGTTAATTTGAATTTCCAAAAAACTATGTAATTACAAAAATATAATAATAAAAATGACAATAACGTCAAATTAAGAGCCTAAACAATGTCTTTTGGCGAAAAACGACTTTAGTCAAGACAAAACAATGAGTATTGTCGGTCTCACCTTTTGGATCAACATAGGGTCTCCATTCCTAAAAATATGACTGACCAACTTTACGTCTACTAATACAGAATAAGACTTACAACATTCCCATTATTTTCTAAAAATCTCATACAATTTATTCTACATCACCATCCTAAATATACAAGGAAGTCGTACGATTAATGGGAACAAATAGTAGGATGTAGTAGTTGTATGCATAATCTACAAATTATGAGTGATCTAAGTCTTATTTGTGATAAAATTATTGCATCTAATTATAAAATTCGATGTAAAATTTTATATATATATATATATATATATATAAATCAACTCAACTTAATTTAATAAAAGCTTATGTAATTTAAGATTTAATATATTGCATTTAAGATTTAATATATATATATATATATATATATATAATAGAAGCTTATATAATTAAATATTTATTAAAAAAATTGTCTTAGATTATTAATTGATCAGATAAATTTAATTTATATCTGATTGATTTAATTAAAAGAATTATAGTTTCGAATTGAATAGATCATATTTATTTGTAACATACCAGAATATATAAATCGAATTAATAAAGGATCGTGGGAAAAAGATGTGTGCGCGCGAGAGAGAGAGTGAGAGAGACAGAGAAAGGGAGGGAGGAAGGGAGGGAGAGAGAGTACCATGACACAGGAAAAGCGTGGGTTGATGGGTAAGAACACATCCTTAAGTAATGATAGAGTCGGCGAGTCATCAATGGGTATTTCTACTTCCAAAACAACAAGAATAGAGAGTGACAACACTGAGCTATTGAGGTACTGCCCAGTTGGACTCACCGGCTCTGATACTTCTTCTTCAAACTCCATTACCTTTCTTCTGAGCTTGATCCTCCATTAACTTATGACTCTGGATTTAAATAGGACCAACGTAGTAGTGGTTGCCTGAAAATGATGGTTATTAATCAACTTTTAATCAATGTTCCACCAATCCACAAAAGAACTTTGGCTCCATGCTGGATATGAGCAACCTCCTTTAATCAATGGTTGCCTGAAAATGATGGTTATTAATGAACTTTTAATCAATGTTCCACCAATGTAAAGACATGAAATTTTTTTTTTTGAGATGAAAATTTTTATTTAATTATTGTTTGTTATTATTATTATTATTATTATGAGTGTGATCAAGTGTATGCATGTGTGTGTAAGTTTAATACACTTAAATATATATATATATATGTGTGTGTGAATATGTCAGACTGTGTATATATATGTATATATATGTAATACATAATTTTATATATATATATATATATATATATGTATGTATGTGTGTATGTCAGGTGGAGTGTGGGCACGGTTGTGTGTGTGTGTGGGATTGAGTGTGAAATGGAGAGTGGTGGCTGGCAGTAGGTGGTTGAGTGTGTGAGAGGATATCAGAGTATGGGTGTGCAGACTGTAGAGAGAGAAAATAATGTGTGTATATACGTATTGTAGAGACATGGAAAATTGAGGAAAAATTTTTCGTTTTGTCAATAGGGCTGTAAGACATGATGGGATTAATTATTAGAAAAAATATTAAATTTGTCTCGACCATTAAAAATGATTTAAGCTCGAAAAAAAAAAAATAACTGGTCTAGTTAACTGAGAACTGAGATGAATAAATGAGGTCAATATGAATAATTAATTATGCAGATAAAATAAAAATAATATAAGACACGAACGGGCACCCAGAGATGGTAAAAATAAATAATACTGATGTTGAGTGGGTTTTATGCCAGCTTTATTGACGCTTCATTATTAATATTTTATGAAATAAAATATTATTAAATACGGTAAAAGATACCTCAGTTTAATGTTAAATTTCCCGGCATGTCAGAACTAATTTTTTGGGGAATAAAATATTAATATGGTAAGCTATATATTATATATATATATACATCATAAAATAACTACACATATATTAAATGAAAAAAAAAAGAATAAAAGAAAAGGAAAGAGAGGGAATGTCGGCAACATGGGTTATCTGGTGTGTGGCGTGTTGATATGTACATGTGTATATTATAATATATATATATATATATTTATATAAATGCATAAGATGTTTCAAGTGAGACAATAAGCAATTAAAGAGGCAGGGAAAAACAAGAAAAACAAAAAAAAAAAAAAAAAGGGAAGAAAAGTCAACAATAGGGGCTGGTGGATGTGTGTGTTTAAAATTAAATAAAGCAGCAGGTGAGGAGGAAAGGAAAGAGAGAATAGGGTGACGGCAGTGCATTGAGTAGTTGTGTCTTATATGTATAATATATTATATACACATGTGATATCAATTGAAGCAGACAAGGTGTATTGGGTGTGTGGTGTGTGTTTGTGTGGCGGCTCAAGAAGGTGAAAAAGTATGTATATACATTTATGGGTGCAGCAGGTCGGTGCAGGAGATTGGAAAATATATATATTTATCTAATTGTGTGCGTTGTGGCGATGGAGCAAAGAGTTGGAACAGCAGCAGACTTATCAGAATATATATCTATATGTACGTGTGTGAGGCGTAAAACCAAGGGAGAAAAATAGAGAAAAGGAGAGGAGAGATAGTAGCCGTAGCTGCTGTCCGGTGCGGTGGTGTATAGTGGTGATGACAGTGGATTCTTGAAGGCTGTTGATCCAGTTTGGGTGAGTCAGAACTGTCACGTGGGTGGAGAAGGCCTGTTGTAGAGGAGCTGTATGCGTAGATGATACGCATTAGGGATGTGGATGGGGTCGGTATTTCTGCTTCAAGCATTTGCCAAATGCAACAATATTTACAGATGTGTATGGCCTCACAAGTATGTATTTTATTGGAGCCAAGCTTCGGTAAATTCTTGTTGATACATCAGCAGTATGTTTTATTAGTGTTATAGCTATTATCTCATCCACTTTTGTATCATTTCTGTATTTTGTTAATTGGGTTTTGAAGACTTTGGTTGGCTTTGACGGTAATTGCGGAAATTGAGTTTACCTGTTGTGAGCACCTTCTAATCCTTGAACTTATTTATCGATGGCTTCCGAACTTTCAACTTTTTTTTTTCTTTCCTTTGTCAATTTGGTAAATTGGGTATGTTAGGCTGTGAGCAAAAGAAATTGAGATTAAATGGAAAACAAAAATTGGGATGTCCACTGTTTGTATAACTCAATTTAGAATGATAAAAATCAAAAAATTTTGATTTAACCCACGAATTTGAGAAATTGTGAAGTGACCCCAAACTTTTAGTTTATTACAAAAATTGACCACAGAGTAAATATTAATTTAATTAATTAGTTAATTAAATTAAATAATGGTGAATTGACCGAGACCCAAATTAAGTGAATAAATAGTGTTTTCTTTATGTCTCGGACCTACTGAGACCAATGGTGAGGTCCGTTTCGCGAGATGAGGCCTCGAGAATTGGGAACCCGTGAAGGGACAAAATGATTATTTCGCCCTTTTTAGTACAAATGTCCAAATTGAATTCCGCGAGAGCCTAAACCGATTTTGTTCGGCATTCCGGATTCAATGGTGGAGTCGGTTTAAGTGAAAGAGATACCAATCATAAAGAGACATAAAATTTGATGAATAGCATGAATTCAGATAGTGATGTATTGCAACTTAATTGTGACTTTTAGGAACACTGAAAGGGAAGGAGAAGGTGAGTTGATCCTCTAGACCGACACAGTAGGAGGACTGAGTTCTCACGGGTTGATTGAACTGCATAGTGGACACAGCTTACCAGGGTTGTGACCAACCCTATCAGGTATGATATTTTGCTAAGTAAGGAATAGGAGTAAGTTTAGGAATGATTTGCATGTTGATTGATTTGTACATGTGTTGATTTGATGATTAGGGAATCACGTAGAATATAACTGCTTGAAGAACCTAGAATTGATAACTTATGCACTCTGATATGTGCTTTGAATTATTTTATAATTTGTTGCTATAGTGAAGATGGATCGTACTTCTGCGTTTGGATTATTATGTTTTGGCTTACATTCGTGTTGATCTATCATATGTTTGGGAAGGTGTGATAGTTTGATGTATTGGTGCGTTATGGAGTTATGTGTTCTTTGTAAATTGTTGAGATTGTGAATGTGTGAATCGAGCTTGTGTTTTAATTTGATTGTTCATGGTATACAGGCTTGTGGAAGAAGTTTTGAGATTCAGATGATATTGTTGCTTTAAAAATGTTGCATTATTTAAAGCATACTGCATGTGTTGGCAAGAAATGTTTTATGGAGATTGTGGCATTGCATGGTGGAATCATGGCATTTGGCATAGTGTGATTCATTGATGACATAGTGTGGGTGAGCACGAGGTGCTATGCATTATGAAGGTGCAGATCCTGTGGTGAAAAACCCAAAATTGGCCATTGCATTAGTGCCTGCTACCCAACGGAAGCGATCCGTGAACAGGTGTTGGTTACTCAGGTACCCATCGGGAGCGATCCGTAAACCGAGACATGACATGCATAAAGTGGACATGGATGTGGCATAGAGTTGTGTGAGTGTTTCATATGCATTGTCATGTGGCATAGAGTTGTGTGAGTGTTTCATATGCATTATCATGTGGCATAGAGTTGTGTGGGTGGTTCATGTGCATTGTCATTACATTGCATGGACAATTGGATGGCATATGGATTCATTACCATTATGTGGTATGCATGATTTGGAAAGCATGCGGATTATTGTCGTTATATTGCATAGATGATGTGGAAGGCATGTGGATTGTTATTATTGCCATGCATAGATGATTTAGAAGGCATATATAGATAAATGTACACTTGCACATGCCACGCCTTACATTTTGTTCCTTGCATTAGCATTGTATCATACCAGCAGTTGAGCTGACCCATTCGTGGGCAACATTTTTCAGATGACACTCCAGGCACCTAAGACTTGAGGAAGTCTCACAGAGCGGAGGAGACCCGAACTTAGAAGGATATTTGGCCCGTGAGGTTATGATGTACGGGCTTAAGCCCAAAGACATGTATATATATATATTGACCAAAGTGAGCGTATGTACGTGTGTATCTATTTAATTGTCTTCGGTTGTATAAGTAGGCAATGTATATTTAACTGTGATAAAGTTGTGGCCATCGAGTGAGGATGGATTGTGATGTGTTTGTATATATATGATGTTTTGTGATTATCAAGGGAAAAAAAGGCTCGAGAAACAAAGGAGGTTTTGTCGAAATTTTTTTAAAACGGGAATGTATGTAGGCTTGTATCTAAATCAGTTAAATTGGTATTTATTCATTTATTCGTTGATTTATTTTCTTTCGCTTGAGTCGCGTCCCCGGGTTCGGTCGGGAATTCGGGGCGTGACACGTATAGCTTCAGTGGGTTAGAAAGAAAGATAGAAAGAGGGAGAGTGAGGTGGGAAACAGAGAAAGAAGAGAGGAATCCTGAAGTCAGACCAATAAGGAAGCAAGAAGGGAAAGAGAGAGAGGAGCTGCACCCGAGAGAAAATTCAAAAATAAGTATGTGATGTGTAGTTTCTATTTTATTTTAAATGAGCATGATGGTTGGTTTAAATTACAAGGTCTTGTATTGCATTAAATGGGGATTATTTTGCAAAAAGAATCATGAAAAATGAGAAAGAAATGAAGTAGAACAACTAGGTTGCAGGTTTATAGGATATTTCGGTGTTAGGGTTCCATGCTTGAAAAACTGGTTTGAATGATAAGGAGGTATGCGTATATGATATAGGAACTGATATAGGGAAGAAATAAGTTAAAACAGTAGAAGAGTAACCAAGAAATCAAAGAAATACAGTTGACCGGAGCTTGCCGGAAAATTGATCTGGGTGCCGAAATATTAGAGTGTTTAAGGCCCTAAGTAGTTTCAAAAGAGTCTTCGATATCTTAGGATCAATTTAGTGCAAAAATAGCTAAAAACCAACGTAAAAAACCCAAGGAAAATAGAGAGAGGAGTTGCAGTCCGGCGATTGGCCGGAATCCCTGTCGGGGAAGACAACCGGCGTGCAGGCCGGAAAAGCGTGGGAGAGAGGGGCGAGTTGGGCCTGTTGCTTTGGGCCTGATTTCTGGTTTGGGCTGCTAGGTTTAAAAAGGGATGTGGGCTGGGTTGTTTAATTTAAAGGGAGAATTGGGCCGTTTTAATTGAGTCCAACAGAAATGAAAAAAAAAAAAAAAAGGGGAAAAGGGTGGGGTGAGACTCGAACCAGGGTCGTGCGCGTGGGGGAGAGGCACGTGACCAAGTGGGACAGTTACCAACCGTACCCACTGTGCGCAGAAAATATATATATGTCATGCCTGATTCTATTTTCTTTGTAATTAATATTTATTTAATTAAATAAAATTAAATACTCTAAATTGGCCCGACACCCAAACGAGGCAAGCCATATATGTTTTCTAACTATATTGGACCTCCTAAAACCAAGGGTGAGGTCCGTGACGCGAGATGAGGTCCCGAAAAATAAAAGACCCGTAGAACCCTTAAAAATTACCAAAATGCCCCTGAGTCAAAACACAGTCAAACGAACTCCGAATTAAGTAAACGAATAGTAAAATCTTATTATCTCGAACACTCCGAACTCAACCGTGGAGTCCGATTTACGAGAAAAGGCCTCGATAAATGGGAACCCGTGAAAGTGCAAAATGACCGTTTTACCCTTTTTAAACCGAACGTCCAAATTAATTTCTACAAAGGCCTAAACCTATTTTCTTCGACGTTTTGGATCCAATTGTAGAATTTATTTTAGTAAAGTAGAAATTAATAAAATAAAGACATAAAATTTGATTAATGGCATCGTTCAAGCGACAGACCGACTGAGTAACATTTTATGGTTTTAGGGACACCGAAAGGCAAGGACAAGGTCGTCTGACTTCTACATTTCCATTGATAGCCACCACCTTGCGAGAACGGTTTACTAGGGTTGAGACCAACCCGACAGGTATGGTGTTTTGCTAATGTTAGAAATGAAGTTAAGTTAGGAATATTTTGTGAATGACTAGAATGATTTATGTGTTTATTTGGAATGTGTTTACTTGATAGTCTGAAGTTGGTTGTTCACATGTTTATGTGTTACTTGCGTTCTTTGAGAGTTTAGTAAAGTGAAGAACATGAACTATGATATATGAACACATGAGATATGCATACATATGGAACTGACTGATGATTTATATGTTATTGTCCGAGCATGCTATATTATTGAAAACCATGTTCATTGAGATTACATTAGCATATTGGCATATGGTGAATCCTTGAGAACATGGCGTGAGTTGAGCACGTAGTGCTTTGCATTATGAGGGTGTAGATCCTGTGGTGAAAAACTCAAAATTGGCCATTGCATTGGTACTTCGATGCCATTGGGGAGTACCCGTAAATGAGACATGGGTGTGGCATAGAGTTGTGCATGGGTGCGTCATGCATACCACTCATATATTACTGCGATGCTTTGAATGAAATTTAGATATAAATGTACACTTTGCACATGCCACACCTTAGCTTTATTTCTTGCATTAGCACTACATTATACCAGCAGTTGAGCTGACCCATTCGTGGGACCAACATTACAGATGAGGGCGCCCCAGCTACATGAGTTTCAGTAATGCTTTATAGAGAAGAGTGCTTGGAGATGTTTTGTAAAGACTTGAAATTTTTTTTTTTGGAATGAATTTATTATTATTATTATTGTTACATGTTATGTATGTATGTATGTATGTGAGTGGTGTGTATATATATATATAATTATATATGTATATACCTGATTGTGTGTGCAAGTGGATGTGTGTGTGGAATATAAAATACATATATGAAGCCCAAAAATGCAAACAAACATTTAATGTAAAGCAAAAGAGAAAGGTAAAAATCAGAAAAAGAGTGGACTAATGGTGTGTGTCAGTGAGTGTGTTCTGTGTGGCTGTGTATATCAGATGTGTTAAGTGTAGGTGCAAGTTTGTTGTAGAAAGAGAAACCGTGGGCTGAGGGTGGTAAATGGGAAGATGGTTTTGAATAAAGTTGTGTTTATGTATATGGGTAAGTACGGTTAAGTTGGTATGGTGAGGAAATTAGAGGGGATGAGAAGAGAGAGAGAGCTGTGACAACTGGGAGAAACGGAAAGAGAAAGAAGGAGAAACCGAAAGAAAAGGTGAGAAATTTACTGTATTTTCATCTTTCGAATTTGCTGGCTTTTTTGTAGAATTGCTTAAAACTTAGAAATAATTACATGGTTTTATAGAGTATGAAAAATGGTGAATTTAGGAAGAAACCGCAGCTCATTTGGTTAAGAAATGAGTGAGAAAAACCAATTTAAAGTTTGAAGGAAATTTCTGGGTCATTGAGTTTTAGATCGTTTTACCTCGTTTTATGAATTGAAAATTGTTGCCCATAGGTGCAGAAACTTGTAGGTAAAATTTGGGCTCAAAACAATGGCTAAAAAGTCATGAAAAAATAAAAATTCAGTTCGCCGGAAAGTTGGGACAGCTCGCCGGAGCTGGCTGTAACTCAACTTTTCGAGGCCTTCCGGTGGTCCAAACTGAATTCCGAGGGTAGATTTGGAAAGCCCATGAAGAGTAAAAGGTGACCCAAGTGATCGGATGTCGGAAAATTGCCGGAAAACAGCTGGCCATCGCCGGAGAAGATGACCGGTGCAAGCTGCCAGAAAAATCCTGCACCATTCGTGTTGTGTTTTTTTGTGATTTTGGGCCACGGGTCGGGTCGGGTTGACCCGCCCAAGCCCATACGGGTTGACCCAATATAGGTGTTATCATGAGAAATTTTTAAAAGTTTAAAAATTTGTGATTAGGGGCTGTTTGGATGCAAGAATAGTGAAATTAAAATTAAATTGAAATAGGGACAAGGATAACTTATCCAAGGTTTTGGGCTTATTCATTGTTTGGCTATTCCAAATTGGAATAGGAAATTATGATAATTATAAATTTACCCAGAAGTTATAAAATTATAATTTGACCCCAAGTAATAAAATAATGGTTAATTAAATTAGTTTAATTAAATTAAATATGACAAAATGCCCCGAAGTCCAAATTAAATAAACCATTAGTGTTTTCTTTATGTGTCGACCATTCTGAATCCAACGGTGAGGTCCGTTTTGCGAGGCGAGGTCCCAAAAAAATAAAAGACCTGTGGAACCCTTAAAAATTACCAAAATGCTCCTGAGTCAAAACACAGTCAAACGAACCCCGACTTAAATAAACAAATAGTGAAATCTTATTATCTCGAACATTACAGACTCAACCATGGAGTCTGATTTATGAAAAGAGGCCTCGGGATATAAGGAACCCTAAAAAGTGCAAAATGACAGTTTTGCCCTTTTTAACCCGGATGTCCAAATTAAATTCCGTAAAAGCTTAAACCTATTTTCTTCGACGTCCCGGACTCAATGATAAAATTTATTTTGGAAAAATAGAAACTAAGAAATTAAAGACATAAGATTTGATAAATAGCATCATTCGAGTAGCCAACAGACTAAGTTGTATTTCATGATTTTAGAAACACGGGAAGGCAAGGAGAAGGTGGTCTGACTTTTTGTATTTTCACTGTAGTTCAACTACACCGCAAGTACGATTTCTTAGGGTTGAGACCAACCCATCAGGTACGATATATTGTGCTAAGTAAGAAATAGAATTAAGCTTAGGAATAACTGCCATGTTGACTTGATGATTCACATGTTAGTTTTATTGCTTATATGCTTATGTATTCCCTGTTACCTTTTTGAAAGTTGGTAATGAATGTGAATCATGACTATGTGTATATCGCATGTGTTAGCATAGTGTGTGGATTATGTTTTTTTTTTTTTTTTAGAATTGTTGGGATTGTGAAATATGTGACTTGAAGCATGTGTTAAATGGACTATACATGATATGTGACCTTGATGAAAGGATTTTCTGATTTGAATGTTATTGTGTAATACATCATTTAAAGCATACTTCATGTGTAGATATGATGCTTTATTGAGATTGCATTATGGTATGGTGGAATCAAAGCATATTGGCATAGTATGATTCCTTAGACATGACATGACATGACATGATATTGCATTTGGTACCCGAACCAGCGGGAGCGATCCGCGAAGGGACATGATATTGCATTTGGTACCCGAACCAGCGGGAGCGATCCGCGAAGGGACATGATATTGTGTTTGGTACCCGAACCAACGGGAGCGATCCGTGAAGGGATATGACATTACATTGCATTACATTACATTGCATTACATTACATTACATGAGTTGACATGGACATGGCATAGATTTGACATGGTTGTGGCGTAGAGTGGTGTGGGTGTTTCATAGGCATTGTCACTACATTGTATTGATAATATGGATGGCATGTGGATTATTGCTATTATGTGGCATGGACGATTTGGAAAGCATATGGATTATTGTTATTAAATTGCATGGATAATTTAAAATGCATGTAGAGATAATTGCACACTTGCACATGCCATGCCTTAGATTATGTCAATGAGTTGGATGACATGTAGATTATTGCTAGTATATTGTATGCATGATGTTGAATGCCATGTAGATATAACTGTACACTTGCACATGCCACGCCCTTAATTTTATTTCTTGTATTAGCATTATATTGTACCAGCAGTTGAGCTGACCCATTCGTGGGACAAACATTTCAGACGACGCTCCCGGCACTTGAGACTTGAGGAAGTCTTGCAGAGTGGAGGAGATATGAACTTAGGAGGATATTTGGCCCATTGGGGCATGTTTTGTGATGCACAGGCTTAAGCCCGAATGATGTATTATATGTGTATTGACAGAAGTGAATGTAAGTTAAGTGAACCTGTTAGATTGTCCTTTATTTCTTTATTATTTATTTTCCTTTCGTCTCGTCAGTCGCGCCACGGGTTCGTTGGAATTCGGGGCGTGACATGTTTGGCCCTTGGGGCATATTTTGCGATGTAAGGGCTTAAGCCCGAATGACCATGCAAATGATGTATTCATGGGATGTACTTTATGTTATTTTATGTATTGATGGGAATGGATGCATGTTTAGTGAATTTATTTACATTTGTCCTTTTATTTATTTTATTTTCTGTCTCGTCAGTCGCGCCTCGGGTTTACAAAAATTCAGGGTGTGACAACCAATCTACAAAAGGACAATTTTTGGCTCCATGTTAGATAAGAGCAATGTCTTTTTATCGAGATACGTGTCTTAATATCTGTCTTAACTATAAGATGTCACATATGTAATATATATGTACTTTTTTATTTTATTTTATTTTTAATTTTTTTTGTTAAAATTAAATAGTCACACAATATACATTTGATTATATACATGACACTTTAAAATTATGACACATGAAATTAGGAGGAAGTTGTACCTAATTTCGATTGTACTAAAATTGTTTTTTTAAATTTTTTTTTATTTTTTATAAAATAGATAAAAGAAGTTTTTATATCTTTATTTAGTATTATTATTAAATAATTAAGTAAATTTATGGATAGATTAGGTATTTTAAAATACAAATAAGGAGTCTTTTTAGGTAATAATATATTATAATTGATGGGAACGGTTCAAAATCCTTTTTCCAAATCCTTTCCTAACCTGGTTAGATTTCAACTTCTTTTTTTTTAAATATGTTCCATTTAGTCTTATTAGAGGTAAAGAATCTTTTTAAGTAATAATATATTATAATTGATGGAACGGTCTATAATCCATTTTCCAAATCCTTCCCTAATCTGGTTAGATTTCAACTTCTTTTTCTTAAACTTGTCCCATTAATATACTTTTCAAACTCGTCTCATTAAAGGCAAGTCAAGACGGATTTTATTTTAATTAACTGGGTGTTCATGCTAGCTTGCATACACGTCGACTAATTCTGAGATTATGAAGTTAACAACCAGTCACACTTTTAATAATTCTAAGATTTAAAACATTTGACTTTCATTAGAATCAAATTTGCGACCTTAAGAAGATAAGTCCTTTAATTATGAAGTACCGACGGATTTGACATTCCTAATGGCAAGTACTGATATAGCCGTGCATCACATGTCAAGTTTTCTCTAATAAGCACACTACACACTCAGAAGGGCGTACAGTTGTTGTTTTCTTTGTCTCGTTTCTAAAATAAATCTAAATTTGCGACCATGTCCTCCTCCACCATAAATACTGAATGAATGGCTCAAATGTTCCAAATATCATTGCCTAACGTGGTCATGCCTTCTTCCTTTACTTTTTCCATTCTTATAAGTTCAAAGAATTGGATATAATAAACTTATTGAGACCTTTGTGATTAATATGAATAACTTTGCATATATAAATCACTGTTCAAAATTTTAATATATATGATTTGTAGATACAAGCGCTATAAGCCACTACTTCTCAGACACTCAAAAAAATTATTACATTTCACCCATTGAATTTTTCCTTGACACAATGACTTTAGCATCATAAAACTATTGCAAATATTTTCAGGAAGTACTTTGAGCTAAGGCTTGTTTCCATATTAAACAAGAAAAATTGTAAAACAAGCCCAGTGGTTATGCAAATGAGAAAATACTTGCAAGTTAGGAGACAATGAAATATGATATAAGACTTTCGACAATCTATCGGCAATCTACCTGTTGAAGAGAGCCATTCGGTAGTCACAAATTTTTCAATATTGAAATCAAATATCCAATTAACTCCATATGCATATACAGGTAGTATTTATACATGTGTGTGCATTTTAAAATCCCAACGCATTCAAAACTCTTCATGTTTTCATCAAGTATATAAATTTACAACTACAGTTATTGTCAAAACCAAACACATTGTGAAAATTTGAGCCCAAAATTAATTTTAAGTAAATATGGACATATGAGACAACTAATTTTACAAAAATCAGAAAATATGTAAATATAACTAACATTTCATGAAATAAATATATGGTAAGTTTAACATTCTAAACTAAAATCATACTAAAGGAACATTTAGAATAATAAGGGATAAACTATCATGCCCCGATCCCGGATGGCCTAGACTAAGGGGTTATTAGGACCCAATAGGGTAGGTGATTGAGACTAATCATCATAGTCAAGTGAATCCAATATAGTCCATTTATTTTAGAGTTGATGTTCATTTAAACAATTTCCCTTTAATTGATTTCGATTCGTTCTCATGCTTATACTTGTTCAAGTCCCATAACGAGATTAAATGAAATAAATCACAATAAAGTGCAACGAAACCAAAAACATCTATCAACAGTATAGAACAAAGTGAAGTTCAGAGTTGACTCTAACGTTCAATGTATAACATATACATTATATCAAAGAAGGGTACACACACCCTTTACAATATACAATGAATGAATATAACGATCTGAAATCAATGCTACTCAAGTCTCTGTCCATCTCGTGCTGCTCCACCAGATGTCTTCTACAAGTTCAGTACATGCCATTTCCATGAACAATAAGGGTGAGCGATAATACTCAGAAGGATTTCCCAAAATAGACAAGCATAGCGTGCAAAAATAAATGCAAGTCTAATAAAGACATTTCATAATGTCCAGTATGTAATCCCAAACACACAGTAGTATCATCAATCAGATCATAGGTATAAATATAATAGCCAAGAGGATAAAATATCACTCCATGTGGTATAAAAACAGTGATAAGTTGTTCAAGGATATCAACATATATGAACCTCACGAAGCACTTTCATTTCCTGTTCAATTTAGTTAAAACAATGGTATTCAATAACAATAAATTCGATACAAGTCAATAGTATGATGAAGCAACAGGAGTAATTACTACACAATCCATGTCTATAACAAGCACAATCTATAACATAATAATTCAAACCTCAACAAGTCCTATTGTCACGCCCCGAATTTCGGCAAACCCGAGGCGCGACTGACGAGACAAAAAATAAAATAAATAAAAGGACAAGATAAATAAATCCACTAAACATGAGTCCATCCCCATCAATACATAAGATAACATGAATACATCGTTCATAGGTCATTCGGGCTTAAGCCCTTACATTACAAAACATAGGTCCCACAGACCAAAATATAACAAGTGTCTCCTCCTATCAAAGCATCACTGGGTCTCAAATAGCTGGAGGGTCCTCATCTGAAAATGTTGCCCACGAATGGGTCAGCTCAACTGCTGGTATGATGAAGTGCTAATGCAAGAAATAAAGCTAAGGCGTGGCATGTGCAAAGTGTACATTTATCTCTAAATGTCATTCAAAGCATCGCAGTAATATATGAATGATATGCATGACGCACCCATGCACAACTCTATGCCACACCCATGTTTCTTTTCCGGGTACTCCCCGATGCAATGGCCAATTTTGGGTTTTTCACCACAGAATTTACACCCTCATAATGCAATGCTCAACCCACACTATGTTCTCAAAGGATTCATCATATGCCAATATGCCAAATGCAATCTCAATGAACATGGTTATCAATAATATAGCATGCTCGAACAATAATATATAAATCATCAGTCAATTCCACACGCAAGCGTATCTCATCTTATCAACTTAAACACAGGTCATGATTCACGTTCATCATTCACTAAATTTTCATAAAGTACAAGTGACATGCAAGCATGTGAGCAATTAACCCTAAATCATCAAGTAAACATATTCCACATAAGCACATACGTCATTCCAGTCATTCACAAATATTCCTAACTTAACTTCATTTCTAACATTAGCAAAACACCATACCTGACGGGTCAGTCACAACCCAAGCAAACTGCACTCGTAACGTAGTGAGAATGTGGAAAGATCAGACTGTCTTCTCCTTGCCTGTCGGTGTCCCTAAATGCATAAATTACAGCTCAGTCTATTGTCATTTGAATTTATGCTATTCATCAAATTTTATGCCTTTAATTCATAGGTTTCTATTCTGTTTAATTAAACTCTACCATTGGTTCTAGGACGTTGAAGAAAATAAGTTTAGGTTCTCGTAAAACTCAATTCGGACACTTGTGTTCAAAAGGGCAAAACAGTCATTTTGCACTTTACACGTGTCCTTACATTTCGTGACCTCTTTTCACAAATCAGAATCCACGGTTGAGTCCGAAATGTTCGAGATAATAAAGTTTCACTATTTGTTTACCTAATTCGGAGTTCGTTTGACTGCACTTCAATTCAGGGGCATTTTGGTAATTTTAAAGGTTACTATGGGTCTTTTATGTTTCGGGACCCCGCCTCGTAAAACGGACCTCACCATTGGCCTCAGAATGGTCGAGATAGTCAAAATACACTAATGACTTGTCCCATTTGGACTCCAGGACATTTTTGAATATTTAAATAATTAAATTAATTAATTAATTAATTAATTAATTTAATTAATATTTTATTAATATTTTATTCATGTGGGTCAAAACATAATTATTAACAGTTGGGGGGGTCAACTCATAAATTTTGTAACTTCTTGGGTCAGTTTATAATTTCTAAAAGTCAAGGGGCCAATTTGTAATTTAAGAAAGTCCCATTCTCACCATGGATAGCCAAACAGTGTATAGGGACAGAACAGGGATAGGATATCCCTATTCTGATTTCAATTTCTATTTCAATTTCTTATGCACGTAACCAAACACTCCCAATCTCATTTTAACTTAAAACCTGAACGCGACACGTGGCAGGGTGGTTCGGCCCAAGCCCGACCCGGACCCGACCCGAACCCGAGACCCGACCCGGGTGGCCTCCCTCCTTCCCCGTTCTTCCGGCGACGACCCAGTAGGGTTCCGGCGCCTTCTCCGGTGCCGGCGACTTTTTTCGGTGAGATTTCATCGACTTTTTAATACAGTTTTCTTCGGTTTTTCTAGGGGATTACGTATCTCGAGTTTGTTTTCCCTTTCATCACTCAGAACCCTTCGAAATGACTAGAACCGTAGCTCCGGCCACCCCAAACCCAGATTCCGGCGAGCTGGTTTTTCTAGTTTTCTAGCTTGATTTTTCTACCGTTTTGACTCCATTTTGACTCTAGGGTTTTCTGCAACTTACCCCAACGATTCCCCATCATTCAAACGTGGATTTAGCGTCTAAAACACCAAAACCCGAGACTCACCCTAGACCTGCAACTCCAAAGTTCTCCCTCATTTCTCAACCATTTTGGTTGATTCTTTTTGCAAAAATCTCCACACTTTATACTCTACAAGGCCCTCGACTCAAAGCAATTAATCATGCAAAGAAATGAAAAGAAATCAGAACCGAAACCACTCACCACTTTATCTGAATTTCCGTTCTGGGGCAGGCCCCTCTCTCTTCCCTTCTGTCTGATCTTCTCGGCTTCTCCCTCTCTCTCTTTCTGTATTCCTTCTCAGTTCCCATGGGCATGCACACATATACACTCAATCAACTCTCTTTCCCTTCACTTTCTCTCTCTATATTTCTCTCTCTCTCTCTCTAAAACCCACGACTTTCTGCTCCTCTCTCAACTCTCATACATACCCTCAGACTTCACCACACACACACACCTAATCTCTTACACTTCACAGCCCCTCCCATACTTGTTTGAGTGTGTTACACTCAAACTCACACACACACACAACCGGGTACACACAGTGCACTGTGCACTGTTATATATATATATATATAAATATACACATATTCTCTAAGTTCAAATTTTTTTTTTTAATTATGTATATATTATACATACATGCACATACACTATACACATAGTTATACACATACAATACACATATTGCACCCCACACACATATATACATACCACACATTCACATATGATACATACACATTAAATTTCAATAATAATAATAATAATAATAATAATAATAAAATAATTAATAATAACCATGAAAATTTATATATTTAAAAAAAAAATTTTGGGTTATTACACCTATACTTCTCTCTACTTCTTTCGCAATTCTTGAAGACTACTTAATGGCTTCCGATAAAACCTGAGTGCTCTACGGGCTACTAACCCGATGAAAACATACGACCACCCGTGCGGGGTTATAGTTTGAAATCGAATAGAGACATAATCCCCGTCACAAAACCCCGGTAATATCCATATCTTCCATTTTCCCAACTGGGATCTCTCTCATTCACAACTTCTCATTTCTCAACCTGCATTAGCTCATTTATAACTTCCCTTTTTCTCAGGCCTTCAACTGTCTCTGTATCCAGCCAAATCAATACACACACACACATATATATATATACCCATACATCTGCACACACACATGCCATAACACATGCATATATACTTGTAACATGAAAGGTCAGTGCCTCTAAAACTAGGGTTTGAAACCCCTACCTGTTTTATTGCCCTTATTGTGATTAGAGAGATAAGGTAGAGAGAGGAAATTCTCCCATAGCTGTTGTTCCAGCCCTCTTCTTCTTCTTCTTATTTTTCTTCTTTCTCTTCTTCTTTATTTTTCTGGTTTTGGATTCGTGTGTTGCACTATGTGTGTTTCACACACAGACACACACAGAGATACGCACATATACACACATTGTGTTTCACTCATACTCACTCTCCCTTACTGTCTCACATGCACAGTAGCTCACTCCTCCCTCCCACTAGTGCACTATCTCACCTAGCACACACACACACACACATATACAAATACACATTCATACTTTTAGTGGAGAGAGAGAGAGAGATTCAGAAATGTGGTAAGGGTGGGTTTGTCGAAAGTGGGAAGAGAATGGGGAGAAGTGTGACGGCTTGTGTCTCATCAAGCACATGGGTTATTTTTGATTCCCCTATGGTGTACCCTTACACACAAAAAATAACTCTAGATTTGGATCCCCGTGTACCCAATCAAATGATGGCATGTGTCCTTGTCTAGAAAGGCCAACCAAGCTTCTTGAGGAAGGTTTACACACACCCCTAAGGCGCCACATGGCCAGTTAGCCAAATGTGCACGCACTCATGCCCAAACATGAATTATCTCAAAATCGCTCCAAAATTGTCACCCTTACTAATTTCGATGCTCTAATTTCAAATATGCTATCCATTTCTCAAAATTTAATCATTTGCATTTTCATAATTATCAATGTCTTGTAAATGATTATGTAGTCCCGTGACTCATACTCGTCCCAAATAATTTACCAAGAGTCTAATTTAACCTCACAATGTCACACTGAGATTTTATTAGTTAATTTCATAATTATTTTGACACATCATTGATTAATAACTCATCTGACTTTAGTAAATGTTGACAATTTACTAAATTTCCCCCCTTTATGATTTTTTGAATCCTTACAACTCTACCCCTTATGAGAATTTCTTCCTCGATATTTAGCCCACACACTACAGGAAAAGCCATTTTTAGCGGTGCACGTATGCATCGCTAATAATACCAATATGCGTCGCTAAATTGTTTTAGCGACGCTCACTGGAGCATCGCTAGGTGCGTCGCTACTCATCATGTCGCTAATATTATTAGTGGCACGCACACTAGTATGCGCCACTAAGGATCACTATTAGCGACGCACACTCGATGTCGCTAATAACCAGGTGGGGGCATCACTAATACTATACACGGGACGCAATGGGCGTCGCTAATATTGACCTAAAGTGTCGCTAATATTGACCTTTAGCGACGCTCAAAATGCATCGCTAATAGTTTATTGGAATTATTTAGCGACGATCGAGGTGCGTCGTTAATAGTACTTATTAGCGACACACATAATACGTCACTAATAGTATGTTATTAGAATTAGTAAGAAACGACTTCTGTGCATCGCTAATAGTATATTTTTAACGACGATTGTGAAGCGTCGCTAAAACTAATATTTGGGTCTTTTAGCGACGCCTTTGTGCGCGTCGCTAAAAGTTAATTTTTTTTTCAGGCTGGTTTGGACCTAAATTAATTTTTGTTCTTTTGTGTTTTATTCCTGTTTAAAACTTGTATAATCATCCTGATATAAAATAATTACAAACATTCTGAAAGGAATATATTAAAAGAAAATGCATTCATATATATATATATATATATCTATATTATACTAATTACTTACAATTGTAAAAGTATAATTTCTCAATAAATATAAAAATAAAAAATTGTCTCAAAAAATATAACCACAGATGTCCATGAAAAGAAAAAAAAAAGCAAAGGAGAATAGTAAGTCTCGATGCAGAACAAAAAGACGGCGGCGCAATAATCTCAATCAATCTGAAATAAAGATCAAATGATATATATTATAACACTTATTAAATATATATGAACATAAAATATGAATATTTTTTTTTTTTTGCATGCATAAATAGTAGAATGACATAAAGTATAATAAGTTGCAAACTAGTGATCTGAACTGAATCCTATAAGTTCGTGCAAGTCTATTTTTTCATTTGTGAGGTGTGTCATGGGGTTTCTAGATTGTTAGGTTGACATCCGACGTTTTGGTCCATCAAAACTCAAAAATTGGTCTTTTCAAAGTAGAAAGTTGCATAAAATTTCAAACCGGTGATCCGAATCGAGTGTTGTAAGTTCGTGCAAGTTTATTTTATCATTTTTAAGGTGTGTGATAGGGTTTTGGGCTCGTTAGGTTGATATCCGGTGTTTTGGCCCTTTAAAACCTCAAATAGGGCTTCTTGGAGCAGAAAGATGCATAAGTTTCAAACCGGTGATCCGAACAAATTGTTGTAAGTTTCTGAAAGTCTATTTTATCGTTTTTAAGGTGTTTGATGGGGTTTTGGGCTCGTTAGGTTGATATCTAGTGTTTTGGCCCGTTAAAACCTTAGAATAGGGATTTTTGCAACAAAAAAATGCATAAGTTTCAAACTATTGATTCAAACCGAGTGCCATAAGTTTGTACAAGTCTATTTTATCATTTTTGAGGTGTGTGATGGGGTTTTGGGGTTGTTAGGTCGATATCCGGCATTTTGGTCTATCAAAACCCCAAAATGGACCTTTTTAAAGTAGAAACTTACATATGTTTGAAACCGGTGATCCGAACCGAGTGCCATAAGTTCGTGCAAGTCTATTTTATCATTTTTGAGGTGTGTAATGGAGTTTCAGGGTCAGTAAGCCGATATCTGGCATCTTGGTCTGTCAAAGCCCCAAAATGGGCCTTTTTAGAGTAGAAAGTTGCATACTTTTCAAACCGGTGATCTGAACCAAGTGCTATAAGTTTGTGAAAGATTTTATTTTATCATTTATGAGGTGTGTGATGGGATTTTTAGACTGTTAGGTTGATATCCATTGTTTTGGTCAATCAAAACCTGAAAATGGGCCCTTTTAGAGAAAAAAGTTGCATAAGTTTGAAACCGGTGATCCGAACCGAGTTTTGTAAGTTCATGCAAGTCTAGTTTATCATTTATGAGGTGTATGATGGGTTTTTTGGGTTAATAGGCCGATACCTAGCATTTTGGTCCGTCAAAACCCCAAAATGGGCCTTTTCGGAGTAGAAAGTTGCATAAGTTTCAAACCGGTGAGCCGAACCGAGGGCCGTAAGTTTATACAAGTCTATTTTATCATTTTTGAGGTGTTTGATGGGGCTTCGAGGTTGGTAGGCCGATATCTAGCATTTTGGTCCGTCAAAACTCCAAAATGGGCCTTTTTGGAGCATAAACTTACATAAATTTCAAACCGGTGATCTGAACCGAGTGCCGTAAGTTTGTGCAAGTCTATTTTATCATTTTTGAGGTGTGTGATGGGGTTTCTAGGATTTTAGGTTGATATCCATTATTTTGTTCAATCAAAACCCAAAAATGGGCCTTTTTGGAGCAAAAAGTTGCATAAGTTTGAAATCACTGATCCGAGCTGAATGCCGTAAGTTTGTGCAAGTCTATTTTATCATTTGTGTAGTGTGTGATGGGTTTTTGGGGTTGGTAGATCGATATCTGACATTTTGGTCCATCAAAACCCCAAAATGGGCCTTTTTGGAGCAGAAACTTGCATAAGTTTCAAACCGGTGATCTGTACCGAGTGTCGTTAGTTCGTACAAGTATATTTTATCCTTTTTGAGGTGTGTGATGGAGTTTCTAGGCTGTTAGGTTGATATCCATTATTTTGGTCTATCAAAACCCAAAAATGGGCCTTTTGGAGCAAAAAGTTGCATAAGTATGAAACCGGTGATCCGAACAGAGTGCCGTAAGTTTGTGCAAGTCTATTTTATCATTTGTGAGGTGTGTGACGAGGTTTCGGGGTAGTTAGGCCGATATTCAGCATTTTTTTTTGTCAAAACCCCAAAATGGGCCTTGTTGAAGTGGAAAGTTACATAAGTTTCAAACGGTCATTAGAACCGATGAAATTAAGTAAGTTCGTGCAAGTCGATTTTTCATATTTGAAGTGTTTCATGGGGTTTCTAGGCCGTTAGGATGAAATTTGATTTTACGTAACATTTTCTACAAAAAATAAATCCATCAAAGTAATTTTAAAAACTTACTAAGGCTGAACAGAGCCTCATTGCTGGCTGAGGAATGTCTGCATAAGAGACTCTAGCTGGGTCGTGTGAGCATTAAGGTCTGTCATCATCTACTCCAGTTCTGCATTATGTCTTTCAGTTGCCTCAGTTCTCTAGGTGGCTTCGTGAAACCTATCATCGCTCTCGACGGTAGAGGACGATAACGTCAGTTGCATCCCAATCCCTAAGCCACGCACATATCTGCACCTCCTGCCTAGAACAGTTGCCTGTATCTGGTCAACGGTCAATGGATCCTCACCCTCAACGGTAGGCTAAGCATGCATTTGGACCATCTCCTCCTATAAAAACATGCATATATGCTGCTACTTTTATAACTTTGGATTAATATTAAATTAGTAATACTAGTATATATACATAAATAACTTACATAAAGCGGCTCAGCTTCAGGCCCAGTCCAACCCTTCTCAGGGTTGTAGTGCGTTTTGTGCCACAAATCAATTGGGCTTGATGGTGCACCGGTCTCCTTGTCTCGCTGTAGCAAATTAATAGTAGCTTGTGAAGGTTGATTTCATGAAACAATTATACAATAACAACTTCAAACATTTATTAACTTACAATCTCATGCCTATACCATACAAAAGATCGTGATCCACTACAGTGGGTCACCATTTGCTTGCTTCTGTTCTTTCAATTTTTCTTGCTAAGTTCCTACACTTGGCCAAAACAAAGAAGGTTAGTATAAATGACAATGATTTATCATACAACAAAATTATTTCTCACAATTTTTACCTGAAATGCATTACTAGTAAACAGGTCACATAGTAACATCCAATCCTCTACCGTCACCCCCATGTAGGGTCTGTCGCGAGGATCTCTATCGGCTGCCACCTTTGCCTCGTAGTGCATGTGGAGCCTGTGTCAATAGTCCCTAAAACGGACTCCTAACTATCCACTACCTTCACGACATAAGGTAGGTGGAGACGGATGTCAAACTTCTCTTGTAAAGCATTTCATTGTCAAAACATTACTTTATTAGATATGTTAAAATTTAGTTGAATACAATAATAAAAGACATACCAAGATATACGCATGAATATCCCATCACTCCTCGTCAGTGACGAGACTCCAGTCACTAATATGGAGTGGGGCGCGTAGTCGGTAAATGATGTCGACCTCTGTAGTGAACTGTTGTGCCCACCCACCAACAAGCTTCAGCAAGCCCGGAGGTATCTCAATCCAAAGTTGTCCGCCCCTTGCTGCCTCCATCTGAACTTGCAAACTGCAGTATTTCAACCTGTCGTGCCCTCGTCTAAAGGTGTTGGCCGAATCTTTAGAAGAAATAAAATAGAAAAAATTAGTACCATATTTATATAATCATTAACAAAAAGGGGAACTATACATACCATCGATGGCAGGATCGGTCGACCCTGCTGATGAAGGGGAAGGGGTCGATGGGTCCGACCGGGCTGTGCGTCTACATGATCCTGGTCTAACCATATCTAAAAGAAAGTTTAAAAATAAAATTTCATTACATCATAAAAATGAAAATCCATTACATCATAAAAATGAATATCAATTACATCATAAAATTAAATATCCATTACATCATAAAATTGAAAATCCATTACATTATAAAATTAAAAATCCATTACACTTGATCTTAACACATGTAACACCTATTACAATTATTCATCTGAGTTTGTATCATCATCTATTATTAAAATTTCTTCATTCTCAATACAATAATCTAACAATGTATCATCATCAAAATCGTTTTCCTCGTCATCATCATCATCATTAATGAAAGTTGGATCCCTCGGATCTAATTGCCTGGTATTAGTGACGACGGAAGCTACGACATGATCTGGTTCTACATTAGTTCTATTCAACCAATACGAAGTAACATCTTCTTGATCATGGCGTACAACACCATCGTAGGCAGATTGAGACTCTTCTTGTAGTGCCTCCTCAATCCTCTCCAAATCTTCCTCTCTCTTCTCCAAATCTTCCTCTCTCTCTTCAACTTCTAGTACATCATAAACATTTCTAGACTTTATTTTTTGGACAACATGCCAAGCACCTCTGATTTTTGTGTCCTTCAAATAGAAAACTTATTTTGATTGAGGTGCCAATACATATGGATCATCTTTACATGTCGTATGTGACGTATTAACACTTATGAAGTGCTTATCGTTCTACATTCCAGTCTTCTTGTTACTTACATCCCACCAACCACATTTAAATAGATACATAGAATGACCGAAGTAGTAATATAACTATATGATATCTTGTAAAACACCATAATACTCTTCACTTTGTCTTACTTTATAATCTCATTGAACAAGGACACCGCTATTGTGTGTTTCTCCGGCTCACCTCACGTTCCTTTGTGTGAAATCGAACACCAACAATAATTAAACCGGTGTAACGGGATATCCTTTGATCAAGGCCACATGTCAAGGAATATAATTGATCGTAAGCCTCAGGAGATTTTTAGTAGCGTAATAGCTTCATCTATTAATTCAATACAAGTACAAAATTAATTGAATACAAATGTATTAACTAATTCAATTACAATTAATTGAAACCTATACTTACACATTCTCTGAACCACTTTGGAAACAAATTTTATTGTCTTTGCTCTAGATTAGTATCAGTAACATGTTCTCTCTGAAGCTCAGTCGTATGCTCACTACATAAGATGAGATATGTTTTATGTAACTTACGTTTATGTAGTAACGTAGTATAGTAATGATTTCAATAAACTAACTTAAGATATGGCAATGTCTCATCACAGTTGTTGAGCACGGTATAGTAGGCTTTTTTTAAGTCTTTAGGATGATACCATTCATATATACGGGCACCTATTGGCTACACATTCTGATTAAACACCGTAAGGCCAGTTCATTACTACCCTGGACATCTATCAAAATTTCATTCTTCATGATTAAATCTTGTCTTAATATCTTTAAGATGCATAAAGAGAACATGGGACATTCAGCATCAATGTACGCCTTAGCAATTGACCCTTCCGGTCGTGCTTTGTTACTCACATATTGCTTCAATGTGTGCAAATATCTACTTTAATAATTTATCAATTGTAAATTAAAATAGTTAGGATGGATAGATAAGACAAAAATTAAAATTTAATGTACCTTTCTATTGGATACATCCAACAGTATTGGACAGGTCCGCTAATGTTTGCCTCATATGGTAAATGCACAGCTAAGTGGACCATTACATTAAAGAAATATGGAGGGAAAATCTTTTCCAACTTGCAGAGGATCATGACAACGTCCCTTTTGAGCTTTTCCAGTACTTCCAATTTCAACGTCTTGGTACTTAATTCTCTAAAGAAGCAGCCCAACTCAATCAATGTCGTTGATATGTCATCGGTGAGACATCCATGTATCATAACCAGAAGAAGTTGTTGTAAAAGGACATGGCAGTCATGGCTCTTTGATCAATCTGGATATTTTCCTATCTTTAATATTTACACACCGAGATATATTCGATGCGTATCCATCTAGGAACTTCACCAATTTAAACCACTGGCAAATCCTCATTCGTTCGTCGGATGATAACGTATAACATACAGGAGGCACGATATATTTATCACCGTTACGTATTAGGTGCAACTCTTTTCCTATTCCCAGCTCTTGCAAGTCCAACCGAGCTTTAATAGTATCATTCATCTTCCCTTCAATGTTCATTAAAGTTCCCAGCACATTATCACAGATGTTCTTCTTGATGTGCATAACATCCAAATTGTGCCTTAACTTAAGGGTCTCCCAGTACGGCAACTCAAAAAATATGCTCTTCTTCGTCCAATTTAACTCCACATTAGTATGTTTCCTCTTCTTAGTACCTGGTATCTTCCCAAACCTCATTGGCTGGATGAGTGCCAATTGCACCAACACGTCTTTCCCAAACAATAATGAAGGTGACAATTTGCGCTCAATTTTTCCATCAAATAGATGCTTCTGTCAATTTCACCAGCTATGTGATGGCGGTAAAAAATGACGATGGCACATGTAGCATATCTTCGTTTCATTGGAGAAATGTAGGGAACATGCATCCTTATTGTAAACCGGACATGCTAGATACCTGTTAGTGCTCCACCCAGACAAGTTCCCGTATGCAGGAAAGTCATTTATGGTCCACAGTACCACTACATGCAATTGAAATGTCTTATGCTTAAAGACTTCGTATGCCTCCACTCCAACCTCCCAAAATTCCTTCAACTAGTCTAAAGGACGCAAGTACACATCAATTTCATTACCAGGAGACTTCAGCCCTAGAATAAGCAATGACATGAAGATAAGTTATTTTTTCATACATTTCCATGGTGGCAAGCTATACGTCACAAGCAACACCGGCCACATGCTGTAGGCATTACTTATGTCACCGAACGGATTAAAACCGTCGCTAGCCAGCCCAAGTCGTACATTACGCGACTCATTTTCAAACCATTCATGATTTCTATCAAACTCAACCCAAGTTTGAGAATCTGTCGGATGCCTACATACATTTTTCTGAGCAACACGCTTCTCCTTATGCCACCGCATCTCTTCTGTCATCTTCTGAGACATGTATAACCTTTGTAGCTTTGATTTTAAGGGAAAATATCTCAGCACCTTGTGCAGAATTTTCTTGCTCTTTCCTTCATCCACCTTGTACTTGGGTTTGTGGCACACCGTACACTCCATACATTATTCAGTCTTCTTCCAAAATAACATGTAATCATTTTTGCAAGCATGTATGGGAATATACTCGAGGCCTAAATCTCTTAACATTCTTTTCTCCACGTAATATAAGTTTGGAAGGGTCTTACCAGTACAAAGTGCTACTTTAATCAATTTAATGACCATATTAAATGATTTGTTACCCTATCGGTTGATAGTCTTAATATGAAAGAGTTTCATGAGAAAATTCAGTTTCAAAAACTTCTCACAACCTAGATATAATGGCTGCCTTGCTTCCCTCAACAAGGAATCAAACATTTCTGATTGTCTTGTGTCACTCTTGTGATTACGAGCCCCAGTTGTAGCCCCCTTCAAGTCTGCCAGCATTTGTGGCAAGCCTTCGTAACCAACCCCAACATTATCACCTAAGTCATCATCGTCTTTTTCTTCATCCTCACTTACCACTTGTACGTCACAGCGTTCCCCATAAAATTTCCAACACGTATATATCTTGTCCATCCCATGTAGGAATAGGTGCTCTTTGGCCTCATCTATGTGCATATAATCCCTATTATTGCACCTCCTACATAGACATCTTATCCTATTTCTCCCATCTGCAGATGCACGAGCAAACTCAATAAAATCTTTGATCCCCTTCACATACCTTGGCAAATGCCTGCCCCTTAAGTCCATTAAACTCTTATCCATTTTCGTCTACCTAATACAAGTCAAAAATATTGATTATTATAAATATGAAACATGAATCCTAGCACCTCTAACTTCTCTCTAAAGGGTAAGGTGGTCCTATCCCATTTGTAAATGCACAATCTACATTGTTATCACACCCCGAATTCCCACGAACCCGAGGCGCGAGTGACGAAACCAAAAGAAAATAAAACAAAAGAAAATAAAATAAAGGTAAAGGACAATCGAATGGGCTTAACTTAACTTACATTCATTTCTGTCAACATACATATAACATGTCATTTGGGCTTAAGCCCTTACATCTCAAAATATGCTCAAAGGGCCAAAAATACTCCAAGTACATTCTTTCACTAAGGCACCACTGAATCTCACGTAGCCGGACTGTCATCTGAAATGGTATCCCACGAATGGGTCAACTCAACTGCGGTACAATGTGATACTAATGCAAGAAATAAAACTAAGGCGTGGCATGTGCAAAGTGTGCATTTATTTCTAAATGTTTCCCAATTCCATTAATATAATATGATGAAAGTATGCATAACACACCCATGCACTCAATGCCACACCCATGTCTCATTTACGGGTCTTGCCCGATGGCTCGAAGTACCAATGCAATAGCCAATTTTGGGTTTTTCACCACAGGATCTGCACCCTCATAATGCAAAGTACCATGTGCTCAACTCATACCATGTTCTCAAGGGATTCACCATATGTCAATATGCCAATGCAATCTCAATGGGACATGGTTTTGACAATTTAGCATGCTCGAGACAATAATATATAAATCACCAGCTAGTTCCACATGTATGCATATCTCATGTAGTCAATTTAAGTATATGTCATAGTTCATATTCATCACTTCACTAGATTCCCAAAGAATGCAAGTAACACATAAGCATGTGAACAACCAACTCCAAGCCATCAAGTAAACATGTTCCAGATAATCTCCTTATAACAGTTTAACACATAAGTCATTCAAGTCATTCACAAAATATTCCTAAACTTAACTCCATTTCTTACATTAGCAAAACATCGTACCTGACGGGTTGGTCTCAACCCTAAGAAGTAGTGCTCACTGCGTAGCAGAACTAACGGTCAGACTACAGAAGGTTAGACCACCTTCCCTTTGCCTTTCTGTGTTCCTAAAATCATGAAATAGTTCATTTGCTACTTGAATTATGCTATTCATCAAATTTTATGTCTCTATTTTATTGGTTTCTATTTTGCCAAAATAAATTCTACCATTGGGTCCGGAACGTCGAAGAAAATAGGTTTAGGCTTTTGCAGAATTTAATTTGGACATCCGGGCTAAAAAGGGCAAAACAGTCATTTTGCATTTTTACGGGTTCTTATATCCCGAGACCCCTTCTTGTAAATTGGACTCGATGGTTGAGTCCGAAATGTTCAAAATAATAAAGTTTCACTATTCTTTTATTTTAATCGGAGTTCATTGGACTATTTTCCGATTTAGGGTCATTTAGTAATCTCCCTTTTCTAATTAATTAAATTAATATTTAATTAATTTATTCCTTGGGTTAATTCATAATTAACCATAATTTCTAGGCATAATTATAATTCTATAAATTTCTATTCAAATCTGAAATAATTAGACAATAATTAATTCTAACCTTGTCGGGCTATAGTCGATATTCCTAGCATTGAACTCGTCATTGAATAACTGCCCAGGGTTCGGCTAAAAGGTCTAACCCAATTAAGAACCAACTGATTTGAGCCCTTCTTAAACTAATAATAACTGATTCCCCAAATAACCTGCCACATAAATTTCTTTTTTTTCCAACAACAAGTTAAATTCTAAAAATCTGTCACATGTCCAATTTCTGATTCTCACACCTTGGTGCTTCCATTCATCCTTCCATTCCCCAACAAGGTTGAGTATACAGAAAAGCTAAAAAGATTTCAACCTCCTTCACTTACAAATCTTGAAGTGGTCTCCTAAACTGTACATCTCAATTTGTACTCCCTCATGAAGTCCTTAATAATCCCAACCAACGCCTCTATGTAAATCTACAATCCAGAAAAGCCCGGAATTAGATTGAGGGAGTCCACTCCAACCCAACTTGCATTCCACTGTAGCAGCCGCAGCTACGGTCAATACTGCTGCTGCCCTGAACTGCTTCCAATAAAAACTCTCAACCTCAAGGCTGTCCAACATCAGCCTCTATGCTGTCTCACTCCCCAATCTCTTCATCGTTTCTGTTGCAGGAAAACCACACCAAACAGCACCATTCTGAACCGCCCTTAAAACTGCTCCATTGTCACACAAACACATCCACCATATGCCGCTGCCACCACGCACCACGCAGCGCTACTGCTGCTGCGTCGTTACTACTGCTGCACTCCATCTCTCTTTTCTCCACTGCACAGCCATCTTCTTTCCCTCATTTTTTCTCTCAATCTAGCTGCAATGATCTATCTATATATTTATGTAAAACAGCCCCTAACTCTTCAGGTTTTCCATCAGTTTCGGCTGTACCAATCTCTCTATTTCTTCTCTTCCAACAGCCACGGCTGTAGGCCCCTTTTTCCTTGTTCCCACGTTACAACACTCAATACAATATATATATATATATATTTATAAATATCCCTGTTACTGCGCTACACACTTGCACACACATGATATATATATATATATAATTCTCTCATGCTGTAACCGACCTGCACCGCCCCTACTCTCTCAAATTTTCTCTTTTAACAGTTACGGCTGTAATGCAATTTTGTGGACTTGCTTTTCCACTTTTTCATTTCTTTTCTCTTCCTATACACACAACCTCCACCGCCCTACCTTTTTCTCTCTATACTATCTCTCTTTTCACTCTCTCTCTCTAAATCAGACCCACCCATGTCCTGAAATCTCCCTGTATACTCCATCAACTACCCTGCCATACCACTCCCTATTGAGTGTGATACACTCAACGAATGCACACACACACACACAACCGTACACACATACACCACATATATTCCTGCTTCTTCTTTTCTTTTACTTTTCTTTCTATTCTTTTTCTATTCCTTCTTTGCATGTATTAAAATGCACTGTGCATGTGTAGAGATATGAAAAATTGAGGATGAATTTTTCGTTTTGCTAAGAGGACTGTAGTACCCTGAATCGAGGCATGACACATAGACCGAGGTAGGGCGGCTGAGTTGTGTAGTACCCAGGTAACCCGAGCTATTAGGGCTCTATGTCGGGATATATTTTAGAGACTGAAAAATTTTGGAAGGTGAACGATTTGTTTTGAGTAGTCAGTACGGGCGACACTCGAGCAACCCAGAACCATGTCTCGTGATGCGTGCACGCACGCATTTTCATGCATGCATACGTACGTGTATAAGTATAGGTTGTGAGATAGGAGTGTATGCGTACGCGCCCGAAATTTAGTATATATGTATGTATATGGGAAATATATACATGTATAATGTGTATTACATATGTATATGTATATAGTGTATGATGTATTATATACGTGTATATATATGTATTTATTTATTTATTCATTTATTTATTTATTATTATTATTATTATTATTATTATTATTAATGGCTTAATTCAAAATATGTGTTAAGCATGTGTGGATATATATATATATATGTGTGTGTGTGTGTGTGTGTATATATATATATATACAGTGAGTATGTTATGTGTATGTATGTATATGCATATAGTATTATATATTAAGAATATGCATGTGCTTAAATGTGTAAATATATATAAATATATATGCAAAGTGGGAGACAACAATGAGCTGTGTGTGTGCAGCCGTGTGTGTGTGTGTGTGCAATATGAGAGATATATATATATATATACATGGAAAACTAAAGTAACAAGAAATCCATTTAATGCATTCTGAAAAAGAAGGGGAAGAAAAGAGAAAAAGTCAGAAGAAGGGGCTATTGGTTGTGTGTGTAAGAGGGTTTTTAGAGGGTAGGTAGGTGCAGGTCTGATAGTACAGAGAGAGAGAGAGAGAGAGAGAGAGAGAGAGAGAGAACATAAGGTGTGTGGGTCTTGATCTCAGAGAAAAAAATCAGAAAGAAGAGAGAGGCTGAGAGGGAGCTGTGAGAACGGAGAGGAAGCTCAAGAGGTGAACCAAGGAGGAGGAGAGAGAAGTGGGAGACTGCAATGAGAGAGAATCCAGAAAATAGGTAAGTGGGTTTAGTTTCTGTCTTAAAGTTTTTTTAGTATTATAGTTAGATTTGATCGTAGGGCCATATAGCTCATTCAAAAAGAAAATGAATGAAAGAAAAATCAGGTAAAATGGTTGAAAAACAAAGTAGAAATGTCACGACCCCAAACCCACCCTATGCGGATTAGGGATCCGTGATCCGGGTTTGCGGCCCGTGGACCGTTCCCTGTCAAAAGGATCTGAAATACTGGATAAAGTTTTAGCAAAATATTTTATCATTATGTAATACACCTGGTAGCATAGTCAGGTCATCCTTTAGATACATGTCAGAAAGGACATAAGTGTTTCAAAATACAGATCCTCAAAAAAAACAAAACCAACAAACAGGACCGTGGTGACATGGGAGTTTTAAGACCTATCAACATTTAACTTAATACAAAACTCGCCGAAACAGCTACAAGTAACTAGCAGCGTCTAAACTTCTTGAGCGCCTGAGGGTTCCGCTAGATCCTGCTGTCCTGAAAAAAATTTAAGGGAGGGGGTGAGCTAATAGCCCAATAAGTAATTTCCTAGCTTTAACATGGGTTCGGGTTTGTCCAATGAAATGATAGAACAAGGAATAACATTGGCCAAATGAGCAACAATGAAAACATAGCCAGTCACCAAGATGCGTAACATTGACCCGAGGGTCCAAAAGGCATATCCCACAATATAGATTAAGAGTCAATATCAAAACCAATTGAAATTGGGATCTAGCCTATCATGATGGATTGCTGCCACAACAATACGTTAGCCAATCAAAGATATACCGTGCTTGCAACAATATGATCATTTCACAGGGTATAAAAATATGATCATACAATGAAATCAAGAATAATCCAACATCGAATTCAAATAACCCAGATATACGTGAATCTCCCGGGGCCCGGCATACCCCACTAAAACGCATGCTCAGATCCGCCACAGTTCCTCGGGCTCTCTGAAAAGCGTTAGAGCTCTTTTCAATACAAGTCCCGTAGGACACAACAGACCCCAAAGGGTCTTTTCCCCACGCAATCTGTGAATGGATGGGCCATTGTGACTGAGCACAACCCCGGGCACAAACCAAATATCTTGACCAACAAAATTCCACACGGAATGTATACAATACCAAACAATTGATATTAAAATTCAACAAATCATGAAAAGTGTGGAATAACAAGTTTTATATCAATGGAATATATCTCAAGACCAGGTCATGATATAATAACGCAATGATGCTTAAATATCATAAATCGAATCCACAACGATGCAAGCAATTAAGTCAAATCCAAGAATAAGCATATCCGATAACTACAAGTCGATTGGCTTCAAATCAAGTGCATTAGGTAAGGATCGAGTACAAATTTGGCAGCATATTAAAAGAAACGTGATTGGCTGGGAATAACCCATATTAAAGCGTCAGAATTACTTACCTCAAAAATAGCTTTCGGTAGTACAACTAATTTAAATCTCTTGCTCCTTCCCCTTGGAGGTTCCTATAAATCAGAAATTTAATTGTCATTAACCCATCTCAATTATTCAGGGTTGATGTTACTGTTCCTGATTTAATTTAACTCTCTCGGTATTATTTAATTTCAGTTTTAAGGTTGCTAAGTGTATTACATCGGCCTTCAGGATATTTTATTTAGGTAAACGGGCCCTACCGTTGAGTTCGGAACGTCCAAGAAAATAATTCTAGGCCTTCGTGGCTTTTTATTTGGCTTCGGGTACCCCTGAGGGCAAAATGGTAATTTCATATTTTAGGTGACTTAATTTTTCGAAACCCCGGTTGACAAAATGGAACTCACCATCGAGTCCGGAACGTCCGACATAATAAATTTGGACTATCTTTCAGTGTAATTTGGCCCTATGTGTCATTAGGGGCAGTACAGTCATTTACCCTTTACATATCTGTATTTTTTGGGAATTGGTTTCACAAATCGGACTCCACCATTGAGCCCGGAATGCCCGAAATAGTAAGATTACACTATTTAATCATTAAATTTGGACTCCGTTTGACCCTTTCAGGGTCTAGGGGCAATGTGGTAATTATTCCCTTTTAATAAAATAATTAAATAATTATTTTATTATTTTATTTAATTTTTCAGGGGTGTAATTGCACGAATTTTCAAAGATCAGGGCCATAGTGTAATTCTGTTAAACAATAGGGGTCAATTTGTAATTTATTCAAAGTTTAAAACTGAACCAAAGGGTTCAGTCCCTTTATAAGTGAACCAGTCCGGTCCAGTCCGGTTCTAACCGGTTCTATTACATTGCTGACATCATGATGACGTCAGCCCTAAAATAATTTAAAAATTAGTTAACCAAACGACGTAGTTTTAATAATGCGGTGGCCTACTCCTGGACAGACACGTGTCCTAGTCGACTGGGCCAACTCATCTTGACTCGGTCAGCTCGGCCGAGTCAACTCCGTCTTCCCCATCATTCGACTCAGTGTTGCCCTAATTTACAGAGAATTTCTCTTTCAATTTCGTGGCAATTTAGACACGATTTCTTGCTGGTTTCAATCCCGATGGGTTTCTGCACTTCATATCCATCCTTTAACATCCATTTTGAGCTTCGAATCGAGCTCTAGGTCGGTCTGTTTGAAAAACGATAATCCAGACCTGTAACCGACCCATGCGTCCCCATTCCTTAACCATTTTGTGTGTGGTTTGAAGCTACGTGATTAACAGACCATAAGGATCAAGCCCCCATCTTTATTTTTCAGTTTAGTTGCATGTTTTAACAGATTGCATTTTTGACCCGTAGCTTTGATTTTAAATTCGTGGGGCTATGGTGAGTTCTAGGGTCGAGTAGGCGGGTTTTAGAGGTCCACTTGTGGTCTATTCTGAGTTCCAATATGCCAAATCTAAAATTGTTTTGGTCAAATCAGACCTGGTGTTTCAAGGTCCTTTAATGGAGGTTGGTTTCGGGTTTCATGGTTTTTGGCCAACCCGACACTTCTAACTCTCACAGTATACATAATATACATACTAGAATTGATATAAATGCATGCATGCAGCCTATACCCTCAATAACCCATCAAAACAGTTCCAAAAATCAAAATAAGAAATGAGGCAAATTTGGAAATTTTCCTTCAACAGTGACCCTCTCTCTCTCGGTGGCTCGGTCTAGAATCCTCACAGTGCTCCTCGACTCCCTCAGGTCATGCACTGCAATCCTCGAGCCTTCACCTTTCCTCTCTAATGGCCAAATTTCTCACAACACATATGCATGCACAAGCTTCCTTTCCTCTCTCTCTCTATACTCTCCCTCTCAGCCAACCCTACGTACACACAACAGAACTCACACACTCTCACTGTTTGGTATTTCAGAATTCTCTAAAGAGAGAATTCTTTGGTGCAAGTTATGTATATATATATATATATAGGGCTATACACATGTATATGAGTGTATCTCTGCCCTTAGTGGGGTTAGTGGCTGATTGACTTGATGGAGAAGATGCAGGGCAATGATGTAGGGAATGCATGCAAGGCCATTGGCCAGTTTGGGTGGTGGCTTGGGCAAGAATTGGGTTTATATACTTATGTTAGTGCATATGTACACAAAGTAACCAACAGCCTAGTTGGTAACTTTTTGGGACAAAATTACTTACCTTGGTAGGTCAAGGGTTCAATTCCCCTTGGCCTCCCAAGTGGCCATTTTCTCATATTTTTCTGGTTAAGGCCCTGTTTGGTTGTCGCGGAATTCCAGTTTCACTGTTTTGGCCTTAACTTTCAATCCGTAACTCTTTTTCAGTGCGGTTTCTTTCTGTCACTTCCTACTTCGGAATATCTTTAATTGACAATGGTCCAATGTTGGTTTTTATTTTCTTGGGTTTATCGTAATTAGCTAATCCGAGTTTTAATTGCGATAAGACAATGCTTAAAATAGCTAAATTACTACATTAATTCTCCAAATGGACTTCATTACATTAATTAAGTAGGAAAATAAGTTCGGGGTGTTACAAGAAACATCGAGTTGTAGGTTTGGAGTGAGAGATTTGGTCCCCTATATTTTATGTATCCAACCTATTTTAAATCATGAGAAACTGTTAAGGAAAGTTGCAGGAAGAAATTTGAACGAAAATAAGTTTAAAACAGTAGAAAAATAGCCAAGAAAATAGAGAAACATGGTTGGTCGGAGCTACGGTCGTCCTCAGATTCGTGGATGTTTGATGAATGAAATTAAAAACAAACTTTGGAAATGAAATCTACATGCAAAACAGAAGAGAACTGCATTTTCAAAACGTTGAAAAGTGATCCGAAAAAACTTCGCCATCACCGGAGATGGTGACGGAACCCTAGGGCAAACCTACCGGAAAGATGGGGAAGAAGATGACACTATTCGAACCTCGGGTCCGGGTCCGGGTCCGGTTCGGGTTCGGGTCCGGTCTAGACCGACCCATCCCTGCCACGTGTCAGCCTTGTGTTTTAAATTAAAAGTGAATAAGGGGGTGTTTGGCTATGGGTTTACCGAATTGAAATTGGGGTTTAATTAGGGACAGGGATATCCTATCCCTGTTTTGGGGCATAAGCCACCGTTTGGCTATCCAGGGTTGAAATAGAAATTTAAAAATTATAAAATTGGCCCCTATACTCTTTGAAACTCAATTTGGGCCCCAGGACTTTCAAAAATTAAACTTTGACCCCAGAACCTTTAGATAATTGCAGTTTGACCCCCTGAATAAAATATTAATATAATTAAATTAATTAATTAATTAATTAATTTAATTTAATTATTTAAATATCACAAAATAGTTCGGAGTCCAAATGGGACAAGTCGTTAGTGTATTTTGACTATCTCAACCATTTTGAGACCAACGATGAGGTCCGTTTTACGAGATGAGATCCCAAAAATCAAAAGATACGTGATAACATTTAAAAATTATCAAAATGCCCCTTGAGTTGAAACGTAGTCAAACGAACTCCGAATTAAATAAACAAATAGTGAAATTTTATTATTTCGAACATTCTGGACTCAACCGTGAGTTCCAATTTACGAGGAGAGACCTTGGGATATAAGAACCCGAAAAAGTGCAAAATGATAGTTTTGCCCTTTTTAGCCCGAACGTCCCAAATTAAATTCCGCGAAAGCCTAAACCTATTCTCTTCGACGTTTCAGGACACAATGGTAGAATTTATTTTGGAAAAATAGAAACCAATAAAATAAGGACATAAAATTTGAGGAATAGCATAATTCAAGTGGGAATAAACTGAGTTACGTTTTATGATTTTAGGGACACCGAAAGGCAAGGAAAAGGTGGTCTAACTTCTACATCATTACTGTTAGATCTGCTACACTACTAGTGCGACTTCTTGGGTTGAGGCAACCATCAGGTACGGTATTTTGCTAATGTAAGAAGTGGGGTTAAGTTTAGGGACATTTCATGGGTGAATTGAATGATGCATATGCTTAACTGTTGTTTGAGAATTATTCAGATCGTGATTATTTGATGACTTGAGATTTGGTTGTTTATGTGTTTTGTACTTCTTATATTTTTGAGAATTCGATGAAGTAATAAATGGGAACTGTTACTATGTGATTAGATTGGTGACATGGGTGTGACATGGAGCTTGCATGGGTGCGTCATGCATACTGTTCATGTAATGCATAGATGATATTGCATGGCATATAGAGATAAATGTACACTTGCACATGCCACGCCTTAGCTTTGCTTCTTGCATTAGCATTGCATTGTACCAGCAGTTGAGCTGACCCATTCGTGGGACATACATTTCAGATGATGACCCGGCTACATGAGGCTTGGTGATATCCTAATTAAAAGAATAGACTTGGTGTAGTTTTGGCCCGTGGGGTGTATCTTGATGTTGTACAAGGGCATAACCCTGGATCATTTTATGTTTACTCTTATGTATGTAATTACGGGCGAAGCCCTATGGATTGTATCAGAACAGGAATGGGTTAGTATATGAAATGCATGTAGTTGTCCTTGATTGTCCTTTATTTTTTTATTATTTTATTTCTTTTTTGTCTCGTCAATCGCACCTCGGGTTCGTCGAAATTCGGGGTGTGATAACACGTATATCGAGGCATGTATTGGCCTACGTACGCGATCCTCCGTACCGCTCGGGTTTTATTCAAAATTATATTTATTGGCTCGGTCGGTTTGTACTCGGCTTTTCTTAATTTTGTAATTCCCTGAGATTATAGTTTCTACTAATTACTTCAATAATCGTACCCGTCATTGTATATTACTCATTAAAATAACTCGGTATATCTTGGGGTCTACTATTCTCGGTTTGAATCGGTCTTGGTTTATCTTTGATACTATATTCATTGATTGGTCAAAACTCGGTATTATTATATAACCTTTTTAGATAAAATGGAATTATTAAATTTATTCAAAACTTATGTTCAGCTACAACTGGTATTACGCTACCCGATTCGACCTATCTCGGTTTATGGTTACTCAACCGAGTCTATCTCGGTATATGTGTCATATCACAGGTCTACCTCGGTTTATGTGTCATGTCCTAGTTCAGGGTACTACAATCCTCTTAGCAAAACGAAAAATTCATCCTCAATTTTCCATGTCTCTACAATTGCAATCAGCATCAAATCAAATGCTTGATTCCACTCAGAGAAAATTTTGGCAACATCTCCCCACGGTTCTCCAAGTATACGAGATAGACGTTACCATGCCTAAATATATAACCAAAGAACAATAGGAGACCGTGTTAAAATTATTTCATAGTGGAATATTCAAGTATGCGCTATTGATTGCAATGCAAATTTATGCATTCCCAAACTGTTCTACTTTGGACAATTCAAGAATTGATTTTCATACACATGAGCCCAATCACAAATAAATTTTGTGACAAGGTTCACATGTGATGAAAATGACTCTTGGACGGGCCTAGGCTTACATGAATGCAATTATACATTGAGTGTACATCCGTGAATGGGTGCATGTTATCCATAGTTAGGCTGGATTGTTTTTGTAATGTTATGGATCCGTGATGGTGCTTTCCTCAGCCTGATGTGATTATCTGGCACCCCTTTGGTTCCCCTTAATTTCTTTAATTTTTTTCTCTTTCCCATCTCTCCTCCCCAAGATATATATATATATATATATACATATATATATATATATATATATAGATAGATAGATAGATAGATAGATATGTGTGTGTCACACCCATATAGGATATTTATCCCAAATGTTTTACCAATTTTGTACTATACTCACATGCATCCGAATTTATATTATATTTTTGCCCTTTTATGTTTTTCAAGTTGATAAACTAACTATTCGTTGAAATGTTACATTTAATATTTTCTCTTTATAAATCTTTCAGTGTTGTATACACATAAGAAACCCTTTTTATTAATAAAAGTATATAAAAAAAATTAATAATTAATAAATTTTTATTAATCTTTCATATTAATTAATTACTAGAGGGTTGACAAAAAGAGTTATTAAATCATTTTGTCATTGTGATGAATAGACGATGTAAATAGAGTTTGTGGAGTTCTGGTCCTGCGGTAAAATCCAGTGGCCCGGATAAAGATTTCCCCTTCAAAAGAAATGGCTCTAAGCGTTTCTCTCTTGATATGAGATCTAAACTGTTGGTTCTGCTTTGTTCAAGAATACAGAGACAGATCAAGAACATATCACGGGATGCTGATAAGAAATTCTTAACTATATTTTTAACCAGAGAACAAAAAAATCTTTGGTGCATTCAATCAGTCAGCGCATATGGTGCAAGTCTTTATTTTTCTGACAATAAGGTCATCCTATTATATCTTAATATATACATACATAAATATATATATATATATAATATTGGTTTATAAACATAATAGATAACAACAAATTGGGTTTAGGGTACTTGGGCTTAGGTTGTGTCTCTCTCATGAGACTCCGGAGGCAATAACAACAAACTGATACATGATCGGGGGGTCAGAGGTTGGTTTAAACACAAAGAGGTACATGTTTTGAGTTTTCAATTTGGACACTAACCCAATAACAAGTTGTTTTGAGAATTAAGATATATGGATACATGCTTATATATGTACAAGACAACTTTTTTTTCCTGACGAAACAAAATTACAAAGACAGTTTGTTAGACTCAAGCAATGGAGCCAACTACATAAAGATTCTCCAAGCAAACCTCACTTTTAATACAAGAATATGATATTCAAGCTAATTTATGGGCAATCTCATTTTCTATCCTATGAATAAAACAAAATCTTGACACCCCAATCTCTCCACTCAATCTCAAAATATCACAAATAATAACATCCACTTCCATAAAAAGGAATCATGATTCTTCAAAATATGCACCAATATTTGATTATCTAGTTCAACTTCCATCGAAAAATAGACCAGTTTCTAAACAAAGAAATAATCCATCTCTAATTGCTAAAGTCTTTATAATAAAAATATTGTCTACTAAAGATTTGGAATAATAAAAACCAGTCAAAAAATTTGAGTTAGAATTTCACACAACACTATCAAGTCCCAGTTTTAGTGGAGTAGTGACAAATGTGCAAATGTACTTTCATGTGTTTGTGAGTGTATACAAAAACAGACTCTAGGAAAATATTATGAAAAATTAATTTTTTTAATGTTATTTTGTTAAATAAAAACTTCTTCCTCCACTATAATTAGTACACCAGTATTGACAATCTTTCAAAATATAAAACATAAACATTTTTTTCAAAATTAACTGCTTTGTGACATGTTAGTATACAAACTATCAGTGAATCAAAAAAAAAAATTGAAAACAAACCCTAACCTTTCTCAAACGAGGTGAAGTGGTGAGACCATAAATTCGACGTTCGTTGGCGACAGCAATGGGACGGTCGGTGGTGCCAATTGGCGGCAGAAAGATAGCGTCTGAGAGAGAGAAAAAGATTGAAGATCGATACAGAAAGAGAAAGCGAGCATCTGAGAGAGAGAGAGAGAGAGAGATTGGAGATCGATATAGAAAGAGAGAGAGACAGAAAAAGAGCGTCTGAGAGAGAGAGAGAGAGATCGAATTGGGGATTTGAGATATAAGGACTTATTAGCGACGTACAGTGTGCGTCGCTAATAAGTCTTTGAGCGTAGCTAACTTTATGTAAAATGACAACGTTTCATTTACGCATAGTATTAGCGACGCCTAAACGCGCGTCGCTAATAGCATTAACTATTAGCGATGCATGTGTACGTCGCTAAAGGCCACTTGTGCGTCTCTAATAGGTTCACGCCTAATTTTTCGTGCGGGAAACTAATTTTTTTATTACTTTTTTTCTACTATTAGCGACGCACTATTGTGCGTTGCGAAATTGCACTGTTAGTGATGCTTAGTGTGCATCGCTAATAATGTGCATCGCTAAAAGTATGTTCTTTTGTAGTGACATATCTCTATCCATTGGCAATTTACCCGTCAACTCGCTGACGCCAATCACCCTCTCCAGCGCCAGTACACTAGAAAGTTCTGTTTTTGCTCATTTTTCTTTCTATTTCACGCACTTCATCAAGTCTATATATATATATATATATATATATATATATATATATATGAAGCATAAGATGTATTTCAACTAATGATTATATGGTCTTCAATTAAATTAATTTTAGAGGATCAAGTTTGGATTCAAGCATTATGCTCTTGCATTTTTTGTAAATAAAGTTGGTGAGAAAAATGAAGATGATGTCAAGCTCAAAAGATCTCTCAAGTTTCTCATCTTCTATCTTTATATTCAATGGCAAATCTCTTATAAAAATTGATATTTAAAAAGATCTCTTATAAAAATATGATATAATTTGGAGTGACAATTTCTAATTTTCATAAAAAATTTTATAAAGAAGAGAGAAAAAATAAAATTTCTAAAATTTCCTAGCACTCACTTCTATCAGCCATTGTTTATACTCCCTTTTCTTTTTGCATTCACAGAGTTAATGCATACACATTCTGGATATAAGAAAGAGTTATTTACACTCCCTCTTTTATACTTACACTCTAAATATATAATTTTTTAATTTATTGAAGGTATCCTTTTTTGCAAGTAAGTGTTGCCATCCACAATATACTAGTTAGGACCTTGGAACAAATGCATAATAGATATAGTAATTGTATATATGATTGGAACAAATACGTAACGCATAGCACTTGTAAAAATTTATTTTATTTTTTGTAACATATCCAAATAAATAAATCACATTCAAATCATGATCCAATCCATAATATATATTGACATGCCTATAGGCTAGAGGATAGAGGTCAATGTTTGTGTGTATGTGTGTGTGTGTGTGAGAGAGAGAGAGAGAGAGAAAGAGAAAGTACTATGACAGAGGAAAAGCGTGGGTTGATGGGTAAGAACACATCCTTATGCAGTGATATAGTTGGCAAGTCATTAATGGGTATTTCTGATTCCAAAACAGCAAGAATAGAGAGCGACAAGACTGAGTTGTTGAGGTACTACCTAGTTGGACTCATTAGCTCTAATACTTCTTCCTCAAACTCTATTACCATTCTTCGGAGCTTCATCCTCCATCCATTAACTTGTCACTTTAGATTTAAATAGGACGAGCATATTAGTGGTTGGCTAAAAATGATGGGTATTAATTAAATGTTGAGGAGTGTTACAGTTAGTCGTGAAGTTTGAAAACTCATGATCTGATTGACGCATGCAATTCTGTTACTTAGCATGCTAGACTTGGGCATATAGGACGTGATAGGATGACCCGATTAGCTAGAGAAGGCCTTTTGGGCTCACTCGCTAAGGTTGACCTACCTATATGTGAGTCATGTTTGGCTAGAAAAACATGTAGAAAACCTTTTGGTAAGGCTGCTAGAGCTACTCAACCACATGAGTTAGTTCACTCAGACATTTGCGGGCCTATCATGGTGCCTTATATTTTTTCACTTTTATAGATGACTACACTGCGATATGGATATGTCTATCCAATCACTCATTGCTATGAGGCTTTGGATTGTTTCAAATGCTTTGTAGCAAAGGTTGAGAATTAGAAAGAAAAGAGTTTAAAAACTCTTCGAACAAACAGAGGATGTGAGTATTTATCTTATAAGTTCAAGGAACTATGTGAGGAAAAGGGGATACACAGATAATTGACTATTCCACACACTCCGTAACAAAATGGTGTTGCAGAAAGAATGAATAGAACTTTGCTAGATATGGTTAGGTGTATAATGGTGCAAGCTAACCTCCCAATTTCATTTTGGGGGGATGCTATTTTGATTGCAGCCTATATCCTAAATTGTGTGCCTTTGTAGTCGGTTTCTTCCACTCCCTACGAATCTTGGAAAGGCGACAAGCCCAATTTGGAGCATTTGCACCCATGGGGATCTATAGGTTATGCTCATGACGCACCCCGTAAGTACGAAAAACTGGGCCCTAGAGCTAGGAATCATATCTTTATAAGATATTCTGAGAGCTCAAAAGGCTACGTTATGTATGGTGAACATTCCTAATGGAGGAAGAACAGGAAAAAGATTCATGAGATGTGGATTTCATTGAGATTGATTTCCCTAGCATGGGCGATACAAATGAGAGTCTTGACCTCTATGATTTGGAGGAGACCTGAAGATATCTTACCATCTTTAAGTGAGGGTGGGGAATTAGTTCCTTATCTAATAATCGCTAAAGATAGTGGGAGTGATTTTCAACTTAGTGGGAGTGAGTAATAACTAGAAACTCAAGATTCTCAAGTACGCCGAAGCAAACAAGGAAATATTCCCCGTCGTCATTTCGGGATTGAAAGGGATGCTTTCTTGTGTGCTATATTATATGAGGAAGAGCTTGTTTCTTTAGAAGATGTGCTTTCCTCACATGTGAATGAGTGGATGGTTGCTATGCAAGATGAGATGAGCTCCATGACGAAGAACAAGGTCTGGGAGTTAGTTGACCTTCCGCTAGGGTGTAAGACCATTAGAAATAAATGGATCTTCAAAATTAAGCGCTAGGCAGATGGTTCAATGGACAAGTACAAGGCACGTCTTGTGGTGAAGGGTTATACCCAAAAAAAGGGTATAGACTATGAAGAGACATTCTCCCTAGTGGTGAGGTTTGCCTCTATTCGCCTCATTCTTGCTATTGTAGTGCATTTGGACTTAGAGTTTTTTCAGATGGATGTTAAGACTATATTTCTCATTAGATAACTATGAAAAGAGATCTATATGGAACAACTAGTGAGTTTTGATGTCAAAGGACAAGAGCACAAAGTTTTCTATCTCACTCATTCCATTTATGGCCTTAAACAATCATCTAAGCACTGGTATTTATGATTTCGTCATGCCATTACCTCCATTGGTTTTGAGATGATTGAGGAAGATCATTGTGTGTATGAGAAACAATCGAAGAAAAATTTTCTTATCCTCTCATTGTATGTCACGACATTCTCTTGGCTGGGAATGATATGGATTCCACTGTCGCCACTAAGGAGTGGTTGTCCTCTACTTTTGAGATGAATGACATGGGTAAAGCAAATTATATGTTGGGAGTTAAGATCACGAGAGACCATTGAAAGAGACTTCTTAGTTTGTTCCAGAAGACTTACATAAAGAATATTCTTAAGCACTTTCATATGCATCACTCCAAACCCTTTGACACTCCAATGGAAAAGGGATGCACCTTAAACCTAGACCAATGTCTTAAGAATGATGAAGAAAAGAACTGGATGTTCACAATAGGGAGTCTGATGTATGCTATGTTGTGCACATGTCCAGACATCTGCCATGCAGTTGGTATAGTCAGTCATTACCAGAGTAACCCTGGGCTAGATCATAAGAAGGTAGTGAAGAGGATTTTTCGGTACCTTCGTGGGACCGTTGATCTCACCTTATACTACCATGGTAGAGACCCGAGACTGAGAAGATATAGCGATGCAGATTGGGCTACAGATAGAGATGGACGAAAGTCCACTTCAAGATATGCTTTTATACTCGAAGGATGAGTTGTTTCTTGGTGTAGCAAGAAGCAGACATGCATAGCATTATCCACGATGGAGTTAGAATACATAGCTTGTTCAGCAGTTATTCAGAAGGCTGTTTGGTTGAAAAGATTTTTATAGAGGCTAGGTTTTTTTACCCATGAAAATGAGGCTATGCTTGTCTATTGTGATAGCACATCAGCCCTAGCCTATGCAAAGGATCCCAAGTATCATGGGAAATCCAAACATATAGACATTCGTTTCCATTATATTCGAGACATGGTTGCACAAGGGGGAGCGGTCTTGAGACATATCTCTACAGGTAGTATGGTGGCTGATTCGTTGACCAAACCCATTGCCAGAGATTTTTTTTTATCTCATGTTAGGAGTATGGGACTCTGTAATATTTGATATGTATGGGCATTTCATTTTGTTATTTGACATTATTATGATATATATTCTTTTTATATATGTTGTTTGATGGAGTGATTGTTATTATTGTGTGCAGTCCTTTTTATATGTCGCCAAGCTAAGAGTCGACCCACTCACACAAGTGATTCACCTTGGCGCTGAGATAGCAAGCAAGATGAGACATTGATGTCCTATGGCATTTATGTAGCGAGCTAAAACATTTATATCTGTGGCGCCTAGAAGGCGATCAAGATATATTCACAAGCATTTAATGCTATATGTCGCCTTAGTTAAAGCTAAGATGAGACTTTCACGTATATGTCAATTATGGAGTATTTTCACAAACTTCATAAAGCCTGTTATAGCCGAATGTGAGATTTCAGGCAGGCGCTTAGACAGTAACTGGGCTGAAACTCAGGTTAGGCACTTGTTGGCAACTAGACCCAAATTCGTATGGCGTCCTTTGTTTATTTCTTTAGTGACATGCCCATTTGTGGGATGACACCATAACATACATTTCATACTGTATGTGCAGTATCGATCAATGGTGGGAGTGATGAATGAGTCCCTACTTTATTGCTGTGTGAGCCACTTGGATCATTGGATCCTACTTATGCCATTGTTTAACCTACGACTATGTCATGAAGAGGATATTCGATGTCGCTACTTTGGAATGTTTCCCAATGACGATAGAAGATATCATCTCGTGGGGCGTCTCTGGGAAAGCGGTTGAGTCTTATCTAATTGATATGACGGCTTAGGGAAGACGATTTGATATTACCCCATGTTAGTGTGACTCATAGGCCGGGCGATTGTGTCGTGTTTGTCTACGATACGAGTCATGAGTGCATTACATATTAGAGGTGTAGCAATGTTTCCTTGAGAGGTTGAAGAATGATGGATCCGGTGTAATTAAATTATCTTGGGCATATTCGAGATGCTTCCGAGTAATGCACTTCTATTGGTCAAGTGATGATTTGATAACTAGCACTCCTAAGGTTGTATGTTCTTCTCGTGAGGTCGCCCATTCCATTTCCTATATGAGGAGATGAGGAAATAAAAATTGAGAGAAATCATAGAGATAACTTGCCCTATGTGTAACACCCCAAACTTAGTTTCCCGGTTAAATAGAGCAATGATGTTCTTTTTGAAAATTAATGCATTAAGGATATAACACCCCAAACTTAGTTTCTTGGTTAAATAGAGCAACGATGTTCTTTTTAAAAATTAATGCATTAAATTATTCATTTTAGCTTTATTTTAATACTAAGAAAACTCAAATTAGCTAACTATGGAAAACACAAAGAAATAATAACCGACGCGAAGCTTTGAACATTGAAGCTAACTGAAATAAAAAACGACCAGAAAAAGCCGTTTTGTAAAAAGAGCGATAGAAAATAAATTATGAGGGAAACAACCAAAATGGTAAATTGTGCCAGCCAAACAAATCATAAGCAAAAAATGGGATAAATAAGCCCAAATGGAGACCAATGGGTTTTGAACCCTTGACCCAAAGTAGGCAAAACACTTAAGCCCAAAAAATAACAAAGTGGACTGCCAGCACTTTTGTGCTTAAATATGCAACTTATATGTATGTATACACTTCAAAATAAAACCCCACCTCCCAAATTGGCTAATGGCCATTCATGCAGCACATTTATCTTTTTAAAATAAAAATACAATGATGACTATATATGAGTGTTGCATGTGGGCAATTGAAATTCAGAAATCAGAATTGTGATGTGAGTGTAAGTCAGTTAGAAAGAGAGAGAGAAGGGAAGTTAGAGAGAGAAAGTGAAGGAAGAAGAAGGAAGAAGAGGAAAACGGAAGAAAAGGTTGCATGTATGATTGCCTGACCTGAAGGAAACCACCAATCCAAACCAAATAAAAAGAAGAAGGAGGGGGGGGGGGGAATCCATTGTTGGGTAAATTTTCAAAACTCACCATTTTCTCTCTAAGATTTTTATATATATACAAGTTGTTTAGGTCTTGTTCATGCATGCATGATATCTAGGGTATACGATCTTGAACATGGCATGAAATTTGGACTCTGAAATAGCCCTACAACATTAAACCCGTGAAGGACACCATTGATGGACCTTCATTGGTACGGGTCTGAACCAACCGAGACCAAACCATGTTTGGATTATTGAAACCTCAAATAGAGGCCACAAGTGTTCCAAAAACACCAAACTGCAACCCAAAACCCTAAAAGAAGGCCCCCAAAAACCTAGTTGTAGCCATGGTTCAAAAGATCCAACCCTCACGAATGGACACCAAACCTTGTTTTTAGAATGTAGATTAAAGCTTCATAATCTAAGAATCAAAATAAGCCAAACATTATTGATTTTGGTGGAAAAATGAGTTTTTCCTAGGGAGGTATGCTGGAACGGCCATGGGTAGTGGAACGAGCTTTCTAGCTCAATCCAAAGCTCCAAATCAATGCGAAAATATAATGTGTACTTCCAGAAACATTGTGGGACTGAAAACAGGTTGATAAGGTGTTTGGAAAACCACGAAATTAGAAATGAAAATTTATGAAATTAGGGCTATAGTGCGGGGGTGTTAGGGAAGAAGACGAATAGTGTTGGGTTAAATCGAGTTTGGGTCGAATCGGGTTTGGGTCGGGACCCGACCCATCGCACGTAAGGGCATAAGTTAGACAACACCGTTTTGTGTGTGTGTGTGTGTTGTGTTTTAAATTAAAGCTGATTCAGTCTGTTTGGTTATGAGTGAAGGTTATGGATCCAATCTCCCTGTTTGGAACGGGAATAGCTCATCCCCAAATAGCCCCTTGTCCACTGTTTGGATATAGAATCCTTTGAAAAATAAAAGGGAAGCCACAGCTCCCCTGGTTTGAACCCCTGATCTCTTACTGTCCAAGCCTTAAAACCTCCACAAGCTACCACTGAGCCACCTTTGCTCCGGTTGTAAAAGTTCTACATAAATAATATATAATATAGAATTCTGTAATTAATTAACTTAAATTATTTAATTAATTTAATAATGGTAAAATAATTCGGTGTCTAAAATAAATAAATGAATAGTGTATTTTAACTATTTTGAGAATTATGAACCCAATAGCGGGGTCTATTCCACGAGACGGGACTCTAAAGAATTAAGACACATAAAAGTGTAAACTATCAAATTACCCCTAATATGCCCAAAGTTAAATAAAAAGCCAAGAGAGTCTAAATTGGCTTTCTTTGACGTTCCGAACCCAACGATGGGGTCCATGATACCAAAATAGGTACTGAAAAATAGGTCATGTGAAAAATAAAATTTATTGAATTATTACGAGTGGACCGGTAAGACCCTTCCTAGAAACTAGGATACGATCGATCTAAAATTAAATGGAAAGCATTAATAGGTGGTAATTTAAAGTAAATGTGAAGTTGATAAGTTCTTTATAATTTTCTTAGGAGCTTCAAAGGAAAAGGGAAAGCCCACCAGTAGCGCTAACCTGGAGGAACAAGTTGAGTAATCTTGTACTTTGAAGTGGAGGTTTTAATCTCCATGGATTCTGAAGTAATTTGAAGTTCAAATATTGTAAAGTATTTTTACGTTAAAATATCTACAGTATTCTATGTCACGCCCCGAATTTCCGACTGAACCCGGAGACGCGACTAAAACGAAATAAAGGAAGAAAATAAATAGACGAATAATTAAATACATAACAATTTAACTAATTTATATACAAGCCTATTCCACTAACATAACTATACATCTATATCTCTATCAATACACATATATTCCCGGTTTGTAAAAAATTTCGGCAGAACCTCCTTTGTTTTTTCGAGTCTTTTTCCCCCTGATAATCACAATACATCATATAAATACAAACACATCACAATCCATCCTCACTCGATGGCCACAATCTTATCAAAGTTAAATATACATCGCCTTATTATACAATCCATCACGTCTACTCCTACACCTAAACTAAAAGATCACAAATTCCATATTTATTACAATATACAATGCCATTTCCATTCTTTTCAGAAACACACCAATCTTTTATAATATCAAAATACGTCCCAAGGGCCAAATATTCTTCCAAATTTATTTCCTCTCCTTTCTCCAAGACTTCATCAAGTCCCGCGTACCAGGAGCTTTATCTGAAACCTGTGCCCACGAATGGGTCAGCGCCAACATGCTGGTATGGTACAATACTAATGCAAGGAACAAAATTAAGACGTGGCATGTGCAAGTGTACATGTATATCTACATGCCTCCCTAATCATTCATATGATGTGATGGCAATTTATATAATGCATCCATACAAAATCAATATCACATTCATGAATTTCTATAATGCGATATCAATATGCGTGACGCACACATGCAACTCTATGTCACCTATGTCCCACTTCACGGTCCGCCCCCGTCAGCCCGTGGGTACTAATGTTGGCCAGAATTTGGGTTTTTCACCACAGGACCTACGCCCTCATAATGCATAGCACCTCGTGCTGACCCACACTATGCTTTTAAGGAATCACACTATGCCAATATGCCATGATTTCATCATGCAAGAATATAGTTCTAATGAAACATTACTTTCATAAGCATATGCAACATGCTTTAAATAATGCATCACATTTAAGATCAAATCACAAGAATTCATCCACAATCTACGTGTCATGCTCAATCAATCTCAACACCTACGCAATCCAGATGTCACACTATCAACAATCCTTCTACAACATAGATCACATATGATGACAACTCAATAAGTAAATCCAAACTCCCAAATAATATGTGATCTTCTATCATCAAATAAGCACAAAAATCATTCAAGCAATATGTAATACCCCGACCCAAAAATACCGGGTCATAGGGCACGCAATTCGAGGCGATGAAGAATTAGTGTAAATGATATACACTTAAGGGAAATAATTGATTGATTTAATTTAATTAATTAATTAGTTTATGAAGTTGATTTTTAATTAAATAAATAGAAAATATGTACCAAGTGATCAAACATGTATAGCTATTGTGCATGATTATGTAGATATATACATGTATATATATATACTTAAAATACATTAATAAATAAATAAATAAATAAATAAATAAACAAATATATATATTTATGTATATATATATATATGCATATGTATATATAAGGTAGAAGAATGAATAATGCAGTGTGTGTGTGTTGTGTTATATATATATATATGTTTATAATCAAGTAGGTGGGGAGAAGTATGGTGAAATGAAAGGAAGCATGGGCAAAATCAGAAGGTATGGCTGTGATTTGAAAGAGGTATAGGAGTGAAATGAAAGGGGCAAATCAGATTTGAGTGAGAGAAATATATATATATATATATATATACACTTAAATACATTTTATATTCACACCTCATTTGCAACACACGAAAAGGAGAGAAAGAGAGAGATGAAGAGTTCTGGGGCACACAGTGGTGGAAAGCAAAGAGAATAGAGAGAGAAACCGAGCAAGAAGAAGGTGAAAACAGTGAGGAAAGGTAAGAATGAGAAATTATCGTTTTATTCTCTCTCTAGAATTTCTCTATGAATAAACTGTTTTAAGCTTTTATATTGTATATATGACATGTAGAGCATGTGTAGACAAGATTAGGAATGAAATTGCGGCTTTAAACCACCCAAAACACATAGACCCAAGAGCTTCGGCCATGGGAGACCTTGCTTGAAGCATGTCACGCCCCGAATTCCCGACCGAACCCGGGGACGCGACTGAAGGAAACAAAAGAAGAAAATAAATAGATAGATGAATAAATAAAGAAATACCAATTTAACTAATTTAACTAATACATAAATAAATACCGATTTAACTAATATAGATACAAGCCTATTCCACTAACATAACTATATATCCATCAATACACATACATTCCCGTTTTAAAAAAAAATTTCGGCAGAACCTCCTTTGTTTTTCGAACCTTTTTCCCCCTGATAATCACAATGCATCATATAACATCATATAAATATAAATACATCACAATCCATCCTTACTCGATGGCCACAACCTTATCAAAGTTAATTATACATCGCCTACTTATACAACCGAAAATGTACAACCATGATACAACATATATGTCATTGGGCTTAAGCCCGTACATCAAAAAACATGCCTCTCAGGCCAAATATCCATCTACAATCAAGTCTCCTCCACTCAGCTAAACTTCCTCAAGCCTCAGGTGTCGGGAATATCATCTGAAATATGGTTCCCACGAATGGGTCAGCGCCAACATGCTGGTATGGTACAATACTAATGCAAGGAACAAAATTAAGACGTGACATGTGCAAGTGTATAGGTATGTCTACATGCCTCCCTAATCATGAGTAACCAAGTATGCCTCATTTTACGGACCTTCCCCGAAGGACATGAGTAACCAAATATGTCTCATCTTACGGACCTTCCCCGAAGGACATGAGTAACCAAGTATGTCTCATTTTACGGACCTTCCCCGAAGGACATGAGTAACCAAATATGTCTCATTTTACGGACCTTCCCCGAAGGACATGAGTAACCAAGTATGCACAACACCAAATGCCCCACTCACACTATGCCAATATGCCATGCTTTCATCATGCAATAATACAGTCCAAATGAAACGTCACTTTCATAAGCATATGCAACATGCTTTACATAATGTATTACATTTAAGATTAAATCACAAGACTTCATCCACAATCTACGTGTCATGCTCGATCAATCTCAACATTTATGCAAATCCACATATCACAATATCAACAATCCTTCTCCAACATAAATCACATGGGACGACAACTCAAGAAGTAAATCACAACTCCCAAATAATCATGAAGAACATGGAAACATATAAACAATCCACTCAAAGAAGCAATCATTCCTATGTGATCTTCTATCAGCAGACAAGCACAAAAAGCATTCAAGCAATATGCACATCAATCCTAATTTAATTCTATTCCTTACTTAGTAAAGTACCATACCTGATCGGGTTATCTCAACCCTAAGAAGCTATACCCACTATGCAATCCAATCAACCAAGTTCGTCTTTAGTCCACGGTTCGGAAGTTGAAGAAACACACCGGCATGTTGATCGAGTCGGCCAACCATTTTAAATCCAGTTTCATCAGCTTCTTCAACCTTTTTTTTCCCAAGTAGACGATGATCCTGACAGATTCTATCCCTTTATCACCCCATCCATCAGATATTGAAGAACTTTCCCAACCATCTCATCCCACAATCTGAACTGAATTATGCGGGTTCTCTATTGGATAGTCAAACTCAACAGTGTCAGTAGATGGTTCATACCCTTGTCATCACTTCTTCTACCTAGAACCCCGTTAACTTCATCAATTCTCATCTGCACCGCAGCAGTAATTCCCAAGGCTATGGTCTGACTCACAGCAGCATTGCTTTCAAAAATGTTGGTAATTGATCCATGGAATCCTTCAGATAAGTCACATACCAAGGGGTAGCTTCAGCAACCATACTCTATTCCACCTCTGTTGCTACTGCACTCCCCTGCAATTTCCTTTCAATTATTCACAGCAATTTCCATGAATATGCCCAACTAGATACTTCTTTCCACACTCATCACTCTGCTGTTTTCACCTGGTCTAATAGCTGCTAATGGCTAAAGCCTCACACAACCAACAGGATTCTTTACTTGACAGTGGTAGTTATGATGCAAATCAAGCTAGCTGCTTCAGAGTTTGGCATCAATTGTTTGGAGCTATCACTACTGTAGCTGACACATACTTGGAATGCATCTTGTAAATTAGAATAAACAGCCAGTGGCAACAAACTCTTGTTTGTTTGCAGACAACTCTCCACCAGAACCCATAAAATAATTTATGATCCCATTTATGCCAGAACCCCCTCCAATTAAATACTGGAAATCAGAGGCAATTCGATCAAGAAACCTGCTTACTAATTCTCAACTGCTGCTCCAATCGTTCCAATTCTGCAGCACCTAACTGTAACCCCTCTAACCAGCCCCATTGAAAGCCAAGTCCATCAGTCACTTGCTCCTTCCATTGCCTATAACTCCCTCTCACTAATTTCAGAACCCCAACCAACACACCACACAACTTTTTCCTCGAATCTGTAGACATCGGTGCGATTCCTTGCAGGTTCACCGATCTATGAAGCTCTCTGTTCTCAACTGGAAGAGGCAGAAACAAAGGAAATCCCATTTTGTCACTCTGTACTACTGTCCCTCTGCTGCCGTTTGGCTTTCACAACTGCTTCTGTTACTGCCTGAGCACACACCAGCCACAGAACAAGTCCCAATTCTTGGCATATTTGAACCTCGATCTGCATCTCCCCCTTATTTCCTCTGTTTTCTTACCAAACAAAACAACAGCAACAGCAGCACTAAAACCACATAAAAATCCGAAATTCAGGTATAAAAATCTGCTGCTTCAAATCTGAAATCAACATGATCTAGCCCATCAAATTGGAAGGCAGGTGCTGCCGCACCGCTGCTGCTGCAGCTCCCTCTCTGCCGCACTTCCATCCCTCCTGCACCATTACACGCATACACATATATACCTGCTGCACGCTGCCCATACACACCCATTTCACGCACACGCACAACCCTTTCTCCCCAATCCAATCAGTTGACACTGCTGTGCTCCTCCAATTTCAGCACCACTACCAGCAACACAATATATTAATATATATATATATATAAGCTACTGCACCGTCCCTCTCAGCAGCACCGACTCTCTCTCTCTCTCCATGTTGGTTGCCCCTCTTCCTCTTTTCTCTTCTTTTCTTTATTCTCCTCCAGCTTTTTCAGGAAGCTTCCTCAAATCTCAAATATATCTATGTATACACAGATATCAGCCCCTCACGTGCCCAGCAGCTTCGGCTGATTCTCTTTCTTCTTTCTCTTTTTTTCCTTTTTCCTTTTCTCTTTTTCTCTCTTTTCTTTCCTGTTTTCACGAGACCAGCCCCTGTTTCCCCTCAAGCCGTTTCTCTTGCTTTTCTTTATTCCCAGCTTCTTCAAGAAGCTTCCTGATTTCTTATATAATATATTATATAATATAATATAATATAATACAATATAATATATATATTATGTTGTCCCTTCTTCTAAAAGCTTCTCTCTCTCTTTTTTTTTTTTTTTTTTCCATCAGCAAAATTAAGTATTGATATTGGCTTCACTTATTCATCCCGGTACTCAAATGACGGGATTAATTATTTTTTTTCCGAGCCTATTTTATTTTATTTTATTGTATTATATTTTTTTTTTCCAAGTCTCTACAAAGCAGGTCTGAACCAGCCTCTCCAAAACCCAATTTGGTTGGTTGGAACCTCAACTAGACTCCTCAAACATGCCAAAGAACCATATCCGCGATCAAAACTCAAAAGAATCGAAGCCCAAATGTCAAGTTATAGGTACGGGTTCCAAAAGCAAAACTCAAAAGCATGGGATTAAATCTACCTTTAGGAATGAAATATAAAACCCCATGGAAAGGGGATCACAACAATACAAGTCCCATTGAATTCGGCTCAGAAACGAGCATGAACGGCCGAAATGTTGGTTTGAATTATCAAACCCAAAATCGAACTCAAGTAGCAGTTTTGAACTCCAAAACAAATGTTAAACTCTTATAATATGTTCCAAGAGAGGATCGGGTTGAAAACAGTGAGAAAACAGTGAATGAAAATCCACGAAATTGAAAAGAAAATTTTTTGAAAATTAGGGCTACAGTAACCCTGAAGTTGGGGAAGACGATCTACAGTGATGGGTCGGGTCTTGGACCGGGCATCGGGTCGGGCCCCGACCCAACCGAGAAACGGTTAAAACCCTTTAACTGAAACTACGACGTTTTAAGTTGGGAATTTAAAATTTTAAATTTTAGGGCTGACATCATCATGACGTCAGCATTACGTGTTGAACCGGCCCAAACCGGTTGGTTCGATGAAAACCCAAACCGGTTCACTTAAATCCCAACTGAACCAACTGGTTCAGGCCGAAACTTGTGGAAAATTTGATTTTGACCCCAACATGTTTTTCTGATTTCTACTGTGGCCCAATCTTTGGAAAATTTATGCAATTAAGCCCTGGAAAAATAATTAAATAATTAATTTAATTATTTATTAAATAAAGCAAAATTACTATTTTGCCCCTGAGTCATAAATGAGGCAAATGAAGTCCAAATTAAACATATGAATAGTGTATCCTTACTATTTTGAATATTCTGAAGTCAATGGTAGGGTCCGTTTTACGAGACGGGGCTCAAAAAATAAAGACACGTAAAGGGATAAATGACCAAAATACCCCTTGTCCAAAATTAACAAGTTATTAGTGTAATCTTACTATCTCGGACCTTCTGAGTCCAATGGTGAGGTCCACGACACGAGATGAGGTCCCGAAAAATTTGAGACCCATAGATATGTCAAAATGACCAAAATACCCCTACTCCATAAATGAGTCAAACGAAGTCCAAATTAAGTAAATAAATAGTGGATTTTAACTATTTCAAACATTCTGAATCTAATGGTGGGGTCCGTTTTCACGAGACGGGACTCCGAAAAATTCAGACACGTTAAGGTATGAATTACCAAAATGCCCCTACTATGTCCTAAGCCAAATTAAAACCAAGGAAGGTCTAAACTGACTTTCTTTGACACCCCGAACTCAATAATGGAGTCCAAATTACAAAACGAAGTACGAAAAAATATGACACGTAAAACGATAAATGACCAGTTTACCCTTTTACATATAAAAGTCCGAATTAAATTCTAAGAAAGCCTAAACCGACTTTCTTCGACGCTCTGGACTCAATAGGTAGAGTCTATTTGACCAAAAAAAATGTCTAAATAAAAAGACATAAAATTTGATGAATAGAATCTGTCAGATGACTATAAATTAATGTAATGCCAAAGTACTAATCTAAGGCGTATACGAAAAAATGAAATGCGAAAAGACACGACACGTAAACATGTCAAATAAATAACTTTAATTCAAAGTTAATGGAGCTACCAGAAGAGTATAAATTGAAATAAATTAAATTTCTAACACTTTAAGTTGTGTCATAGGTTAAGAATACGAGTTAAGTTAAGTACATATGAATTTATGAAATCGTTTTAGGATCTAGTACGATTTAAGCATACGTTAAGAAACATTGAGATGATTTTCAATGGATGCAAAGTAGATGAGATATTTATGAATTGTTCTTAGGAACTACAAGGAAAGTGGGAAAGCGCATTAGTAGCACTAACCCTAAAGGATCAAGGTGAGTAATCTTACATTTGAAGTGGAGGCTTTAACTCCACGAATTTCAACGGATGTTTTTAAGTTCAAGATACTTTCAGTATTGATATATCAAATTCAGTACTCATGATTTCTGTTTTCTTAAAAATTCTGCTATGACATGCTTCAAGATTATTTACATATTTATATCCGCAAATGTTTCCTTTTCAAATAGTTAGCATGCCTTATTTCCACAAATATTCTGAATTTGATTCCTGCAAGTATTGAAGCATCACTGTAAAAGTTATATGTCACATGTTTTAAATACTCATGAAAGGCTTTTATATAAAAGTCATATGACAAATGTTTTGCAAGATAAATAATAAGCACATAGGTAGTGTTGTGAGTTATACGGGACTCAATGGGCCTATCATGTGCATCAACACATAGTCAGGATTTTGGGTTATACGGAACTCAACTGACCTGTCATGTGTAATGTCTGGTAGCAGGATCTAATCCCCCAGGCAAATGAGATATCTCCACGTATACGTAAAATGGGAGTCTGGTTCGAAACAGATTCCACCTAATTAGAGAGAAAATATGACAAACGATTTTGGAAATGGAAGCAGGCTTTTTCCCCCATTTTCACTATGCATGTTAAAATGATTTTAAGTTATATGTTCTAAAATACATATGTATTTTTATGGAAATATATGTTCTAGCTTGAATACCTTGAATGTTTCAAAGCTACATATTTTAAGAATGCATGTTCTCTATGTTTCAAGTATACGACCAATTGGTAGTTGAGTATTTTATAAATCCTCATGTACGAAACCTCTACCAATTAAAAACCCATGACAGATGTAGGAATTACTCATTGGGCTTTTCCAAGCTCACCCCTACTCCCTAACATTTTTCAGGCAACGATGAGGATGATTGGGAGCCCTGCTCCATTTTGGGTTGAAGTTGAAGGATGCCTCTATGATTATGGATTTTTGTAATGTATCAAGAACAATAGTAATTAGATTTTGTAGTAAGGTACTTTTGGACGAATGTATTAAGCCGCAAAGGCATTTGGGTATGTAATGAAGATAAACTTTAAAAATCTTATTTATGCTCTGAATGTATGTTTACATGCTACCATCGACAAGGGTAACAGTATCGGACGGAGGTGCAAAAGTTTTCATTAAGAAAAGAAAAGAAAAAAAAAAGGAAGGTTTTTCACGCTTCCGCAAACTAAGACTGCACCGCTATCCGATACCATCACCTATGTATGAGCCTTGCCCAAAGGCCTCCGGGCCGAAAGGTGGCGGTCGCGATCTGATAATCCGCATAGGGTGGGTTTCGGGTCGTGACACAATATGCACATCAATCCTAATTTAATCCTATTCCTTACTTAGCAAAGTACCATACCTGATCGGGTTATCTCAACCCTCAGAAGTCGTGTCCACTTCGTAGTCTAATCAACCGATGGATGGCTATTAAGTTTTGACTAAAGTTCCAGGCTCAGTCAACCTTCTAGATGAACGGACAATAACTTCTCTGCTTGAAATTGAGTGAGCCATCTCCACCTGAGTTTACATCATTAAACTCATTTGCTGTTTCCATAACTGCCGCAGTAGGTGATGCAATAGTAGGTCCGGTTGCTGCTGCAACAGCAGCTCTGCTTGCTGCTACTTCATCTCCTGTAACCTCCCCTCAATTGGACACGAGCTTCCTATCCAACCGATAATGCCCATTCGGCCCAAAACTCTATTTCAGAACACATTTCTGCTACAGGCATCATCATAGGAAACTTGAACAGGAGCAATTGCATTTAGCCCCCCACTGATCGTAGCCCCTGATAAATCAGCCCATCAAATTGCACAGCATGAGTTGCTGCACCCCTGCAACTCCAAAATCTCCACAATCCCAATTCAGAATTCGAACTCTAGCTTCCCTTCGATGTTCCTTGATACTGCTACCCCTGAATTGCAAATCAACTCCTCAATCGTCCGGGTTGCCCAACCGTAAGGATCAAGTTCCCTCTCTTGCATAAAATGCCTAGACAGTGAGTAATCCACCAACAGCTACATCTGTTCTCCCTCTAAAGGCCTTAAACAACTCCGTGCCCAAGTTCCAACATAGCAGTCACCGTCACTCAATGTGTATACTCCAAATCTACGTTTTAAAGTTCACCCTCCATCGTTAAATTCTCCTGTACCACTCACTCACAGCAACGACAACCGAGCCCCTAGCAGAAACCATAAACGAACAGGGCAATCGACCCTCAATTCAAATCACAAACCACAAGCCTTACAAAATCAGTACCTCTAGACACCGACACAACTGGATCAATAAACCCAACCTGCTATCTCTCAATCCGACGAACCAACGAACCAACTCAGTCGCAGAGACCTCAAAAATCAAACATGAAACACTCCAGTTTACTGCACTTCCAACACGCTGCTGCCACTGAGCCAAAATCACCACAATCCAAACAAAAACAACTGCTACGGTTCAATTTCTCATGCTACTACCCAAGATATCCAGAACATCCCAACACCTTGGCGTAAACCAGATTCAGCCGAGAGAAAATCGACCCAAATCCTTTACTTGCAGTAGCTATTGAAGACTTTGTACCATCCCCACTCTCCTATTTTGCACCGCTACATACATACATACATATACCCGCAACTCTGTTGCATCGCTATACACATAAACACATACACCTTCACCTCCAAGAACATATACAACCGAATCAGAAAATCCAACCCAATCTAATTCAACCGACCCTACCACTGCTCCTCAACTTCCTCTGTTCTCAACTAAAACAGTAGAAACAGGGAAACCCCACAAACCGTAACATCCCCACACAATTTCGAGTCACACAGCCACATCACTTCACATACACACAAATAAATACATATACTGACCTGTTCAATCATACCTCAACGGATCCATTCAGCCGCAAAAATCCCAGCTCCGAGATCTAACAAAATCGCGATCATCGGACTGGAGATCAAGCTTGAAGATGTCCAAATTCACGGACGAACCGAATGGTAGATCGATCGCCCCTTGCCTCGATTCCCCCTCGCGACCACCGTCGGATTCGCCCCCTCCGTTTCTCTTTTCCCCTTTTTCTCTTTCTCTCTCTCTCTCTGTGTGTGTGTGTGTGTGTGTGTATCCCCTCTTTCATTTTTCTCTTCCCACCGACTTAGAGACAACCCACACTTAACACACACAATTTTTGTGTTGCCTAATTCACTCACTTTCTCTCTTTCTTCATTTCTCCAGACTATTCACTCTTATACACACGCATATCCGTTTGGGCACCTTCCTAGAAGCTTCACTTGTTTAATACACTGAATATATATATATATATAATATATTGTGGCTGTAATTAATTTTTTTTTTTTCAAGCTTATATCATTTTTTTTTCAAGTCTCTACATTCTGACTTCAAATTCTTGTAATTATATGCCTTATATTTCAATGTACTGTCATTTTATTTTAAATTCTAACATGGCATGCAAATTTACTTCTTGATACTTTTGACAAATGATACGTTTATTTTCTACATGTCCATGTAATTGTCAATTTTATTAAATGCCTTTTGAAATACATGTTTTTATTCTATCTATGTTTTAATAAATTCCTGTACATCGTGATTTAAATTCCTGAAGCTCTTGTGTTAAATGTTTCAAGTATTGTCCTCCAAGTATTTAAAAACTCCGTCAAATTGTCCATGTCTCGAATACTCATGAAAATTCATTCTTTTTATTGAAGTCATGCTTCCATATGTTCATAAAAAGCATTTCTTGAAGAAGCCATATTTTTTATGCTCATAAAAAGCTTTTCTTGAAAATTCATGTTTTTAATGCTCGTGAAAAACACATATTTGAAGAAACCATGTTTTCAATGCTCTTGAAAAACACCATTGAAAAAGTAAACAGTTTTGCAAGATAATAGTGCATAAGCACCAAGTATGATATTGGGATTCCTACGAAACTCAATTGACATGAAGAATACCCGGTAACAAGATCTAATGCCCCTAGGCATGGGATATCTCCACGTGAAGTAAGACTAGAATCCAGTTCGAAATGGATTTTCCCTAATTAAAGTGAAAAGATGAAATGTTTTTCAGAAATGGTAGCAGGTTTTTGAACCCCCCTTTTCATGAAAACGGGTTTTTATATAACCCCTTGTTTTAAAGAAAAAGAAATTTGCATCCTCTTATTTTCATGGAAAGGATTTTAAATTATTTTCTTGGCTTTCAAATGGCCGTCCTGCACATGTTTTTAAATTTTGTGGCATATTAAATGCTTTATTGAATGCTTTAAAAATGCATCATGTTACATGATTTGAAGATTTTTGTATTCTGTGATTATTGAAATACGTGCCTAGCTTGAATGCCTTGTATGCTTCACGCTATCCTTTTTGAAGAATCCTGTATTCAGTATCTAAAGTATATGTACAATTGGTAGTGTATGTTTATATGAAATTTTTCTTAACTAACGCACTACCAGTTGAAAACCCATGACAAGGTACTAGAATTACTCACTGGGCTTGTTGAAGCTCACCCCACTATCCTAACATTTTTCAAGTAATGACGATGGATAGGAGCTTTGCCCAGTTTAAGGATTGGTGATTGGCAGCTCTGTTTTGATCAAGGATTTTTGGAAGTACTAGGACCTATAGTTGGTCAAATTTTGTTATAGTAATTTTGGACAATTATGTACTTAAGCCCTGAGGGGCAAACGAATATGAAATATGTAAAATTTTTAAAGCTTTTAGTATGCTCTGATTGTATAATATTTGTTTATCGGGCGAGAGTGCGAAAAGTTTTTCAGGCTTCTGCAATTGCCAATCTTGGCCTTATGCACCGCCGTCTGGCGCCGTCGCTTACATAGTCCACCCGGAGGCCCCCGGGCCTAAGGGTGGTGGTCGAGATTCGAGATCCGCATAGGGTGGGTTCTAGGTTGCGACACTATGTGGGTGAGTGGGAGATGTTAGTTTTTGGGTTTTGGATCAACCCATATGTGAATAAGATCCGCCCACTAGGGAATGACCCTTGCCTATTTAAGTGGCTGATAGGATAAATTCCTATCCTAATTTAAATACGTCTCTGTCATGTGTTGATAGCGATCAATATTTTGAATCCTAACAAAATTCTATATGTATCTAAAATAAATACATAAATATGTGGTTATGAGATATCATATACTTTCTCTCTCTAGTCTTTCCTCTCTAGTGGGTTTGGAACGTGAAGATTGAAGAAGTAACTCTAGTAGCCAACCCTGCATAACTTCGCAAAATTTGGGGACATACACAGAAGCCAGAATTCAACGTTTGGCTCTTAACAACAAGTAATATATGATATACGGGTATCTTCCGCAGTCAAATATGACTTAACCCATATACATGCTTTGTGTATTGTCACGCCCCAAATTTTCATAAACCTGGGGTGTGAGTGAAATGAATTAAGAAAAATAAATGAAAGAAAATTAAATGAATTTAGTTAATTATTCATTTATTTTCCTATATTTCCCCAAAATTAAAAATGAAAAAAATTGCTACTAGACTTGCCCAAGGTGGGTTTCAATTGCCAATCAAATATCTCCCCCAACTAATATTCAAAATTTGTTTAAGTCATGTTCATGAATGGCCTCCAAGATAGCCCCTAAACATGCCTTGGAATAATGGCCCAAATGGGTCCCAAGTGCCCTAAGACATAGGCCAAGAATAGGTCAAAAATTTCACCTAAGGTAGTCTAAGGAAATGGCCAAACATGGCTCATAAGAATGGCCAAACATGGCCCAGTAGGGTGGCCAAACATGGCCCAAAAGGATGACCAAAAATGGTCCAAAAGGGTGGTGGCCAAACATGGCCTAAGGATTGGCTAAACATAGCCCAATAGGGTGCCCAAACATGGCCCAAAAGGGTGGCCAAAGGCTGGTGTCAGGGGTGTTAGGCTGGCATGCAGGTGGTGGGCAGCAGGCAGGCACGCGCGTGCGGACTTGGGAGTGCACAGGGTGTGGACTCATGCGCGGCAGGGTGCGGCGTGGGGCACGGATAGGGCGCGGCTGCGCGCAGGGAGCTGGGCAATTTTGGGTCAGTCTACAACTGTGCAGTGTAGCAACAATGTATTTAGTGCAATTGATTTTCTCTGTTTTTTGAATTTTTTTCCAAAGTTATGCAAGCTACTTTTTTTCATTTTTAGCCTATTTTCTAAAGGTTCTTAACCCCCATTTTTTGGCACTTTTTCCACCTATATATAAGGTGTTTTACACACTTAACAAACCTTTTAATTTCACAAAATTTTAACATAGTCTCCTTTATTTTTTAAGCCTTTTTCACTTAATATTCCACAACGCAATCCACTATTTCTCAAGCTAGCAACTAAAATACATCCTTTGATTCAACTAAACATTTATATATCATTTAAAACATACAATTCTCCATACCTAGACATATACTTATGATTCAAATGTCACAACCTCATGCTCATTACAAATATAGGGCCTTGCCCATAGTTTCCATACTACACAAGGTTTCACAAGTTAATTATATATGTCTTAGGGCTTGTGCCCTCATACAACTCCAAAATATGCCTCAAAGGCCAAATGTTCTTCATGGTCCATTTCCCTTCCAGTCTTCAAGACTTCATCAAGTCTCAAGTGCCTGGAAGTCTCATCTGTAATATGTAGTCCCATAAAGGGTCAGCACGACTACTGGTATGACATAATGCTAATGTTAAAAACAAAGTTAAGACGTGGCATGTGCAACTGTACATTTATAAGCTATATGCTTTTCAATTCATCAATGTAATGCAATGGCAATATACATGACACACACATGCAACTTTATGCCACACCCATGTCTCATTTCATGGATCGCTTCCGTTGGATCAGCGAGTACCAATATCCATTTCACAGATCGCTCCCGTTGGATTAGCGGGCAGCAATGCAATGGTCAATTTTGGGTTTTTCACCACAGGATCTACACCCTCATAATGCATAACACTGAAGTGCTCAACCCATGCTATGTTTTCAAAGATTCACGTATGCCATGATGCCTTAACTTTTCTATGCAATTTTCAATGAAGCATTTCATCAATTACATGAAATATACCTTAAATCACGCATTATACATAAAGTGAACTATAACTTCCAAATCACAAAACTTATTCCATATGAATATATACCATAATACAATCAATTAAACATATACTCACGTTACATGTCCACTACCTTACCAATTCTCAAAGAATACATAATTACACAAAGCATCAATGCATTAAATAAATTATATCTTTCAAAATACAAGACTTCATCCGCATGAACATAAGCCACAATGCAATGAATTAAACATATATTCAAGTTACACGTTCATCACTTTGACAAATTCTCAAAGAACACATAAATACACAAACTACCAACTCTAGGTTTTCAAAGTAACTACACCCTATGTGACTTTCTAAAAACAAGTAAACATACACATCATTCAATCAACTCATAAAAATGCAAAGAAACTCAACTCTATTCCTTACTTAGCAAAATATCTTACCTAAAAGGGTTTTTCTCAACCCTAAGGAGTTGTGCTCATTGTGAAACCGAACCAATCAGTAGGAACGTAGCCCTTGATGTAGGGAACAACTTCCTAGAAGGAAGCCTTGTGAAAATCTAAGCCTAGATATGAGTTTTGGAAGCTTGAAAGTTGGAGAAACCTAGGTTTCCTTCACCTATATCTCTAAGAACGAGCTGTTGTGTTTTCTCCAGACCAAATTATGAAATTTTTACACTAAGTGTCCTATTTAAAGTAAAGGGGCCAAGGGGTAAAAAGATCATTTTGCCCTTAATGAGTTCGGGACCCTGTTACACTACAACCCATCCCGAAACGCCTCAATTTGGCATTCTGTTTTAGCCAAAATTCTTAAAATTGTTTTAAATGAAAATTTTCTAAAAACTTTATTTTCTCCTGTTGGCGGTTTCGGCCGGGCCCACCCGGGCCACCCGGGATGCCCTTTTCGGGTCTATTTTTAAAACTATATTTGATTAGGATCAAATTTTTACAGGAGGTGTATTTTAGCATCCTAAGCATTTTTTTTTCTATAGCATACTCAAATTATGCTTCTAAATATGACTGTATAACCCCCAATTGGCAAACAGCGCATGAATAGTGCTCTACAGGCAAAAATAAAAAATTTATCTTGATTTTTTAGTTCTTTACATCCTTCCCCCTTAAAGAAATTTTGTCCTGAAATTTAGAAATGTACCTCTACGAATAAACAACTCTGGATACCTAGCGCAGACCTTAGCCTCGCGCTTCCAAGTGGTCTCCTCGACCCCGTGATAGCTCCTAAGAACCTTGACCAAAGGGATGGTCTTGCCTCGCAAAACCTGGTCCCTCAATTCCAATATCTCTATAGGCCTCTCATCATAATAAATATCACCCTCCACTTGAAGATCGACCCAATCTAGCACATGTGAAGGGTCAGGCTCATACTTCCTCAACATCGATACGTGGAAGATATCATGAACCCCAGATAATTGAGGTGGTAATGCCAACTTATAGGCCACCTCTCCAACCCTCTCAAAGATTTCAAATGGCCCTATAAACCATGGCGATAGTTTCCCGCTACGCCCGAATCTCCTCAATCCCCGTCGTGGGGCTACCTTGAGGAACACACGTCCCCCAACATCAATGGATAGAGGTTGTCGCCTCTTGTCCTTAAAGCAGTTATCTCTCCTATCTCAGTCCAACATATCGGTGAACGACACGGCCTACCATACAACACCTCAAAAGGTGCCATCTCGATACTAGAATGATAGCAGTTGTTGTAGGCAAACTCTACTAGAGCAAGGTGATCTTCCCAACTACCCCTAAAATCTATAACACACTCTCTAAGCATATCCTCAAGTATCTGGATAGTACGCTCTAACTGACCATCTGTCTGAGGATGGAAAGTAGTACTAAATAGTAGCTGAGTCCTCAAGACTATCTGAAGAGTGCCAAAACCGTGCAATGAAATGTGGATCTCGATCTGTAACAATGGAAACAGGAATCTCATGTAGTCGTACTATCTCTCTGATATACAACCTACTGAGAACATCCACTGAATCAGTCGCTTTAATCAGTAAGAAATATGTGGAGTTCGTCAACTTATCAACAATAACCCAATCTACATCATGACCTCTACGTGACCTCGGAAGACCCATCATAAAATCCATAGTAATAAACTCCCACTTCCACTTAGCCACTAGCAATGGCTGTAATAAACCCCCAGGTCTCTGGTGCTCAGCCTTAACTTGTTGGCACGTGAGACATCTTGATACAAACTATACCACATCTCCCTTCATCCTAGTCCACCAATACTGGCGGCGTAAATCATGGTACATCTTAGTGCTCCCTCGGTGCATTGCTAGACGTGAATGGTGGAAATCTCGAAGCACACCAGCCCTAAGAGACTCTGGAACAAAAACGCTACCCATATACCTCAGGCTAAGGTCAGAATAAATTGTCCATCCCTCAAAGCCCTCGGTACTAGCAACTCATGCTCCAATCTATTCTGCCTCTGTGTCCTGTAACTATGCCTTAATAACCCTACTCAACAGTGTAGGCTATGCACACATACTGAATAATATGGTGTGTCCCTCAAACTTGATAAAGTCTAATTCAAACTCACCAATATCTCCCATCATCTCCCAATCCCTAATAGCAATGCTAGTAACAGTGCTCCTTGATCTCTTACTAAGTGCATCTGCTACGACATTGGCCTTCCCAGAATGGTACTGAAGATCAAAGTCATAGTCCTCCATATACTCCATCCATCTCCTCTGCCGAAGGTTCAAGTCCTTCTGCATGAAAATGTATCTAAGGCTCTTGTGATCTGAGAACACCTCAAACCTCTTTCCATATAAGTAGTGTCGCCAACTCTTAAGTGCAAAGATGACGGCAGCTAACTCCAAATCATGTGTAGGATAGTTATGCTCATGATTCTTCAACTGACGAGAACCATAGGCTACCACCTTACCGTCCTGCATCAATACACAACCCCTAGTCTCTCTCGTGAAGCATTACAATAAACTGTATAGCCAATACCTCCCTTAGGTATAATCAGGACAGGTGTTGAAGTCAGCCTCCTCTTCAGCTCCTGAAATGATTGCTCACATTCATCACTCCACTCAAATCTAATACCCTTGCGCGTTAGAAGAGTCATCAGCGCGGCAAGACGAGAAAATCCCTCTACAAATCGACGGTAGTATCCGACCAATCCTAAGAAACTCTGAATCTCAAACACATTCTTTGGCCTCTCCCAACTTATAATAGAATTTATCTTAGAAGGATCCATGGATACCTCACTACCTGACACAACATGGCCTAAAAACTGTACCTCCTAAAGCCAAAACTCACACTTTGAAAACTTAGCAAATAAATAGTGCTCTCTCAAAATCTATAACATAGTCCGTAAGTGAAAAGTATGCTCCTCCTCAGAAGGTGAATAAATTAGAATGTCATCAACAAAGACTATAACAAACTGATCTAAATAAGGACTAAAGATGCGATGCATCAAGTCTATGAATGCCGCTGGGGCATTCGTCACACCGAATGGCATAACTACAAACTCATAATGGCCATAACGAGTGCAAAAAGCTATCTTCGCCACATCCTCCTCCCTTACTCTCAACTGATGATACCCCGATCGAAGATCGACCGTCGAGAAACATCTCGAACCCCTAAGCTAGTCAAACAAGTCATCTATCCTAGATAATGGGTACTTATTCTTGATAGTAACCCGGTTTAGTCTCCTATAATCCACACACAAACGTAATGTCCCATCCTTCTTCTTTGCGAACAATGTCGAAGCACCCCACGGAGAAGCACTAGGATGGATAAAACCCTTACCCTGCAAATCAGTCAACTGCTCATTCGGCTCCCTCAACTTAACTGGAGCCATACGGTAAGGTGGAATGGAAATAGGCACAGTGCATGGGATAAGCTCTATCATGAACTCTATCTCTCCTCTTGGCGGTAGACTAGTCAAGTCATCTGGAACGACATCTGGGAACTCATCCACTACTGGCGGTAATACACTCTTTGTAGTCCCACTCCCATTTGCTATCAAACTAGCCAATAAGCAACTATGACCTCCCCAACTCCTCGAGTCATACAACGGTAGCACTAGAAAATCTCCATGATCCCCCGTGAAATAAAAAAAAAAAAAACTATCTCCCTCAGAAGTACACACCGTCACTCTCCCCCTGTAACAATCTATACTCGCCCGGAAAGTAAACAACCAATTTATCCCTAATTACATGTTATGGAAAAATTTGAAATCATACTCCCCACAAACTTGACCTAACCATTTCATTCACAATTCATTCTCTATATTAAACAACACGATCATTTCTATTTTTATTTTATTTTATTTTATTATTATTTTTTTTCATTTTTTTATTATTATTATTATTTTTCAATCTACTAATAATTCAACAATCTGATTCAATAAATATTTTTTTCTTTTTTTTTACCCAATTCAAACACAATCTTTCAAAAGGAAAAATTCATTGAAGCAATACAATATTCATATACTCAAGTTATTACTCAACCCTAAGCGAATGCTATCCAAAAGGAATACATCTTTCCACAAGAGAGTTTAACACAAGGATATCTCTAAAATTTTAGGTACAAATACTCTGAGTATCCACTGTCCAGTCCAGACACAAGAATCTCCACAAGTCTCAATTCTTATTTTAGCATTCTGAGGTCTTATGTGTCTTTTAATTTACGGTTTACTACTTTATTGGGATTTTTTCATTTAAAATTTTATAATTCTTTCATTGTTTCTCACTTTTATAGCTAGGTAATAACCCTTCATGGATCACAACTCCTTTTGTTACTGGCTGATAGGGCGCCATCCATCAACTATAACGCAAGACTTGAGACCAATCCAGTCTGTAGAGATATCATAGTCGTAGTACTGTAATCTATGAATATCGGGTACTAAACTAGCATGCATATATAGAATTGACAAGCAACAATTAACAGCTAACACGTAGCCTACCACATAAACACTTAAATATAGAATCCATCATAAGAATATACATATACATAAATGAGCTTACAACTTACCATATAAGTAACTAGGCACACAACCAATCCTATGGATGTCCAGGCATTTAGCCTATCTTATAGATAACTAAACATATAGCCTATCTCATAAATCATTTGATCTACTACATAGATATAAGTACCTAGCCCCAGTTGATTAATAATCTAGCACCTCACATACTCCCGAAAAATTAGGAAAATAATCACATTGTACAATTACACATACTAAAGTAACAAGCACACATATAATCATGTAATCTAAACCAGACCAATTAACTTGAGGTCTAACCTCTGCCACTATCCCTAGGTATTCAAAACCTAAAGCTCTGATACTGTCACGCCCTAAATTCCCACAAACCCGTGGCGCGAGTAACAAAACTAAAATAAAATAAAATAAAGGACAATCTAACGGATTCAACTCAAACTTACATTCATTTCCTCCAATGTACAGCTATGTAAAGCACAATCAATAAAAACACTATTCGAGCTTAAGCCCTACATCACAAAATATGTCACCACGGGCCAAATATCCTTCTAAGCTCATATCTCCTCCACTCTGTAAGACTTTCTCAAGTCTCAAGTGCCGGGAGCGTCATCTGTAATGTGTTATCCCACGAATAGGTCAGCTCAACTGCTGGTATAATATAATGATAATGCAAGAAACAAAATTAAGGCGTGGCATGTGCAAGTGTACATTTATATCTGCATGGCATTCAATATCATCAATGCAGCATATGAACAGCATGCATGACGCACCCGTGCAAACTCCATGTCGCACCCCCGACGGCATGAGTACCCACGTATGTCTCACTTTTACGGACCTTCCCCAACGACCTGAGCAACCACTTATGACTCACTTTACGGACCTTCCCCGACGGCCTGAGTAACCACGTATGACTCACTTTACGGACCTTCCCCGACGGCCTGAGTAACCATGTATGCACAGTATCAAGTGCTCAATTCACACCATGTTTCCAAAGAATCACACTATGCCAATATGCTCTAACTCCACCATGCTATAATGTGATCTCAGTGAAGCATCTTATCCACACATGAAGCATGCTTTAGATAATGCATTACACAATAACATTCCAATCACAGAATCCCTTCATCAAGGGTACATGCCATACATAATCCATTTAACACATGCTTTAAATCACATATTTCATAATCGCAACAATTTTTTAAGAATATAATCCACACATTATGCTAACACATGCGATATACACATAGTCATGATCCGCATTCATCACCAAACTTTCAAAAAGATGATAAGAAACATATAAGCATAAAAGCAATCAAACAAATATGTGAATCAACATGGCAATTATTCTTAACTTAATCCTATTTCTTACTTAGCATAATATATCATACCTGCTGGGTTTGTCTCAACCCAAGAATTCATACTCGTAGCATATCGGAACTAACAGTAAGGATGCAGAAGGTCAGATCACCTTCTCTTTGCCTTTCGGTGTTCCTAAAATCATGAAATATAACTCAGTTCATTTGCTACTTAAATTATGCTATCCATAAAATTTTATGAGTTTCAATTTTGCCAAAATAAACTCTACTTTTAAGTCCGGAACGTTAAAGAAAGTTGGTTTAGGCTTTCGCAGAATCTAATTCGGACATCTGAGCTAAAAAGGGCAAAACAGTCATTTTTTGTACTTTTACGGGTCTTTACATCCTGAGACCTCTTTTTGCAAATCAGATTCCACGGTTGAGTCTAGAATGGTCAAGATAAGAAATCTAGACTATTTTTTTACTTAAATCGGAGCTCGTTTGACTGCATTTTAACTCAGGGGCATTTTGGTAATTTTTAATGTTATTACGGGTCTTTTATTTTTTTTGGGACCCTGTCTCATAAAACGGACCTCACCATTGGTCTTAGAATGGTCGAGATAGTCAAAATACATTAATGACTTGTCCTATTTGGACTCTGGACCATTTTGTGATAATTAATTAATTTAATTAATTAATTAATCAAATTAATATTTTATTCAGGGGGGGTCAAACTATAATTATTTAAAAGTTCTGGGGTCAAAGTTGAATTTTTTGAAAGTTCTGGGGGATAAATTGAATTTCAAAAAGTACTGGGGTCAAATTGTAATTTCTAACTTTCCTACTCTAACCTTGGATAGCCAAACAATGGCTAAGCCCCGAAACAGGGATAGGATATCCCTATTCCTAATTTAATTCCAATTTTAATTTGGTAAATCTATAGCCAAACACCCCTAATTCATTTTTTAATTTAAAACCTATAGCTGACACGTGGAGGGGGTAGGTCGGTCTTGAACCGACCCGAAACAGTGCCTCTTCTTCCTCGATTTTTCGGTAGGGTTCCGGCATGTCTCCGGCGTCTTCTCCAGCGCCGGTGACACTATTCTGGTCGACTTTCAGTGTTTTCAAAATGCCATTTTCTTCCATTTCTTCCCTAGATTCCATTTCCAACCTCCATTTTCAATTTGGGTCACTCAAACGTCACGAATAGGAGGTCAAAGAGCCATGGCTGATTCTCCGGCCAGTCATTTTCATCATGTTTTCTTCACTGTTTTGGTCTAACATCTTGCCTAAATTGCTTCTGCACTTCACTCCATAAGTTTCCCATCATTTTGGTAAAGTTTTGAAGCAAGAAAACTCACCCACCTGATTATCCTACACAACCTGCAACTTACTTTTTCTACTTCATTTCCTAACCATTTTGGTTGATTTCTTTTGCAAAATGATCCACATTTTATACACTATAAGGCCCTAAAATCAAATCAAACCAGCATGCCAAAAAAATTGAAAAACCAAAACCGAGCTACTTACCAACTTTCTGGGTTTTTTTTTTCTCTCTCTCTCTCTCTCTCTCTCTCTCCGGTCGTGTGCTCTTCTTCTCCTTCCTGGTTCAAGCTTGGTCCAAGCCTCTCCCTTTCCTTTCTGTCTTTCTTACTCAATCCCAATGAATACACACACACATATACATAACCAACACTTAGCAGCCCCTCTCTCTACTCTCTCTCCCTCTCTAAATCCGGTCTGTACTCTCCCTCCTATATGACACACACACACACACAGAACACTTATTTACACACACACCTAACCCACCCACTCTCTTACACACCACAGCCCACACCATGCCCCTTTGAGTGTTGTACACTCAACCTTCTCACCCACTCACTACACACAGTACACACACACACACACACGGTTGGGCACACACATGTATAATATATATATATGCATATATGAAAATGTATATAAAATATATATATATATATATATATATACATATGTCCATTTCCACTACATATACTCACACACATATTACACATTTTAATTAATAATAATAATAATAATAATTGATGAGCCATAAAATGCGCCTACAGAGCAGAACTGCCTCCAGAGCTGAGCGGCCTCCAGAGCTGCTACCAGCAGGGCCTCTAGAGCAGAACTGCCTCCAAAGCTGAGCTGCCTCTAGAGCAGCTACCAGCAGGCCTCTAGAGCAGAGCTGCCTCCAGTAGAGCTACTACTAGTAGAGCTGAGCTGCCTCTAAAGCAGCTACCAGCAGGCCTCCAGAGCAGAGCTGCCTCCAAAACAGAGTTGCCTCTGGCAGAGCTATTACTAGCATAGCTGAGCTGCCTCCAGAGCAGCTATCAGCAGGCCTCCAGAGCAAAGCTGCCTCTGGCAGAGCTACTACTACCAGCAGAGCTGCCTCTAGAGCAGCTACCAGCAGGCCTTCAGAGCAGAGTTGCCTTTAGAGTAGCTACCAGCAGAACTGCCTACAGAGCAGGAGGAGTTCCGAACTGGTCATCGTCTTCCATAGACTTCAGACCTCAGAATAAGGAATTTATCTTGGAGTGCAAGTCTTTTAGATAGGAAAAGAATCCTATTTCAATCAGGGAAGATTATCACATATCTTTTAACCTTGTCAAACAAGAAAAGAATTCTATTCAATATAGGAAACTGCTAAAATCAATGATTCTCAACCCTATAAATAAAGGAGTCAAGTATGCTCAAAGACATTCAATCTCACATTCAATCACATATACAATCACTCTCTTGTACACATATTCTTTATATTAATTTTTTATTCCCTCTTTACTGACTTAATCGTCAGAGGGTCCTCCTTCTCTTTTTTGCATGTCGTTCTTGCCGAATCATAGAATCGACCGGTGCTGTTTTTTGCAGGATCAGTTTGGCGCCGTCTGTGGGAACGACAGTCAACATGCTTCATTCTCTACTGCTAATATTTCTAGCTAATGATTATTTAAATTCTTGTTAAACAAGATTGAATCAGATTGAATTCTTGTTCATCAACGAAGAGATCAAACTCTATGGAGTACTTGCATGATTATATATATATATACATACACAACCTCAAGATCTTTTCATATACATATACTCAAATTAAATCAGTACTATACTAATCAAGTCAATTATACAAAAAAGAAATCATTGATTTACAATTTTTAATCATTACATGTGGATTTAGCTTCTTGTTCCATTGTTATTTTTTGAGCACCGTGATCTCAACTTTTAATATTATCACAGGAAATATAAAACAATGGTTTGTTTGCCATTGAAAAGGTGGAAGACCACTCCAGTTGTCTTCCTTTAGCTTTCACCTCCTCTCACCGACCCAAACAAGGGCAGCACAGTATATTTGATTGTGATACAGATTTGTTCATGTATATATATATATATATATATATAAATATATATACATACACATTAACATGAACATCGATCTCAAAATTTGCATCAATCTCAAAATCTTTTGAATAAAATATAAGATTTAATGAAATACAAGACCATTCTGTCACTATTGAATTTGAATGCTTTTATAAAAAGCGTCTTAGATTTTTTATTGCATCCCTTATCTCTTTATGCCTGCATCCTCTGCTTTTTGTTTTAATTCTCTGAACTATTTTGACTATGAAAAAGTGTGAAATATATATATATATATATATATATAAATATATGTATATATATATATATATGTTGCAACTTATTCCTGTTGAGAGCAGGATCCACCAGCTCACCTGCTGCTAAAGGAAAACAAAGATTATTATGTGTTTCCGACTCATCAAATATATATATGATTTCACCATCTTTTTGTATACATGTTTATATATACAATCTCAAGATATTTTATATATATATATATATATATATATACAATTTCAAGATCTTTTATATATATATATATATATATATACACACATACGCCATAATCAAATCAGCACATTGATCAAGTCAAAAACCATTCAGATATAGTTTCTCAGCATATAAAATCATTACACATGATTTAATTTCTTATTTTTTGGTGCATGAAAAGAAGCACCGTGATCTAACTTATTTTAGTATTATTTCAGAGAAGCCCAGTCACTGTGACGTTTTCTTCTGCAGGGTTCTAGACCTAAATAGAGATGAAACTTTTTCTCTCTCTAAAAAGTACAATTGTTCTCTGTATTGGCTCTCTCTAGTATATATATTTGATATATTTCACTCTCTAAAAAACAAGGAAAAGTAGCACAGACTCTTTATGGCATCCTTTATCTGTGCGCCATGGCAGAACCGGAGCACACAATATACAAAAACCCAGCCCCATCTATTATTTGGTCTGTGTTTCGGAAGTTGATCTTCACTCTAGATCTGCATGATGTTCATTCCTGATCCGCGTCAGGGGCATACCATCGACAATCTCCATTACGATCGGCGATTTCTATCATGGTCGGCAATCTCCTTATAGGCCATCTCTAAAAATCATCTATCGAGCAAAGGATTTGAGAGTCCTGAGAGGCCGAAGAGTGCAAATTTGGTTTCCCTTATGCTTGCTTAAAAAATCTAGCTCCAGCAATGGCGGCAGCAAGAGATCGGAGCCAAAATCAGTCAATAATGGAAGATCGACACCGAGATTAATAGCTGGCCCACGTCGCTACCCAACCACGAAGTCGACCTCGCCGTTGTAAAGCCCACACATCTTCAATGCCGCCAGCGTCACTGGCCGCCCTACTATCAAGGCTTCAGCCGTTCCAATCTTAGGTTTTCTGCGATGACTAAGAAGAGGAAGTACGACACCACGAGGCTTAAGGAGGTTGATCGAACCATGTACACCACATTCTGTAGTGCGATGAACTCACTTTCTCAGCTCTACATGCAGGCCATGAACTAGCAAAGGCTCTCCTTCTAAATTGGTGAATTCATGCGCTGGAGAAACTATACAATTAAATTCTAATACAACAAGAAGAGGGATCAAGAATTATCGGTGAAATCTCTCCCTATGATTAGTTGTGCTGCAAATCATGGAGCTCTGTAATCAAAGACCCCAATTTTCATTATCATCCATCTCACAAATCAAGCCACCTGCTTCATCGTGATCTTTGGCTCTGTCCACTTAGTTCTTTCCCACCTTCCCAATTTCAACTCCATCACAGTTATCTCTCTTACTGCTGCCATCATGTCCTTGAGTTACTATTGCTTGGGTAACCACTGTTTCCAAGGGGGTTCAACCAGATGTGTAGTACAGTTCTCGAGTTTCAACTACTACAGGAAGTGTGTTCCAGTTCTTGAGTGCTTTAGGTGATGTATCTTTTGCCTATGCTGAACACAATGTGGCGTTAGAGATCCAAGCAACCATCCCTTCTACATCTGGGAATCTTTCCAAGGAATCCATGTGGAAGGGGCCTATATAGTTATGGCATTATGTTATTTCCCTGTTTCTATCATCGGTTATTGGGTCTTCGAAAATACTGTTCATGACAATATCCTCATGTCACTAGAAAAACCTGTTTAGCTGATTGCAGTAGCTAACATGTCTGTTGTAGTCCATGTCATTGGAAACTATTAGGAAAAGTCAAGCAACAAAGGGAGAGCCACAGAAATGCGAAATTGAACTTACAAACTATACTCACCTGTTTTTCTTATTTATCCCTCTCTTTGCAACTGCCCGCCTGTTCGTCCTCTTCCTCTCGCAGGACGACCTCCTCAATGGGGCAATTCCAGAAACAAACAGCGATCTGACAGGCCTATAGGACTAAATGGAACCATTTCGGGGCAACTGGGAAACTACAAAAAGCTTTAAATTCTAAATCTCTCATTCAATTTATTATCTGGTTCGTTACTTGATAGTCTTGCAGGGATGGAATTAATGGACTCACTTATCCTTGATTCAAACCGCTTATCAGGTTAGGTGCCTGATTGGATTTACAACTGGAAACGGGTGCAGTCTGTAATGTTAACAAAGAACCGCTTTAGCGTGTAATATCCCGACCCGGGATACCGGGTCATATGGCACGCGTTACGAGACAATGAAATAAATTGTGTAAAGGTATTTACACTAAAGAGGAAAATTGATTAATTAAATAATTAATTAATGTAAAATATTAGAATATATTTAATTGTTAAAATTAAATATAAATAAACACACATATACACACATTATGGTGTATTGTGTGTGTATATTATGAAATGTGTATAAATATGTATATATATAAATACATGTATACAAGGGAGGATATATATATATATATATAAATTATATACATATATGAACAGTGTGTGAACAGTGCAGTGTGTGAACAGTGCAGTGTGTGTGTGTGTCGGCTAGTGTGTGTGTCTCCATGTGTTGGTGTGTGTGATATATTATATATAATATACATATGTACAAATATCTTGCAAAAATTAAAGAGAAAGCTGAATAGAGAAAAAGTAAAATTAATTGGTGTAAGAAAATTAATTGAGAAGTGAAGGTTTTCAGCCATGAGGTCATGAAGGGAGAGAGAGAACAGTAGAGAGAGAGAGAGAGGTCGGTCACTTTCTCTATAAAATCCCAAGCATGCAAACCATGCTTTCTTCTTGCAAAAGAAACCAAAAGAAGAAGAACTGAAAAGCTAAGGAAGGATTCAAAGCAAGAAGAAAGGGAGAAAACCGAAGGAAAAAGGTGAGAGAACACAAACCAGTATTTTCTCTCTCTAGAATTTCTCTATATATAAACTGATTTAAAGCTTCCATTTTATATATATGATCTGTAGAACATATTTAAACTTGTTTACCTATGGATTTTAAGTTTCAAACCACCTAAAAACATAGAACCCAATTAGGACAGCCATTGAAGACCTTGCCTATGGCAGGTCTGAATCGACTTCCTTTAAACTTGTCTTGGCTTATCAAGGCTTCAAGAAGAAGTTATGAGGGTTATAAAAACTCATGACCGCGATCAAAAAGCTCAAAAACTAACCCTCAAATAATCAGTTGCAGGATAAGGGTGTGGAGACCAACCTTTCGAAACCCCATCTAAACGAGTATATGAAAATGGAAATTTAAACTACATGGAAAATAGATCATAAAGAAACAAACCCCAAGGGTTTTGGCCCAGAAATAAGCATGTATGACCGACTTACAGTTCGGGTTATCATGACTTAAACCCAACGATTGAACCATATTCGAAGCCTCAAATGAATGCCAAGATGGTCGGTCGTGTCTTAGGAATAATTTGGGACCAAAACAGGAGAGGTTGGCTGAGTAGAAATGCACGAAATAGGAAGAAATGGATTCGAAAATTAGGGTTTTCAGAGGGGGTCGTCGTGGGGAAGAAGAAGACGGGTCAACTCGGTGTTAAATAAAGACTGAGTCGACTCAGGACAGGTGGCAGCCTCTGGGCTTGCCACCGATTAAATGCAACGACGCCATTTTGAGTGTCGGTTTAAATTAAATGAGACCTAGGGCTGATGTCATGATGACGTCAGCCACATGTAATAAACCGGATAGACCGGTTGGGTTACAACTGAACCAGACCGATTCACTTATATTTGGACCGAACCCTCTGGTTTTCTGTTTTAATTAAAATGAAATAAACCAATACTTTTGGTTATTACGGATTGACCCCTGGGCTTCAGAAAAATTATACTGAGGCCCAACTGAGGAAAAATTTATGCATTTAGACCCCTGAAAAAATAATTAAATAATTAATTTAATTATTTAATAAATAAGGTTAAATTACTATTTTGCCCTTATGGCATAAATAGAGCAAACGAAGTCCAAATTAAACATATGAATAGTGTAATTTTACTATTTTGGACATTCTGAGATCAATGGTAGGGTCCGTTTTATGAGACGGGGCCCGAAAAAATAAATACACGTAAGGGGTAAATGACCAAAATACCCCTTGACCAAAATTAACAAGTTATTAGTGTATTCTTACTATCTTGGACCTTCTGAGTCCAATGGTGAGGTCCACAACACGAAACGGGGTCCCGAAAAATAAAGACACGTAAAGGGGTAAAAAGACCAAAATACCACCATACCTGATGGGTTGGTCTCAACCCTAGAAGAATGTGCACGATATGTAACTGAACTGATCAATGAAAATGCAAGAGGTCAGATCTCCCTCTCCTGTCCTGTCAGTGTCCCTAAAAGCATAAATCACAACTCAGTCTATTGTCATTTGAATTTATGCTATTCATCAAATTTTATGTCTTTAATTCGTAGGTTTTTATTCTGCTAAATTAAACTCTGTCATTGAGTCTAGGACGTTGAAGAAAATAATTTTAGGCTTTCGTAGAATTCAATTCGAACATCTGGGCTCAAAAGGGCAAAACAGTCATTTTGCACTTTTCATAGGCCCTTACATTTCGTGACCTCTTTTCACAAATCGGACTCCATGGTTGAGTCCGAAATGCTCGAGATAATAAAGTTTCACTATTTGTTTACTAAATTCGGAGTTCATTGGACTGTATTTTAATTTAGGGGCATTTTGGTAATTTTAAAGGTTATTACGGGTCTTTTATTTTTTGTGACCCCGTCTCATAAAACGGACCTCACCATTGGTCTCAGAATGGTTGAGATAGTCAAAATACACTAATGACTTGTCCCATTTGGACTCCGGGATATTTTTGAATATTTAAATAATTAAATTAATTAATTAATTTAATTATTATTTTATTAATATTTAATTCATGAGGGGTCAAACATAATTAATCAAAGTTCTGTGGGTCAAAATCAGATTTCCTAAAGTTCTGGGGTCAAGTTCAATTTCTAAAAGTTTAGGGTTCAATTTGAAATTTCCAATTTCCTTATTCTCAATTCGGTTACCCAAACAGGGGTTAGTTCTAGAACAGGGATAGGATATCCCTGTTCCTGTTCCAATTAAATATTTCAATTTCTTAAGCCTGCAACCAAACAGACCCATTCTCTCTTTAATTTAAAACATCAGGGTGACACGTGGTAGGGGCGGTTCAGCCCCGCCCGAACCGGACCCGACCCGGACCCGAAAACCCGACCCACACAGTGCCTTTCTTCCCCGACTTTCTGGTGAGCCTCTGGTAGGGTTCCGGCGCCTTCTCCGGCGCCGGCGAAAATTTTTCGACGAGTTTTCAAGGTTTTGAAAATGCAGTTTCCTAGGGTTTTTCATGTAGATTTCATATCTATCCTCCATTTCCCTCAAAACCTTCCCAATCTTCTCGAAATAGAGGGTCAACCCCTCGGTCAAACCTCCGGCCGACTCTTTCCCCTTCATTTTCGTGACAGTTTGTTCATGGTTCAACCTCCATTTCAATCCCAAATGGTTTCTGCACCTCCTAGGGTTCATTCCCTATCATTTAAACTAAGTTTTTCACATAAAATAACAAGACCCATTTCTCATACCCGAGACCTGCAACTAGGATTTTCTCCCTGTTTTCTTAACCATTTTCTATCATTCTTTTTGCAAAATAAACCCTACAACATGCTCTCTAAGATCATATACATTAAACTAATTATCATGCTTTAAAAGAAATCAAAACAGAATGGGCTACTTACGGTTTTCCTGTGGGTTTCTCTCTCTAGCCGTGCACCTCCTCCACCTTCTGGTTCCAAGCTTAAATCAAGCTTCACAGATCTCTTCTCCCTTCCAGAATTCTCTTTCTCCCTTGCTCTCAGTTTTTTTTTTCTTTCCTTTCTTTCTTTCCGAACCGAGACTAACATATACACTTCACACATCAAGTCTCACACGTCTCTCACCACCACTAACCCCTTTTCTTGACCCTTTTCTCTCTGTTTAGCCAGCCTTGTTCTTCCCCAAATGCAGCTTTGCATTAAATGCAAAGTTGCCCATATATAACCTAGTTATATATATATATATATATATATATATATATATATATCACTCATTACACACACACACTAGACACACACATTCTCCACCGACACCTCACACACACACTCACCCATCCAGTTACACACACACCCCAACCAGATCTGATATATATATATATATATACCTATGCACATTCACATATGCATACACATATATATAATCCATACACATAAAAATTTAATAATCAAGAATAATAATAAAAAAAAAAATTTCCCATGTCATAACATCCTTCCCTCCTTACAAAAATTTCGTCCCGAAATTTAAAATAACATAAAACAAAAGAAAATACATCACTGATCAAACAACTCGGGATACCTAGCACGGACCTCGGCCTCACGCTCCCAAGTAGCCTCCTCAACCCCATGATGGTTCCAACGAACCTTAACCAAAGGGATGGTCCTACCTCGCAAAACCTGGTCCCTCGAGTCCAATATCTCCACGGGCCTCTGGTCATAAGAAGCATTGCCCTCTAGCTGAAGATCTACCCAGTCAAGTACATGTGAGGGGTCAGGCTCGTACTTCTTCAACATAGATACATGGAAGATGTCATGAACTCCAGATAGCTACGGTGGTAAGGCCAGCTTATAAGCCACCTCACCAACTCTCCCAAGAATCTCAAAGGGGCCTATAAATCGTGGCGACAGCTTCCCACCGCGCCCAAATCTCCTCAAACCTTGTCTGGGAGATACCTTGAGGAATACATGGTCCCCCACCTCAAATGACAAGGGCCGCTACCTCCTATCTGCATAACTCCTCTGGCGACTCTAGGCTGTCAACAATCGCTACCTGATCACCAGTATCTTAGCCGTGGTCTCACGGACTATATCAGGTCCCAAGGCAGCTGTCTCTCCCACCTCAGTCCAACACACTGGGGAACGGCACGGCCTACCATACAATGCCTCAAATGGTGCCATCTCAATACTAGACTGGTAGCTGTTGTTGTAGGCAAACTCGACCAGGGCAAGGTGATCCTCCCAACTACCTCTAAAGTCCATGACACAGGCCCTGAGCATATCCTCCAAGATCTGAATAGTGCGCTCTGACTGGCCAGCCGTCTGTGGGTGGAAGGCAGTACTAAACTGCAGCTGGGTCCCCAAGGCTGTCTGGAAGCTCTGCCAGAACCGTGCAGTGAAACGTGGGTCTCTGTCAGAAACATTGGATACCGGGACCCCATGTAGTCGCACTATCTCTCGAATGTACAACTTACTGAGGGCGTCTGATGAGTCGGTCACTCTGATCGGTAAGAAATAGGCGGACTTCATCAGTCTGTCCACAATAACCCAAATCGCATCATGGCCCCTGGGTGACTTCGGAAGACCCATCACAAAATCCATGGTAACATGCTCCCACTTCCACTCGGCTACCGGTAATGGCTGTAGCAAACCTCCAGGCCTCTGGTGCTCAGCCTTCACCTGCTGGCACGTGAGACACCTAGCCACAAACTGTGCTACATCTACCTTCATCCCAATCCACCAATACTGACGGCGCAGATCATGATACATCTTGGTGCCCCCTAGGTGCACCGCTAGGCGTGAATGATGGAAATCCCTAAGGACATCAGTCCTAAGAGACTCGGGAACGAAGACTCTACCCCTGTATCTCAAGCCAAGGTCAGAATGGACTGCCCATCCCTCAAATCCCTCAGGGCTAGCAATCCGTGCTCTAATCTGCTCGGTCTCAGTATCCTGTAACTGTGCCTCTATAACTCTGGTTAGAAGGGTAGGCTGTATACACAAGCTAAATAGAGTGGCGTGTCCCTCAAAATCGGTAAGCTCTAAGTCAAACTCCCCAATAGCTCCCATCATCTCCCACTCTCTAATGGCTAAACTGGCTAAGGTGCTCCTCGGCCTCCAACTGAGTGCATCAGCTACGACGTTGGCCTTCCCAGGATGGTACTGAAGGTCAAAGTCGTAATCCTCTAGATACTCCATCCATCTCCTCTGTTGAAGGTTCAGATCCTTCTGTGTAAAAATATACCTGAGGCTCTTGTGATCCAAGAACACCTCAAATCTCACCCTATATAAATAGTGTCGCCAGATCTTAAGAGCAAAGATGACGGCAGCTAACTCTAAATCGTGGGTGGGGTAGTTCTTCTCATGGCTCTTCAACTGGCGAGAACCATAAGCTACTACCTGGCCTTCCTGCATCAGTACACAACCCAATCCCTCTCGGGAAGCATCACAGTACACAGTATAACCCAGGCCTCCCTCAGGAATAACCAGGACGGGCGCTGAAGTCAGTCTCCTCTTCAGCTCCTGAAATAACTGCTCACAGTTGTCAGTCCACTGAAACCTGATGCCCTTGCGCGTTAGACGGGTCATCGGCGCGGCAAGGCGAGAAAATCCCTCCACAAAACGGCGGTAGTACCCTGCTAACCCCAAGAAACTCCGTATCTCAAACACATTCTTCGGCCTCTCCCAGCTCATAACAGAGTCAATCTTAAAAGGGTCAACAGATACTCCACTCCCAAATACGACATGGCCCAAAAACTGTACCTCCTGAAGCCAGAACTCGCACTTCGAGAGCTTAGCAAATAGCCTATGCTCTCTCAAGATCTGTAACACAGTCCATAGGTGGAAGGCATGCTCATCCTCAGAAGGTGAGTAAATCAAAATATCATCCATAAACACCACTATGAACTGATCTATGTACTGGCCAAAAACACGGTGCATCAAGTCCATGAATGCCGCTGGGGCATTCGTCACACCAAATGGCATCACCACGAACTCATAGTGACCATAGCGAGTGCGGAAAGCCGTCTTCGCTATGTCCTCCTCTCGCACCCTCAACTGGTGATACCCCGATCGAAGATCAATCTTCGAGAAGCATCTCGAACCTCTCAACTGATCAAACAAGTCATCGATCCTAGGTAACGGGTACTTGTTCTTAATAGTCACCCGGTTCAACCTCCGGTAGTCCACACATAACCGTAATGTCCCGTCCTTCTTCTTCGCAAAGAGTGCTGAGGCACCCCAAGGAGAAATGCTAGGACGGATAAACCCCTTACCCTGTAGGTCAGTCAGCTGCTCCTTCAGCTCTCTCAACTCTGCTGGAGCCATGCGGTATGGTGGGATAGAAATGGGTACAGTACCGGGGATAAGCTCTATGGTAAACTCTACCTCCCGCCTCGGTGGCAAACTAGTCAGGCTGTCGGGAAAAACATCAGGAAACTCATCTACTACCGGTGGTAATACAACCCCTGTAGCCTCACTATCCCCTGCAATCATACTAGCCAACATATAGCTATGGGCTCCCCAACTCTTAGAGTCGTACAAGGGTGGTACCAAGAAATCTCCCCGGTCTCCCATGAAATAAAAACAATCCCCCTCAGGGGTGCACACCGTAACTCTCCCCCTGTAACAATCAATACTAGCCCGAAAAGTAAACAGCCAATCCATACCCAAAATAACATCGAAGCCAGTCATATCAAGCACAATAAATCAAAACAGAGGGTACGGTCGGCTATCTCAAGTGAACAACCCCTACAGATCCTGGTCAATGTCACACTACCCCCAACAGGGGTATCAACACGTAGCGGTGGATCCAACCGATCTATAGTCAACCCCAATGACATGGCAAACACAGTGGATATAAATGAATGCGATGCACCTGAGTCTATCAACACGCTAGCCCATGAACTGAACATAAGAAAGGTACCTCGGACTACAGATGGCCCAATAGTAGAAGCCTCTGGGGTAGCAACCGCGTACACTTTGCCCTGTACGGTCTGACCCTGTCTGCCTCCCCCTCTCTGCCCCTGCTGTCCTCCCCCTCTCGGGGCTGGAGCTCTAACACTCAATGCTGAAGATGCTGGCTGATAGTAAGGTGCTGGGGGTCTATAGCCTGATTGCGTCTGGGGTAAAGGCACCTGGGTGTGCTGGAAATAGTGGGGTCTCGGTGCGCTCTGTGAGGTCTGCCCCTGAGGGCAGTGGGCCTTGATATGGCCCGGCTGATGACAAGTATAGCACACTCGTGGGGCCCTCCAGGCCTGACTCTGAGTCTGATGTGGAAGTGGCATCTGGCTCGGTCCAGTCCCTGATCCCTGACTAGGATCTCTCTATGGGCAATCAGTCATCTTGTGGCCAGGCTGTCCACACTGGTAACATGTAATGGTCATCGGTGGTGCCCCTCCTCGAGAAGTGATAGACATAGTAGGCTGGGGAGCTAAAAACTGTATAAGCCTCTGGGATGTCGATGGAGAAGAGGTACTGCCCCGGAACCTCTTCAGTTGCCTCCTACCAAGGTGAGCTGGGGCGATCATAGTAGGCTGAGCGAGTGTAAGTGCCAGTGCTGTG